>OY992896.1:12934062-13026562 GCA_963921405.1 Cepaea hortensis
TACATCTATTATTCTTTCATAATATGGGGTCATTTTGTTTCATTTGACTGAATGCCTCTTTCTTGCATTTGAACTCAGATCAGTATAAAATGTGTTAGTTTTTTTTTTTTTTTTTTTTACTGATTACTAATATCTATGTTACTTAAGTCAGTCGATTTCTCCATTTACTCTCGTTCCGCGTACATTATTTTTATAGAAAACCCGTACATTACTTTGCTTGTGAAACTTAATATGTTTTCTTCTATTTCGGGTTTATGAGACTCAATCATTTGACATTAGACGCTTCTAGTGTACAGTCTCACCTAATGCCCTTGTTTGTAAAATGTCTTCTTTGTTTCAAATGCCACCTTCAACCATCAACGAAAATGGAATTCATCAAAGACCTTTCCGTCGCAATAGCTTTAATCTATACACTTTTGAAGTGAGATTCAAAGCTTTTAAGTCAGTCGTGGCCGGTCTTGAGAACCTGTTCTCGCTTCAAGGATTGGCTCACAACGGATCTGTTAATGCTAGACCGTTCTTTCGTAACCAATAAAGGAAACTTGGACAAATGTGTTACACACAGACGCACCTTGAAGATGTGCTCGGTGCGTAGCTCTTACCGCTGCAGTAAAAACGCACTTTCCGGTGCGGTAAACTTATGCCGTCAAGTGTTTTCAGCAAGGGATTAAAGTATGTTGGAGTGCAGCAACATATAAATGAGGTACTGAAATGGTTGTTGCTTTTTCTCCGGACTCTAAGATAATTGAAGACTTGAGGCATAATGTATAAATATTGTCTTAATTTCCTTAGCTATCTAAATGTAAAACTCTTTCTTATTTTATTTGTTTGTTTTGTTTTTGCTTTTAAATTTTTATTGTCTTTATTTCTTGTTGTTGGTGTTGTTGTTGCTGCTGCTGCTGCTGCTATTGTTGTTGTTATTTTGCTTATGCTGCTTCTCCTAATTTACCAACAAGTTGTTTCGTATGTTTATTACATCAAGCTTCTCATCACTTAACAATTTGTTCAACGAAAGCTGTTGTTCGATGACTCACGTAGAGACGTTAAAGGAATGGTCTGTTTTGATCCCAAACATGGTCAAATCCACAAGACTTAAATAACAGCACCTTGTTTATATTTATTCTATTTTAAGAAATCGGCTAAAAATAACAAATCTGCCTTTAAAAATAAATGTTACAGACGAGTGTACAAATACATGTTACAGACGAGTGTCTAAATACATGTTACAGACGAGGTTCCAAATACATGTTACAGACGAGTTTCCTAACGCATTTTAAGACAATTGTCCAAAATGTCATGTGGCGGAAAGGAGAACAAACAGATCTCTTCTTACAGTCCATGCCGTGTGGCGTCAGTGCTCAATGCGTCCACAGTCGTCCAGTTTGTGTACTGCTAATCATTTCTTCTGACATCGTGTTCCACAAGACCGGAATAAATGACCAGCCCAGATTTGACCCTGCAGATAATCAGAAACAACTCTACATTTTCAAGGACAGTAGTGAATGAATGACCAAAACTGATGAATGACTCAGCAAAACTAATGAATGAATCACCAAAGCTAATGAATGAATCACCAAAACCAATGAGTGAATCAATACAGCTAATTAATGAATCATCAGAGCTAATGAATGAATCACCAAAGCTAATGAATGAACCACCAAGCCAATGAATTAATCACCAAAGCTAATGAATGAATCGCCAAAACTAATCAATGGGTCACCAAAACTAGTGAACGAATCACAAAAACTAATGAATGAATTACCAAAACTAATGAATGAATCACCCAAACTAATTCATGAATCACCAAACTATTGAATTAATCACCAAAACTACTGAATGATTCAGCAAAACTAATGAATGAATCACAAACACTAATGAATCAATCACCAAAACTAATAAATGAACCACCAAAACTAATGAATGAATCACCATAACTAGTGAATGAATCAGAAAAACGTATGAATGAATCACCAAAACTAATGAACGAATCACCAAAACTAATGAATGAATCTCCAAAACTAATGAATGAATCACCAAAATTAATAAATTAATCACTAAAAACTAATAAATAAATCATCAAAACACGAGAAGTAGACGGTAAGCTTTACAGGAACAGGATCACAAGCAACAAATTGGACGTTGCGACGAAAGCCTTCGTCAGCACAGAAAAAACAACAACACAGACCGTCATCATCATCATCATCATCATCATCTTCCACTTCTGCCGTCAAGCGTCGTGGGGAGGAATACAGACCGTCATAACTACATTAAAACACTACATGACAATTTAAATATAAAAGTTACTTATCTGTATCCTTGTTGTGGGCTGGACACGTCTTTCATTGGATCCGCGTATATGATTCCAATGAAGTGAATGAACATGATATGTGGTTAATGGGGGTCAAAGGGTTAATGGTCAGTAACATCACGAGCCAAGGTATTCGCCTAGCAACCCGAGATAAAATAGGCAAACGTTTTCGACTATACTGCGGGAACTTGGGGGAGTGGGAGGCGGTAGTTGGAGGTTAATTGGAACTGTTGGGCATTGAGGCCGCGAGGAGGAGAGAGTGAGCCCAATTAGAAAATGAGACGGTTACTTCAGGTGGAGCAGGCAGTACACCAGTTTGGAGCCCAAGACTTTGAAGGGTGGCAACTCTTTAGGATACAGTGGTCTTATTCACCGCAAGACAGCCGGTGTTGAACCAGTCAAGGGTGGCAAGGAGGAGGAAGGGTGGGTCACAGACTGAGAGAGAGAGAGAGAGGAGAGAGGGAGGAGAGAGAGAGACAGAGAGGAGAGAGAGACATACACATTGAGATAGAGAGACATACACACAGAATGGGAGGGAGAGAGAGAGAGAGAGAGAGCGACGGTCAGAGAGAGACACACGTACTGAGAGAGAGAGAGACACACACAGATTGAAAGAGGAGAGAGACACTAAATTACTGAGAGAGAGAGGAGAGAGAGAGAGAGAGAGAGAGAGAGAGAGAGAGAGACTCACAGACTGAAAGAGGCAGAGAGCGACAACGAGAGAGAGAGAGAGAGAGATAGAGAGAGAGAGAGAGAGAGAGAGAGAGAGAGAGAGAGACGCACACATAGAGATTGCGGGAAAGAGAAAGGAGTGAGAGAGATATTGTAGTAAGGTCCTCAAATTAAAAAATAAAAACAAAAACAAATAAACACACCAAGGTTCAAATTCTTTTCAGTTAAAAAAATAAAATTGAACACTAAACTCCAAGGTTAGACATATCAATCCTCACGCCACATTTAAGGGCAAATATTAAAACTTCAACGAATTACTAACAACCAAATTAATTAAACAATGGCAAACTACTGGGCGTAATCTTGCAAAGAAATCAACAATCAGCTGAAAGATGCTGATGTTGACAGCGATGTCCTGTAAAGGATATGCGAAAAAAAAATTAATTAAAATAAACAAGGGGCAAAGTCACGTAGTTCAATTCACGAACGTCTGCAGGGCTTTCAATTATAATAATAATATAATTAATAACTGCATGCTTATTAATTGAAGCTTTCAAGGAGTACATTTTTATTTTCTGGGCGATGAAAGGAAAGTAATGAGGTTAATAACTGTATGCGTATTAATTGAAACCTTCAAAGACTATACAAAGGGTATATTTTTATTTTCAGGGCCAGAAATTAAAGTAATGAGGTCATTCTTTCATTATGACGTCACCACATCTCATTAGCGGCATACAATGACTTGAGAAATATCAATCGTAGCTGCTAATTAATACCAAAAAGTTTCACAGAAAGGGGAAGTGGAAACGCAGAAGTGGGGGGGGGGGGGGGGAGGGAGAAAGTCACTTGATGCTTTCTCTTCTTATTAACTTTTGTCGTCTTTTTCTTCCTCTTCTTGTCCTTCTATTCCTACACCTCCATTAACTTCTTCTACTCATCCACCTTCTACTATTACTCTTCTACTTATCCTTTTCCGCTTCTACCTCACCCCCTTCCCTGTCCTCTCAAAAATCTAATCTTTCTCTCCCATCTTCGCCTTCTCCTCCTTCACTTCCTCTTCTAACTATCGTTTTACACTTTTTTTTCCACCTGTCCTCACTTCCTCTCTTATATCTAATCCTTCTCTCCCTTCTCCACCATCCCCTCCTTTATTGCCCCTCCCTCTTCATCTTAATAGGCTATCGTACTGCGCAATAGATTGGAGTCCATGTGCGAATGTTTGATCCGCCACCAACAGATATAATAATGATGTAATGTAACAGTGGTGGAGACTAAGTTGATGAGGTGTAAATAGAGCAACGAGAAGTCATGGTAGTAGTTTCTGTGAGTTACTCTTTATTAGCCCATACAGTTGACATCGTCGAATATAAACTGACTCTTATTCTAGCTGTTGCCACCACGTCTTGCCAGAGCTATCGTTGGTAACTAACTTCTTCTCTACCCTCACGTCACAGCGTGACATTCCCTAGTTAAGTCCCAGCGGGGTGCTCACCCGTCCATTGCTGAATACTAGACCCTTTCCCTTGCACACCCATCTAGATCCCCTATCAGAGAGACTCTGTTATAGTAATCAAACGATAATGATGATAAAATCAAATGACATGATACTAACGAATGTTTTGGGAAGCAAAGGAAGGACACTGGAATGCTATCGACAACATCAACCATCGAGTGGGGATTGATATAAAACATCGGGCTGCACCATACAGTAAATACGACTCAATTGGTCCTTTACATTTTTACTTTACTTTACTTTACTTTACTTTACCAACCTTACCTTCCCTTACCTTCCCTTACCTTACCTTACTGCACTGTACTGTACTGTACTGTCCTGTCCTGTCCTGTCCTGTCCTGTCCTGTCCTGTCCTGTCCTGTTTTCATCTGTTATGTTCTGCACTATAAATGTATTTTACTTCACGAAGCAGAGGTAAAGTGAAGGAATTGATAAGTTTCCTTTACTGCGGTGATAAGAGGTAAAGAGCGAAACTCTGACTACGTTAGGGCCAAAGAGAAAAAAAAATAGAGAAAACCTCTCACCGCCCCCAACTAACAATAAAATGGATAGTGATTATAAAGAAGATTCGATATTCTTGGACAGGGATTTCAACTATTACTGATATTAAAGCAGAAACTACCATGCTGAAACCCAGACAGTGAATTAAGGTGTTAGATTGTGGTAGAAATAATGAGTGTAAAAAACTAAACGTGACTAAACAAACAAAATAAAAATCAAGAAGAATACAAAAATAGCTCTTTATTGGTCAACCTTCATGGACAACTGATGTTCATTTACGTTAAAGCATGAAACCCAATTTAAAAAAAACTTAACTTCAATAACAGATACAACAGACAACTGCAGTCTAATAGCTAACAACAGTGTGTAATCCCCAGCCAATCACAAGCATTTAAGACAATATAGCATACCAAGTACCACAACACAGGGGCTTCAAAAAATAGCTGAGTAGAATAACACAATAAAGGACTTTGACACAGACAAAACAAGAACCTTACAAGGAAGACATTTCGAACATAAATATGAGTTGTGACAACAGAAACACCGGTAAGAGCCCAAGAGAGCTCTGACACGACTAGTCAGCTACTCCTGCAATATACAAATAATCTATGATTATTTGTACTATACAATTATACGTGACTCATGGTGAATTAAAATACATGCCTGAAAAACAATTGTTTATATGTTAAAAGCAGCAATCGCTTGTATCGTCAGGTTACTCACAGATCATAATCTGCAGCTGTACCACTGCTATCACGAGATCACACTTGATATTGATAAGAACTGATCAACTTCTAATATTATAATCTCAGCCTGTTCTACCTTCCCACGCAGCACAACATTCACTTACAGAATGCCTTCAATTAAATGAGACTATTACTTTCAGACCTCACATACACGAAAGATGAAGGATTGTGTTTGTCTTGTCCAGCTGTAACCATATTTAATTAACTACGAAGTGTAACAGGCGCAAACAGGCTGACTCAAAGCGAACTGGCCCTCAGTCAACTGCATTGACTCCACTCAACATTAATCGAATTGATGACATCATTCGTGGTGACCACCATGTAACACTGGATGAACTGTGTTCCATGCTGTCCATTAGTAAAGCAGTGCCCAGACCATCATTAAAGACCTGTGTTATTCAAAGGTTTGTGCATGGTGTCATCAACTCGATAAATGTTGTGTGGAGTCAATGCGGTTAACGGACGACCAGTCCGCTTTGGGCAGCCTGTGTGAATTGACCTGCTTCAGCTTCATCACAACGACGTACACAACGTCGGATAGTGCTAACATCCACTGTTAAATCTCCATAAATAATACTGAAATGTTCGTGGATGCGAATTGGGATGTCGAATTCAACATTGAGAAAATTTATGGCGTTACGTTGCTCTAACAGCTGTGTTGGTGGCCATTTTTAAATCGTTACTGTTGCGCAATCTGTGACTGAAAGAGATTGGTAGTGATACACAGTGCAGAAGAGTGTTTGAGAAATCCCGCTAAATTAATAAATTGCACACAGATAAAGTGTTTACATACATAAAAAATAGGAGGCATTACTTATTGACTGACCCTCGTACATTACACTTTCCATGGTATGACAAGCGCAATGTTTTACTGCATATGCAATCTCAATCATATGATTCCATTGATAAACCTACACAAACACCACTATATTCTTGCATTTAGGTCTGATGCCAGACTATAATTCTTGTTTAATAACAAATTCCTCTACTTTATGACCATCTTGTTGTATCTGTCACATGATCCTGCATAAATGTAATATTCCAGAGCACTGCAGTGATCCATTCAGGCTATTCTAGTTAACTGTGTACATCCTTCAAACACCATTAATAATTTTGGTTCTTCCTCATCTGTCGTTACCCACATTTCCTAACAACGTAGCTTACCCACCAACACATCATTGTCGCATGATAATCTTGTAAACATATGTCGCTGCTATATACATATTATATATATTACACAGATCATGATTTTCAGCAATCACTATTATTTAGTAGTATTGATACCCAGCAATCACTCCTGCACCAGCATGGATACACATGACATGGTTTCAGTTTTTGTCACATTTAATTATAATTTATGCCAACATATACTGTATATCTGGGTGAATCTTTCACATGTCCATTTAGCCAGTAACACATTATTGTCATAGGATTCTTCTTCTTCAGCGTTCCGAGCCATTAAGGTTCTTTGCTGCAGATACAATCCGTCTCCATTCGTCTCTCTGGTGGTCCTTCTCTTGCCAGTCGTTGATTCCAAGTGCTTGTAGGTCTGTATATGTATTATCTCTCCACCGCCTTCTTGGTCTACCTCGGGGTCTACGGTCATTTATTTCCTGAGTGTAAGCGAGTTTTGTTTCCTTATTATCTTCCATTCTTTCTATATGCCCCAGCCAATGTAGTCTATTAGCCTTCATAATACCAGTGATTAGCGGGGACTTAAACAGATCATAAATGCCTTTGTTGCTTCTTCTTTTCCACTCTCCACTTTTGTATCCCTAGTGGGTCCAAAGATGCGTCTTAAAATTTTGTTCTCAAAGGTTTGTAGCAAGGCTTCGTCTCCTTTCGTTTGTCATAGGATAATCATGTAACATAATTTCTGCTGCATACACACTACAAATAGTACACATATGATCATGATTGTTATCACTCACTGTTGTTAAGGAGTATTCATTCCCAACAAAATATTCAATCTTGTGCCAACATATCCGGCATTACACCGCATGACACGACTTCAGTCTCTACAATATTTACTCATAACCAGTGTAATATACTTTACATTCCACACCCTACATTCCTGTCAGCTTCGGGCATTTACTTAGGGGAACTACAAAATCCATTAATCACACTGACCAGCTGAAATCAACTATAAAGTTGCACTTCAGTGTGTCATTTCACTATCAGAAACACCACCAGATAATTCATATCCCCACTTCACATCACCTAATTTCTTTATGTATTAATCTGTTAGCCGGTCTCTCTGGCCGAGGGGTTACACCACTTTCTCCGTAATCCCGTTTATCACGCAGAGTCTCGTAGCGGGCGAGAACTGGGAGCGGTTCGTTCCCCGCTGGTGACTTGCGGGATAACTGAGCCGGCCGCTCAGAAAGCAATGGCAAACTACTGAGAGTAATCTTGTAAAGAAATCAACAGACAGCTGAAAGATGCTGCTGTTGACAGCGATGTCCTATAAAAGGATATGCGAATAAAAAAAAATTAATCTTTTATACGCTTATTTACGTAAAGCTCCACGGACATTAAATCAATCTGTAGAACAGCTCATGATAGTAATATTTAATTATCTATTCATATAAATTACTATATTAGTCATCCATACAATCTCTGTTTTATTTACCCATGCCGTGTGGACTACACAATCACTTTTGAGCTGTCTCTTGGCACGATGCAATTGAGAACCTGTATTACATTAATGACTTTAAACTTACGGATCTCGACTAAGACATAGAATGAATCACGAAAAACGAGAAGTAGATTGTAAGCTTTACTAGAACACGATTTTTTTATTCGCATATCCTATTTACAGGACATCGCTGTCAACACCAGCATTTTACCGTTGTTGTTGACTTCCTGGCAAGATTACGCTCAGTAGTTTGCTATTGCTTTCGGAGCCAGCGGCTCACATACCCTCACAAGTAACTAACGCGACGCGATCCGCTACCAAATCTCGCGCAGCTATGTTACCCTACGTGGATATACGGGATTACGGAGAAAGTCAATAACACCTTCGCCAGGGAGACCGGCTAGAACACGATTACAAGAAACAAAATGGACGTTGAGGCTAAAGCCTTCCTCAGCACAGAATAAACAGACACACACCTACACGAAATACACTACATGGAAATACAAAGGTTACTTATCTGAATCCTTGTTTGGTTGAATGCATCTTAAGAGCCTACCATTTGATATGGATGGAAAGAACCGGATGTATGGTTCAAGCTGGTCGAAGGGCTAAAAGTCTGTGACGTCAGGAGCTTAGGGATTGGCTTAACCGACCTATGGGAGGGATGTGGGGACGTCTATGTGAGCGAACGGTAATAAGGGGATTAGCAGTGAACTATAACCGGCTCTTTGGCGAAGATATAGTTCGCAATTCCGCATAAAGCTTTCGAAGCAGCAGCTGCGGGTGCTTGAAATGCAGTCCGCCCTGTGTTGGTTTGAATAAAATGGTATGGATTGCGGTGGCTCAGAAAGTAATGACTAAACACAATCTTGCCAAAGAAATCACAAACAGCTAAAGTAATGCTTGAGTTGATTGCGACGTCCTGTATAGGATATGCTTCCATCAAATAAGACAAATGCTGGTCACCGATGAACACTGGAAAAACTCTCCACATCTCTCGTCTCAAGGCGGGCTAGCCGCAGAGCAACTGTCTACACAGGCCAAACCGTCCGATTTCATGGTTCAACCAGACAACAAAGGGCCTTAGTTCGCTTAGTGCTGTTTTGAGTTCCGGCGGTTGCCAGGGCCGTTCTACTTTAACAAGCTAAACCAAGGTGCTTCGATTTGGCACTGTTATATTTACTTTACTTTACTTTACTTTACTTTACTTTACTTTACTTTACTTTACTTTACTCTACTGTTCTTTACTTCACTGTACTGTAGCCTACTGTTGCCATGTATCAACAGAGGTCGTACGGTATATGGCTATATTATTATTTATTATATATATATATATATATATATATATATATATATATATATATATATATATATATATATATTATTATTACATAATCATCATTATGTGCCATTCCGATAAGCGTGGGCGGTCATGTTTCGCCACCACACTTGATCACCAGAGTCGTGGATCAGCCCAATGTCCTTGTCTCGACCATGCCACGTTGCCAAGCCATCCAGATATTTACTTCTTTGCCTTCCCTTGTTCTCGTCCCCTCCCCCTCCCCCCTCCCCCCAGTTGTCACCAAGTTCTCCAATTTATTTCTTCTCAAAACGTGTCCAAATAACAACTAACTGTTACGTGATCAGTTTACAGTTTTCATTTGTTTCTTTTAGAACTTGGTCGGTGATTTCTCTGTCTGACCATGGTATTCTTTGCATGTACCCCAGAAACCACATTTCCATAGCCATCATATTTTTTTTTCTCAGCTTGTCTGCTCATTGTTCACGCTTCACATCCATACAAAAGTACAGATTCTATGTAGCACCTCAACACTCCTTCTCTTGTTGCAAATTACGTCTTAAAATTGGTCAGTATTATTTCCATCTTGTAAAAGGCTACCTTCACCATGGCGATTCTTCTTATAATATATTCAAGGCAAATCCCATCAGGTGTTATGACTATTCCGAGATAATTGTACCGGAGGGGGCTACGTGTTCTCGAGGTATGGTGTCAGCCTCGAGTACTGGAGATCCCGGGTTCATGCCCCGGTGAGGACCGGGATTTTTTCACGTGGATTTCTAGTAATAAAATTTCCCCTGGTCTCTGGATAGTGAGATCGGACGCCCATGTGTATTTTTGCGCACGTAAAAAATCCCTTGGCAGTTGGAAATCGAAAAAGAGTAGCCTAACGGCGCTGCCCCGGCTAAATTTTGAGTTAAAAATCTACCCAAAGTATTTCAGGAACCTCGCCGGTGCTACGGAGTTCGTGCACTGAGCTGAGTTTCTCCAAACTTAGGTTTGAGTTAGGAGGAGAACGGAGCACTTATGGGTTACACCCGTGTACCATGATGTTGATCCATCGACTAAACTAAACTAAACTAATTGTACCGATTCACTTATTTAAGAATATTCCTATTTACTTGTATGTGACGACTATAATCTGTGTCTTCTTCAAATTTAATTCTAACCCTAGTTGATCACTATGTGCAACAACCCCATCTACTTAATCTTTAAGATCCTGCTCATTGTCTGCAATCAATACTGTATCATCCGGATATCTAATGTCACTGGTGTTACGTCCCCCTATGTTGATTCCTATCATATCTTCTAATTGTCTGGATATATTGTCACTGTATAGGGTAAAGCGTTCTGGAGATATTACACATTCCTATCGCACACCTCTCTTAATAGACTGTACTACTTCATTGTTGTTTGTCCATCAAGAATGATGATGACCATTCATTTCATCCAGTGTGGTTGAAAGTATGGAGCCGTGGGTTCTAAGATGGCTGATAAGGCCTATTTTGGCTCGAAATGTTCTTTGACAATGTGGGCAAAGAATGCTTGACGTTTCTGGAGGAGGATTTCCTGCAGTGGTTTTTCTGTCCTGCCTTTTCTTCACAGCTCTTGCAGTCCTGGTTGCCTCACATATGACTGCACCCTTGCGTAATGATGCACGCCACGAATTTCGGTCTCTGGCTGCAGCCTCCCAGGTGTCATGATGAATTTCAAAAGCATTCAGTGAGATTTTCAGAGTGTCTTTAAAGCGTTTCCTCTGGCCACCTTGGGAGCGTTTACCACAACGCAGTTCGCTGTAAAAAAATTCGTTTAGGGAGCCTGTGATCTGGCATGCGAGTCAAGTGACCAGCCCAGCGAATCTGATTCTTCATCAGTAGAGTGTGGATACTGGGCATGGACGCTCTTTCTAGGACTTCAGTGTCTGGAATCTTGTCTTGCCATCTAATCTTCAGTAGCTTCCTTAGGCAGACTGTGTGGAAGTGGTTTAATTTCCTAGCGTGTCGCTGATAAACAGTCCAGGTTTCACAAGCATATAGCAATGTGGATAATACAACTGCTTTGTAGACTTTTAGCTTTGTTTGCAGGCTTATTCCAGTTCTGTCCCATACATTCTTGTACAGTCTGCCAAAGGCCGCACTGGCCTTGGAGATTCTTGCATTTACTTCGTCATCAATTGTGACAGCTTGTGACACAGTGCTGCCAAGATAGGTGAATTTGTCCACAACACTTAGTCTATGATCATTCACTTTGATATTCGGCACAGTGTGATTATTCCCTGGAGCTGGCTGGTACATAACTGTCTTCTCCAAGTTGATATTGAGCCCAAAGTTGGCACAGGCATGTGAGAAAGCTGAAACATTATGTTACATGTCCGCCTCTGAGTTGGCGTATAGAGCGCAATCATCAGCAAACACTACTTCATTACAATCTTTATGGCAGCTTGTTGTTTCCAATATATGTTGTTTCAAGTCTAATGCCTTCCCTATTAATGTGTAGGTCTGCAAGCATCTTCATCATGTTGACATGTTTCACTTCATCGAAAGCCTTTGTGTAGTCAATAAAGGTCATTATTTACGTCTTTAGAACAACGATTAATAATCGCAGCAATTACCCACAATATACTATACCCTTGACATTGTTATTCTCACGCACAAAAGTAAAATAAACAGATCATGGCAATACGTGATAGACAGACGTATGTCGGGCATCAATATTATTTCATAATACATAATTCAAATCACCAAAATTCAGGGGAAATGGCCCGGAGCTACAGATCCGGATTCTTCAACCAATTATTCATAAGCCGTCACCGAGTCACGTGTTTAAACTAGCATTTCCTTTGTAGCTGTCATGATCTGATTGTGCGTGGTGACTGCCCTATAGCCGAGCCATTTTGTGGGTTAAGGAAAATAACGGGCCATTCACCCATTCAAGCAATATTTCACCGTATGAGTAATTCTCTTTTTGGGACTCATATATATAAATAATTATGACAATAATAAAAATAACAACAACAACAAAACAATAATAATAATAATAATAATAATAATAATTTTTTCTCTGTTGTGATCTCTGGGCAAGTTTACGTTCAGTAGTTTGCCATTGCTTTCTGAACGACCGGCTCCCATACCAATTCATTAACACCCAGCGCAAAGCGGTCTGCTGCCAAATCGCGCACAGTTGTGTTTCGAACACAGGTAAGCGGAATTACGAACTGCATCCGTAACTCCATAAGCACAGAGCCGGCAATAACAACAATAAGAACAACAGTAATAATAATAATAATAGTAATAATAATAATATAAATAATAATAATAATAATAATACCACAATAATATCAATATCAATAATACCAATAATAATAATTGTTGGAGGTCTGCGTAACTAAGAGGTTTAACGCCGATGTGGGCGTTGGGAATTTACTGGCAAGTACAGGTAGGCAGTGTGACACTGGCCATATCATACAACGAGCACTGAATTAGCCTGCATATTTGAGGCGAGCACCATGTATCTAAAGATCCTCGGTAGTGTAGTAACTATTGCTCTTGCCATGTGTTGGAATCCCCATCGAGGGGAGTCTTTCTTTGACTGTCTCAAAATAATATGGGGCTGGAAACATATACTTTCTCTTTCCCCGTCTCTCTTAGTCTCTATTTTTGTGTTTCACATCTTTCCACTTTCTTTCTTTATTGGCGATCGATTGAGGAGATGGACGTGTAGAATGGAGAGAGAGAGAGAGCGAGACACACACAGAGAGAGAGAGAGAGAGAGAGAGAGAGAGAGAGAGAGAGAGAGAGATACAGAAGATGGACGAATATACTTAAGAAAGAGAGAGAAGAGACATCTTTCCACTTTCTTTCTTTCTTTCTTTCTTTCTTTCTTTCTTTCTTTCTTTCTTTCTTTCTTTCTTTCTTTCTTTCTTTCTTTCTTTCTTTCTTCTCTTCTCTTCTCTTCTCTTCTCTTCTCTTCTCTGTCTCTCTCTGTGATCTTCTCTCTGAGTTTGCCTCTTCTCCATTTTCTCCCTAATCTCATTCTTTTTATATCTTCCAGTCTCTCTGTCCCTTCTCTCTTTGTCTCTCTTTCTCAGTTATACTCTTCAATCTCTTATATACATATGTATATATAATATAATTATACACAGTATCTATATCTTTATATATATATATATATATATATATATATATATATATATATATATATATATATATATATATATATATACATATATATACATATATTCTCCATTCTACTCGTCCATCTCCTTTATCTCTCTCTCTCTCCCTCTCTTCATTCTACCCGTCCAGATCCCTTATCTCTCTCTCTCTCTCTCTCTCTCTCTCCATTTTACCCATCCATCTATTTTATCTCTCTTTCCCTCTCTCTCTCCATTCTACCCGTCCATCTCCTTTATCTCTCTTTCTCTCTCCATTCTACACGTCCATCTTCTCAATCGATCGCCAATTCCTCTCGCAAAGAGATTTCACTAAGAACACGAAAACATCCCCCCAAAAACCACTACCGTCATCCTTGCCATGACGTCATAACATTAACTCCACATCGACGAAACGCTCCAAGTCCAACCAGTTTACTCGTAGTTACGTCCCATCTGTGACCACCTTAATTCTTTTATTATCCCAGTCACTTACAACTTAACCTATCACAACTTTGACATCTTTATCCACCACATCCATCCTTTACCAACTCGGATTATTGAAAATATATTGAAGAAAAAAAAAGAAAGAAACAAGCTCTCGTCAAATATTACATTCTTGAGGACTCGGAATATTTCAACCAATCGTCATCTCGCGTTACGTCTTTACGCGCGTTTCTTCAGCACAGAGTTGAGCGCGTGCTGGTCGTGGTAGGAAAAGTGGTGCCAACTTTTCCCGGGAGTTTCTGATCGTTCCAATAGTGTTTACTTCATTCCGTTGAAAACACAGTTTACGGCTGCGAAATTAAAACTGGACCAGGGGGACAATGTAGTGCCGTCTTCTCATCGACCTAGGTATATAGACAGATTTATACTTTTCGGTAATTACTTTGTTGTTGAAATGAAATGCTCAGTAACTTATTATCTGTGCGTTAGAATTAATCATTGCTTGTATACATCTTGGCCTGTTGGGTGTATGTTCGTATCCTCATCGATCAGGATTGAAAAGAAATTAAAATGGGTTAGCAGGTCGACGCAGACAAAATTGGTATTCAGAAATGTTGTGGGAAGTAAAAACGGGCGGCTTGATATCGGTCACATCACATTTTGAGTGCCGATTATTTTATAAATTTATGGGTTTCGCACCATATACCCAGTACGTCCCAAGGATATAGAACGGTCCTTAAACTGTAAAGTTAATTATGTGTGCTTACAGAACGTCGATTTCAACCGCAGCATTTATTAACTGTTTATGATTTTCGTGGAAATTTAAGCTTTAATTGATTTTAAACACACAGGCTATAAATACAATATTGCACTATTTCTTGCCTGGTATATTTCGCTGCACCTCATCAGGTGCATACTGGAAGTTATATATCTTTTTGTGTGGGAAAAAAATGAATGATACTTTGGTTGAAATATGACGTACATAGTCAAGGTCTCTGTGGCTGAAGGGCTTGCGAACGCGGTTTGTGAGCCCGTATACCCGGGTTCGAAACACGGCGGTGCTCGTATTTTCGAAAAAGGTATAGAGACCGGTCGTTCAGAAAGCAATGGCAAACTACTGAACGTAACACTTGCCTAGTACATCAACAGCAGCTGAAAATGCTGGTGTTGACTGCAACGTCCCGTAAGGGATACGCAACAAAATTTTATTTTTTTTATTTAGTCGCTGACATTGCGCGAATGAGTAGAATGTTATACCCACGGAAGTCTAACACTTAGCAGAAAGTCCTTCTGTTTACATAGTAACGGCTGGAATCCACTAATAGATGATGCTTCGATATACTTGAGCAATGATCAGCGACGATGCACGTCATATTTCAGCCAAAGTATCATTCGTTATTTTAGTTTTTTGTTTTGTTTGGACTTAACTTCATATATACCGCTGCAGTATGCACCTGGCCAAATGCAGCGAAATATGCCAGGTAAGAAATAGTGCACTATCTTATTCATGGCGTGTGTTTTAAGTTCAGTGGTCAACTATTGCTTTCTGAACGGCCTGCGCTCACAGCGTTGTGAAAATCATCGCAAAGCGATGTGCTCCCAAAACACCTGCGGCTGATTTCGAACCTGGAATGCGGGATTGTGAAGCTGCGTTCAGACCAAAGCCACAGACGTCGGTACATACTTCACTTACTTTGTTAACTTCACATAAATTGTTTAAGCTTCATATAAACTTTGTTAACTTCACATAAACTTTAACTTTACATAAACTTTGTTAACTTCACATAAACTGTGTTAACTTCACATAAACTTTGTCAAAGGTAAACTGTGTTAAATTCACATTAACTTTATTAACTTCACATAGACTTTGTTAACTTCTTATAGACTTGTTAACATAACAAAGCCTTTGTTAACTTCACATAAACTTTAACATCACATAGACTTTGTTAACTTCACATAGACTGTTAACTTCACATAGACTTTGTTAACTTCACATATACTTTGTTAAATTCACATAAACTTTAACATCACATAAACTTTGTTAACATCACATAGACTTTGTTAACTTCACATAAACTTTAACATCACATAGACTTTGTTAACTTCACATAGATTCTGTTAACTTCACATATACTTTGTTAACTTCACATAGACTTTGATAACTTCACATATACTTTGTTAACTTCACATATACTTTGTTAACTTCACATATACTTTGTTAAATTTACGTAGACGGGGTTATGGCTTAAGGGATAAGGCGCAGTATCGCAATTCCCTGATATACCAAGTCAATGGTTCGACACATTGTATCTTATAATGATAATAGTAACATTCTGTAATTAATAATGTTGATAGCAATATACTGTATCTAATAATGATGACAGTAACGTAGTGTACCTAACAATGATGACAGTAACATATTTCACCTCAAACTGATGATATTAACGTATTGTACCTCCTATTGATGACAATTACCTATTGTAACTCACAAAGATGATAGTAACATATTTTACCTCACAATGAGAACAGTAACATTTTGTACCTCACAATAATGATAATAAGATATTGTCCCCTACAAAGATTACAGTAACATATTGTAATCACAATGATGATAGTAACATACTGTACCTTGCAATTATGATAGTAACATATTGTATCCCACAATAATGATAGTAACATATTGTATCCCACAATAATGATAGTAACATATTGTATCCCACAATAATGATAGTAACATATTGTATCCCACAATAATGATAGAAACTATTGTACCTCCCAATGATGACAGTCGCATATTGTAACTCACAATAATGAATGTAACACATTGTCCTCACAATAATAACGGTAACAAAGATGACAGTAACATATTGTCCTCACATTAATAACGGTGTCAAAGATGACATTAACATAGTGTCCTCACAATAATAACGGTAACAATGATGACTGTAACATAGTGTCCTCACAATAATAACGGTAACAAAGATGACTGTAACATAGTGTCCTCACAATAATAACGGTAACAAAGATGACTGTAACATAGTGTCCCCACAATAATAACGGTAACAAAGATAACTGTAACATAGTGTCCTCACAATAATAACGGTAACAAAGATAACTGTAACATAGTGTCCTCACAATAATAACGGTAACAAAGATGACTGTAACATAGTGTCCTCACAATAATAACGGTAACAAAGATGACTGAAACATAGTGTCCCCACAATACTAACGGTAACAAAGATAACTGTAACATAGTGTCCTCACAATAATAACGGTAACAAAGATGACTGTAACATAGTGTCCTCACAATAATAACGGTAACAAAGATGACTGTAACATATTGTCCTCACAATAATAACGGTAACAAAGATGACTGTAACATATTGTCCTCACAATAATAACGGTAACAAAGATAACAGTAATATATTGTCCTCACAATAATAACGGTAACAAAGATAACAGTAATATATTGTCCTCACAATAATAACGGTAACAAAGATGACTGTAACATAGTGTCCTCACAATAATAACGGTAACAAAGATGACTGTAACATATTGTCCTCACAATAATAACGGTAACAAAGATAACTGTAACATAGTGTCCTCACAATAATAACGGTAACAAAGATGACTGTAGCATATTGTCCTCACAATAATAACGGTAACAAAGATGACAGTAATATAGTGTCCTCACAATAATAACGGTAACAAAGATGACTGTAACATAGTGTCCTCACAGTAATAACGGTAACAAAGATAACAGTAATATATTGTCCTCACAATAATAACGGTAACAAAGATGACTGTAACATAGTGTCCTCACAATAATAACGGTAACAAAGATGTAAGTAACATATTGTCCTCACATTAATAACGGTAACAAAGATGACAGTAACATATTGTCCTCACATTAATAACGGTGACAAAGATGACATTAACATAGTGTCCTCACAATAATAACAGTAACAAAGATGACTGTAACATAGTGTCCCCACAATAATAACGGTAACAAAGATAACTGTAACATAGTGTCCTCACAATAATAACGGTAACAAAGATGACTGTAACATAGTGTGCTCACAATAATAACGGTAACAAAGATAACAGTAATATATTGTCCTCACAATAATAACGGTAACAAAGATAACAGTAATATATTGTCCTCACAATAATAACGGTAACAAAGATGACTGTAACATAGTGTCCTCACAATAATAACGGTAACAAAGATGACTGTAACATATTGTCCTCACAATAATAACGGTAACAAAGATAACTGTAACATAGTGTCCTCACAATAATAACGGTGACAAAGATGACTGTAGCATATTGTCCTCACAATAATAACGGTAACAAAGATGACAGTAATATAGTGTCCTCACAATAATAACGGTAACAATGATGACTGTAACATATTGTCCTCACAATAATAACGGTAACAAAGATGACTGTAACATATTGTCCTCACAATTATGGCAGTATCGTAGTGTACCTCACAATGATGACTGTAACATACTGTCTCCACAAAGACATCAGTAACATGTTGTACCTCGCAATGATGGCAGAAACATATTGCCCTCACAATGATGACAGTAACATATTGTCCTCACAATGATGACAGTAACATATTGTAACTCACAATGATGGCAGTAACATATTGTCCTCACAATGATGACAGTATTATAGTGTACCTCACAATGATGGCAGTAACATATTGTCCTCACAACGATGACAGAAGCATAATGTACCTCAAAATGATGATATAACACTTTGTACTTGACAATAATAACAGTAACATTGAACGTTCCAATGATGACAGTAACAAATTGTACCTCACAATGATGACAGTAACATATTGTACCTCACAATGATGACAGTAACAAATTGTACCTCACAATGATGACAGTAACAAATTGTACCTCACAATGATGACAGTAACATATTGTACCTCACAATGATGACAGTAACAAATTGTACCTCACAATGATGACAGTAACAAATTGTACCTCACAATGATGACAGTAGCAAATTGTACCTCACAATGATGACAGTAACAAATTGAACCTCACAATGATGACAGTAACATATTGTACCTCACAATGATGACAGTGATAAATGTACCTCACAATGATGACAGTAAAGCATTGTCCTCACAATGATGACAGTAACAAATTGTACCTCACAATGATGACAGTAACATATTGTACCTCACAATGATGACAGTAACAAATTGTACCTCACAATGATGACAGTGATAAATGTACCTCACAATGATGACAGTAAAATATTGTACCTAAGAATTAGGGGGCTGTGTGGTCTCGAGGTATGGTGTCCGCCTCGGGTGCTGAGGGCCTGGGTTCAAGTCCCGGTGAGGACCGGGATTTTTTTCACGTGGACTTCTAGTAATAAAATTTCCCCTGGTCTCTGGGTAGTGAAATCGGACGCCCCTGTGTATTGTTGCGCACGAAAAAAATCCCTTGGCAGTTGGAGATCGAAAAAGAGTAGCCTAATGGCGCTGCCCGGGCAAAATTTCGAGTTAAAAATCTACCCAAAGTATTTCAGGATCCTCGCCGGCGATACAGAGTTCGTGCACTGAGATGAGTTTTTCCAGACTCGGGTTTGAGTTAGGAGGAGTTCGGAGCACTTATTGGTTACAGATGTGTACCGTGATGTTGATACATCGACTAAACTAAACTAAACCAAACCTAAGAATTATGACAGTGACATATTGCACCTCACAGTCATGACAGTAACATCATGTGCCTTCATTGATGACAGTAACATATTGTACCTCACAATGATGACAGTAGCATATTGTACCTCACAATGATGACAGTAACATATTGTATCACACAATGATGACAGTAACATATTGTACCTCACAATTATGACAGTAACATATTGTATCACACAATGATGACAGTAACATATTGTACCTCACAATGATGACAGTAACATATTGTACCTCACAATGATGACAGTAGCATATTGTACCTCACAATGATGACAGTAACAAATTGTACCTCACAATGATGACAGTAACAAATTGTACCTCACAATGATGACATTAACATATTGTACCTCACAATGATGACAGTAACATATTGTACCTCACAATGATGACAGTAAAATATTGTCCTCACAATGATGACATTAACATATTGTACCTCATAATGATGACAGTAAAATATTGTACATCACAATGATGACAGTAACAAATTGTACCTCACAATGATGACAGTAACATATTGTATCACACAATGATGACAGTAACAAATTGTACCTCACAATGATGACAGTAACAATTGTACATCACAATGATGATGGTACATATTGTCCTCACAATAGGAAATACAAATTGTTAGGTTTGTTTAGCGCCTGTGAAAACTGAGACATTCTAAAAACATCACAATGATGACAGTAGCAAATTGTACCTCACAATGATCACAGAAACATATTGCACCTCACAATGGTGACAGTAACATATTGTCCTCACAATGATGACAGTAACATATTGTACCTCACAATGATGACAGTAACATATTGTCCTCACAATGATGACAGTAACATATTGTCCTTACAATGATGACAGTAACATATTGCACCTCACAATGATGACAGTAACATATTGTCCTTAAATGATGACAGTAACATGTTGCACCTCACAATGATGACAGTAACATATTGTCCTTACAATGATGACAGTAACATATTGCACCTCACAATGATGACAATAAAATATTGTCCTCACAATGATGACAGTAACATATTGTACCTCACAATGATGACAGCAACATATTGTCCTCACAATGATGACGGTACATATTGTCCTCACAATAGGAAATACAAACAGTTAGGTTTGTTTAGCGCCTGTGAAAACCTCGACATTCTAAAAACATCACAATGATGACAGTAACAAATTGTACCTCACAATGATGACAGTAACAAATTGTACCTCACAATGATGACAGTGATAAATGTACCTCACAATGATAACAGTAACATATTGTACCTCACAATGACAGTAACAAATTGTACCTAACAACGATGACAGTAACATATTGTACCTCACAATGATGATAGTAACATATTGTACCTCACAATGATAACAGTAACAAATGTACCTCACAATGACAGTAACAAATTGTACCTCACAGACATGACAGTAAAATATTGTACATCACAATGATGACAGTAACAAATTGTACCTCACAATGATGACAGTAACAAATTGTACCTCACAATGATGACAGTAACATATTGTACCTCACAATGACGACAGTAACAAATTGTACCTCACAATGATGACAGTGACAAATGTACCTTACAATGATGACAGTAACAAATTGTACCTCACAATTATGACAGTAACAAATTGTACCTCACAATGATGACAGTAACAAATGTACCTCACAATGATGACAGTAACATATTGTAACTCACAATGATGACAGTAACAAAGTGTACCTCCCAATGATGACAGTAACAAATGTACCTCACAATGATGACAGTAACAAATTGTACCTCACAATGATGACAGTAACAAATTGTACCTCACAATGATGACAGTAACATATTGTACCTCACAACAATGATAGTAACAAATTGTACCTCACAATGATGACAGTAACATATTGTAACTCACAATGATGACAGTAACAAAGTGTACCTCCCAATGATGACAGTAACAAATGTACCTCACAATGATGACAGTAACAAATTGTACCTCACAATGATGACAGTAACAAATTGTAACTCACATTGATGACAGTAACAAATTTTACCTCACAGTCATGACAGTAACATCTTGTGCCTTCAATGATGACAGTAACATATTGTCCTGACAATGATGACAGTAACATATTGTACCTCACAATGATGACAGTAACAAATTGTACCTCACAATGATGACAGTAACAAATTGTACCTCACAATGACGACAGTAAAAAATTGTACCTCACAATGATGACAGTGACAAATGTACCTTACAATGATGACAGTAACAAATTGTACCTCACAATTATGACAGTAACAAATTGTACCTCACAATGATGACAGTAACAAATGTACCTCACAATGATGACAGTAACATATTGTAACTCACAATGATGACAGTAACAAAGTGTACCTCCCAATGATGACAGTAACAAATGTACCTCACAATGATGACAGTAACAAATTGTACCTCACAATGATGACAGTAACAAATTGTACCTCACAATGATGACAGTAACATATTGTACCTCACAATAATGATAGTAACAAATTGTACCTCACAATGACGACAGTAACATATTGTACCTCACAATGATGACAGTAACAAAGTGTACCTCCCAATGATGACAGTAACAAATGTACCTCACAATGATGACAGTAACAAATTGTACCTCACAATGATGACAGTAACAAATGTACCTCACAATGATGACAATAACATATTGTAACTCACAATGATGAAAGTAATAAAGTGTACCTCCCAATGATGACAGTAACAAATGTACCTCACAATGATGACAGTAACAAATTGTACCTCACAATGATGACAGTAACAAATTGTACCTCACAATGATGACAGTAACATATTGTACCTCACAATAATGATAGTAACAAATTGTACCTCACAATGATGACAGTAACATATTGTAACTCACAATGATGACAGTAACAAAGTGTACCTCCCAATGATGACAGTAACAAATGTACCTCACAATGATGACAGTAACAAATTGTACCTCACAATGATGACAGTAACAAATTGTAATTCACATTGATGACAGTAACAAATTGTACCTCACAGTCATGACAGTAACATCTTGTGCCTTCAATGATGACAGTAACATATTGTCCTGACAATGATGACAGTAACATATTGTCCTGACAATGATGACAGTAACATATTGTACCTCACAATGATGACAGTAAAATATTGTCCTGACAATGATGACAGTAACATATTGTCCTCACAATGATGACAGTAACATATTGTCCTCACAATGATGACAGTATTATAGTGTACCTCACAATGATGGCAGTAACATATTGACCTCACAACGATGACAGAAGCATAATGTACCTCAAAATGATGATATAACATTTTGTACTTGACAATAATAACAGTAACATTGAACGTTCCAATGATGACAGTAACAAATTGTACCTCACAATGATGACAGTAACATATTGTACCTCACAATGATGACAGTAACCAATTGTACCTCACAATGATGACAGTAACAAATTGTACCTCACAATGATGACAGTAACATATTGTACCTCACAATGATGACAGTAACAAATTGTACCTCACAATGATGACAGTAACAAATTGTACCTCACAATGATGACAGTAACATATTGTACCTCACAATGATGACAGTAACCAATTGTACCTCACAATGATGACAGTAACAAATTGTACCTCACAATGATGACAGTAACATATTGTACCTCACAATGATGACAGTAACATATTGTACCTCACTATAATGATAGTAACAAATTGTACCTCACAATGATGACAGTAACAAATTGTACCTCCCAATGATGACAGTAACAAATGCACCTCACAATAATGACAGTAACAAATTGTACCTCACAATGATGACAGTAACATATTGTAACTCACAATGATGACAGTAAAATATTGTCGTCACAATGATGACAGTAACATATTGTACCTCACAATGATGACAGTAACATATTGTACCTCACAATGATGACAGTAACATATTGTACCTCACAATGATGACAGTAACATATTGTACCTCACAATGATGACAGTAACATATTGTACCCCACAATGATGACAGTAACATATTGTATCACACAATGATGACAGTAACATATTGTACCTCACAATGATGACAGTAACATATTGTATCACACAATGATGACAGTAACATATTGTACCTCACAATGATGACAGTAACATATTGTACCTCACAATGATGACAGTAACATATTGTACCATACAATGATGACAGTAACAAATTGTACCTCACAATGATGACAGTGACAAATGTACCTTACAATGATGACAGTAACAAATTGTACCTTACAATGATGACAGTAACAAATTGTACCTCACAATGATGACAGTAACAAATGTACCTCACAATGATGACAGTAACATATTGTAACTCACAATGATGACAGTAACAAAGTGTACCTCCCAATGATGACAGTAACAAATGTACCTCACAATGATGACAGTAACAAATTGTACCTCACAATGATGACAGTAACAAATTGTACCTCACAATGATGACAGTAACATATTGTACCTCACAATAATGATAGTAACAAATTGTATCTCACAATGATGACAGTAACATATTGTAACTCACAATGATGACAGTAACAAAGTGTACCTCCTAATGATGACAGTAACAAATGTACCTCACAATGATGACAGTAACAAATTGTACCTCACAATGATGACAGTAACAAATTGTAACTCACATTGATGACAGTAACAAATTGTACCTCACAGTCATGACAGTAACATCTTGTGCCTTCAATGATGACAGTAACATATTGTCCTGACAATGATGACAGTAACATATTGTCCTGACAATGATGACAGTAACATATTGTACCTCACAATGATGACAGTAAAATATTGTCCTGACAATGATGACAGTAACATATTGTCCTGACAATGATGACAGTAACATATTGTCCTCACAATGATGACAGTAACATATTGTCCTTACAATGATGACAGTAACATATTTTACCTCACAATGATGACAGTAAAATATTGTCCTCACTATGATGACAGTAACATATTGTACCTCACAATGATGACAGTAACATATTGTACCTCACAATGATGACAGTAACAAATTGTACCTCACAATGATGACAGTGACAAATGTACCTTACAATGATGACAGTAACAAATTGTACCTTACAATGATGACAGTAACAAATTGTACCTCACAATGATGACAGTAACAAATGTACCTCACAATGATGACAGTAACATATTGTAACTCACAATGATGACAGTAACAAAGTGTACCTCCCAATGATGACAGTAACAAATGTACCTCACAATGATGACAGTAACAAATTGTACCTCACAATGATGACAGTAACAAATTGTACCTCACAATGATGACAGTAACATATTGTACCTCACAATAATGATAGTAACAAATTGTATCTCACAATGATGACAGTAACATATTGTAACTCACAATGATGACAGTAACAAAGTGTACCTCCTAATGATGACAGTAACAAATGTACCTCACAATGATGACAGTAACAAATTGTACCTCACAATGATGACAGTAACAAATTGTAACTCACATTGATGACAGTAACAAATTGTACCTCACAGTCATGACAGTAACATCTTGTGCCTTCAATGATGACAGTAACATATTGTCCTGACAATGATGACAGTAACATATTGTCCTGACAATGATGACAGTAACATATTGTACCTCACAATGATGACAGTAAAATATTGTCCTGACAATGATGACAGTAACATATTGTCCTGACAATGATGACAGTAACATATTGTCCTCACAATGATGACAGTAACATATTGTCCTTACAATGATGACAGTAACATATTTTACCTCACAATGATGACAGTAAAATATTGTCCTCACTATGATGACAGTAACATATTGTACCTCACAATGATGACAGTAACATATTGTACCTCACAATGATGACAGTAACAAATTGTACCTCACAATGATGACAGTGACAATTGTACATCACAATGATGACAGTAACATATTGTACCTCACAATGATGACAGTAACATTTTGTACCTCACAATGATGACAGTGACAAGTGTACATCACAATGATGACAGTAACAAATTGTACCTCACAATGATGACAGTAACAAATTGTACCTCACAATGATGACAGTAACATATTGTACCTCACAATGATGACAGTAACAAATTGTACCTCACAATGATGACAGTAACAAATTGTACCTCACAATGATGACAGTAACATATTGTACCTCACAATAATGATAGTAACAAATTGTACCTCACAATGATGACAGTAACAAATTGTACCTCCCAATGATGACAGTAACAAATGTACCTCACAATGATGACAGTAACAAATTGTACCTCACAATGATGACAGTAACAAATTGTACCTCACAATGATGACAGTAAAATATTGTCCTCACAATGATGACAGTAACATATTGTCCTCACAATGATGACAGTAACATATTGTAACTCACAATGATGACATTAACATATTGTCCTCACAATGATGACAGTAACATATTGTCCTCACAATGATGACAGTAACATATTGTACCTCACAATGATGACATTAACATATTGTCCTCACAATGATGACAGTAACATATTGTCCTTACAATGATGACAGTAACATATTGTCCTCACAATAGGAAATACAAACAGTTAGGTATGTTTAGCGCCTGTGAAAACTTAGACATTCTAAAAACCTCTCAATGATGACAGTAACAAATTGTACCTCACAATGATGACATTAATTAATAATAGTTACTAATAAAAATAAAAATAACATTGTATGATAATAGTTACCATTGTAATTAGCTAATGTAGGTTGTGTTGGGAGAGGGGAGGGTCGAACTCAAGACTTTTGTTTTAGTAATATTGTGACTGATGTCGACGTGATCGAAATTGTAAGAGCGCTCGCCCTGAAACTTCCGCTTAGCTAATGACAGGATAGAGGGTTCAATTCCTACACCGGCATAATGTTGGACTTAAAAGTTGACTTCTCGTTCAGAAAGCACTGGCAAACTACTGAACATTAAAATTGTCTGATAAGACAACTTGGGGTTGATCGTCACGTCCTGCAAAGGGTATGCAACATTTACAAAGCGCGCGCACACACACACACAATGCTCACACACATACGCACATACAATCCACACACACACACAAACACACACACGCGCACACATGCACGCACGCACGCACGCACACACGCACACACGCACGCACACACACACACACACACACCATAAATTACGAGACCAAAATCCATAAGCGAAAAAAACGAAAAGCTTTCCATGCAGAGAGCTAATTTATGAGTCTAGGTCGAGAGCTGTTGGTGGCGAGAAAATTGCCACCAAAGTGAGTTATTTCCACTTAGACCTTTTGCCCGATAAATACAAGTAAAATTGACTTTGTATCCAAGCGATGGTTAGTTGTATCCAACTTCATGTTCTTAGAAAACAGAATTTGTAACTAAAATATGGTTTTTTGTATCCAATAACACGTTCTTAGAAAATAGAATTTGTAACCAAAATATGGTTATTTGTATCCAATAACACGTTCTTAGAAAATAGAATTTGTAACCACCCCGGGAAGGTTAACCCGGTCAACAAATGCCTGCAGAAGTCGGATGTGTTGGTCTAACGGCGCAAGAACGCAGCTCTGCTGTAAACAGGCACAACGCAATCACATCCGAAAAAAAACTCCGGATGAACGCAGAAGAAGAAGAAGAATTTGTAACCAAACGATGGTTATTTTTATCCAGCTTCCATCCATCCATCCATCCATCCATCCATCCATCCATCATGTGCCATGCCGGTAAGCGTGGGCGGTCATGTTCTGCCATCTCACTCGATCACCAGAGTCGTGGATCAGCTCCGTGTTCCTGTCTCGACCATGCCATGTGGCCAATCCATACAAATATTTACTTCTAGGTCTCCCACTTGGTCTCTTCAATTCGATCTTGCCAGTTGTCACCAAGATCTCCAAGTAATTTCTTCTCATAACATGCCCAAACAATTTTGACTGTCTACGTCTAATGACTCTAATCAGTTTACGATCTTCATTTGTTTCACGCACTTAAAAAAATGAATTTTTAGCCAAAGGATGTTTATTTCTATCCAATTTCACGTTCTGATAAAACATACATGGAATAGTCGTGGCTGCGTGGCTACCGTATCTGACTCAGGTTATGACAGTATCGGGTTCAATCTCAACTCAGGGCTATTAATTTGTACAAGAACCACTGGTATCTAACAATATCACACATTTCCCTAACCTATTCGGTACAGTGATCGGATACCCCGCCTTCCTCGATAAGGGCTAAAACACGAGGTCGTGTGTCCATGCTATGCACGATAAAGCGCCCACAAAGTGGGAAATTGAAAGGAGTAGGACGAAATCGCAAGGAGTAGGGCGTAAGAATCACCAATGTAGAGCTCGTGGAGAGTTGAATTGAGAATTGAGTCAAACACCATCATCATTGCACTCGGGGTATTCCCATAAGCGCTCAGTCCTCATCTTCAAAAGCCAGCGAAGAGTTCCAATACTAATGGTGCCCGTTGCAATATATGTCCATCTGGCTTTACCTCTGAGTGACGATTGTCGACCAGTTCCTCTGACCACTCCCTGCTGCTGCAAGCTCTCTAGGTCATGATAGTAGAGCTCGTGGAGAGAACTAAACAGATCCCAGTGAACAAAGAGGTGAAGAAAAGATGCCGGCCCTGGATATGCAGGCTTGGCCATGGGAATCCCATGGGAATAAAGGGGATTTTCTGAATAGTGTAGGGATGGTATGGGATGGGATGGGACAGGCATAAATTACCATTGGATGGGACAGAAAAACATGTCCCATGGACAAGCCTGCCATGCTTGGGCATGAGAATGTTATTCCCATGGGAATCCCATGGGACGGGATGGGATGGGACATGCATAAATTACCACGCAATGTAAATTATGTCACATGGGCAACCCTGTGTATAGGACATACACTGAAAAAAACAACTTGAGGACAATATAACTAGACACTCTCTTGTCTGGAATCCAATGGGGATAGAAGCCAGAAGAAGAAGGCCGTAATGTCTAATGGTAGCAACATCGTTAGTAGAGAAACCAACCACGAGTAGATACAGTCCGTTTCCTTGGACGGAAGCTGTCTAGTTAGTTAGTCGACAGATCATCCTCATTGCACATCGAACCATTCAGTCCATAAGTGCTCGGATCCCCTCATCAGCAAATCCCGCAGCGTGTAGCGGCTAATAGAATCTGTCTAGAGCAGTCATTCTCAACCTTTTTTGGTCCATGCCCCCCTTTACCATATGTTCAGAACGTCATTCCCCCCCCCCCCTTCGAATATTCTCCCTATAAATTCCCCCCCCCCCCCCATCCTTACACAGTATACATAAAAATGGAAGCTAAATTTAATAATTTAATAACACATACTAGAACAAGTCTAGACATCTACATAAAACGTGATTTGCGGGTCTTCTTACATTATAAAACGAATTTCATTAGGGCGAGAAGAACAGAACTGTAAAATTTAGAGGGAAAAACAATATTAAAGTAACTGGTTCTTGCATTAATGCGATGTTGAAATAATTTTAATTCCCTTCTGGAAACCCTAAAAATTCCCCCCTGTGGGGGGGGGGGGGAAGGAGGCTGAGAACCATTGGTCTAGAGGAAGTTAACCTGGCACAAATGCATGACGAAGTGGGACACGCTGACATTTGAGGGGCTTAAATAGTCGTGACACATTGACCTTTGAAGGGCTTAGGTAAGCGTGACACATTTACCTTTGAGGAGCTTAAGTAGGCGTGACACATTGACCTTTCAGGGGCTTAAGTAGGCGTGACACATTGACCTTTGAGGGGCTTAAGTAGGTGTGACACATTGACCTTTGAGGGGCTTAAGTAGGCGTGACACATTGACCTTTGAGGTTCTTGAGTAAGCGTGACACACTGACTTTTGAGGTGCTTAAGTAGGGGTACACACTGACCTTTGAAAAGCTTAAGTAGGTGTGACACACTGTTATTTGAAGGGCTGAAGTAGGCGAGACACACTGACCTTTCAGGTCCTTGAGTAGGCGTGATACACTGACCTTTCAGGTGCTTGAGAAGGCGTACAACACTGCTCTCATAAGAGTTACGACAATGATTCTCAACCGGTGGGGAATCCCCCCCCCCCCCGGGGGGAATTTTAGGGTTTCCATGGGGGGGGGGGGATGAAGATTATTTCAAGATCGCGTTAATACAAGAACCGATTACTTGATATTGTTTTTCCCTTCATACTTTACGGTTCTGTACGTCTCACCCCTTCTAAAATTCATTTTATAAAGTAAGTAGACCCGCAAATCACGTTTTATGTGTACGTCTTAACTTGTTTTGGTATGTGCTTCCATTATTACGTATACTGTTTAGGGACAGTGGGGGGGGGGGGATTTTTAGGTAGGAAGTACGAAAGAGGGGGGAAGAATGACGTTCTGAAAATATGGTGAAGGGGGGCAAGGGCCAAAAAAGGTTGAGAACCACTGAGTTACCAGGTAGAAGAAGTTTCCGGCCAATGGTTACTTGAATACAACTTTACTTTCTTATAAAGCATACTTTCGGTACCCTTGGCTGAGAGGGTAAGGAAGTTCAAGGTAACATCTCAGCACAGCCTGGGAATTTTTCCAACAACCTCATCGCGTGGCTGGGAATTTTCCCAACAACCGCATCACGTGGCTTTTAATTTTTCCAACAGCCTCCTGTCAAGGCTGGCAATTTCCCCAACAACCTTATCACATGGCAGAGGAATGTTCCCAAAAACCATACCAAAGGTCTGTGGATTTCCCCATCAGCCTCCTGACAGGGCTGGTAATTTTATCAACTACCATTTGTACCTAAATATATCATACGCCACCACGATCCCTTTGGTGGTGAGATCAAACATCTAGTTTTCTCGGATAAGGGCGAATTTAAAAAACAACACTATGTACGGTGTGCAAGTTCTGCACGTTTAACAACCCACGTAATTGGAACTAGCAAAGAGCACACTGCAAGAATTGGAATTAGTTGCGGTTCCAACTTCACTGCTAAGGGTCGCCCCATAATGCCCCATTCCTGTGCCAGTGGATATCACACAAAATGCTTCTCACTGCCTCATGTAAAAAATGGAACAGACAGGAGTCTCGACAAACCAACAGCCCACACAGGTATACTATACATAATGCCGCTGCCAGAATGCCAACACAAAAGTCCGCCATCGTCCATGGAAGCGACAGTCTCTGGAAAACCAGCAGTCATACATTACTGCATTAGGCAACCCAGTTAGTTCAACGGCCGCCCGGCAAGAATTGCAGTTTAGCGTGCAATCTCTGCATATAATTGAGTTGAGTTAAGAGCCGACAACACTGCACTCGGGGCGATCCCTTAAGCGCTCAGTCAACAGCTATAGAAGAGTTCCAATTCTAATGGTTTCAGTGGCAATCTTATTTGATATAATGAAATAAACAGCATCATCGTGTAGCAGGTACTTGCAGAACGTCGCGCTCATAACGGGGAGTCAATAAGACTCTCAATCTCTGGCCATGTCTCCTGCCTCATGCACCCTCAAGCCAAAGGTGTATGCAATGTCCTGTGTCCGTATCGTACTGGACAACCCTTTCTCTTCTATAAGGAACCATTCCTTTCATAACTGATCTTTCCAAGCCACATTCTCACATTCATTCACTCATTCATTCAGTAACATGTCCTTTGCAGATCTCCGCTCCCATAATAGCCATCAGGAAAACTTCTCGGTCATAAGTAAGATGTCCCGCGTCCGATAGACCCATCGGAAGATCATATGCCACAACCTGCACCCATCTTCTCTTTGACCTATCGCGTCTTCTCTTCCCGGGCATATACGAGAGCGAGGCAATAAGTAAGTCACACAGTTCTGTGGGATGGCAGATAGATGTAGTTGGTGTTTTCTACAGGTGTCATTAGGTGACAGCAACATCGAACTTTATATTCCCATTCGTCAGGTGGCGCTAGGTGTCTCATGCGCATGCGCAGCGCATAAACAAAATGGCGACTGTACTTACGGAGTGTACAACCAAAGAGAAACATGCTGTTGTGCGTTGTTTGTGGGCAAAGGGACTGCTTGCAAAGGACATTCATAAGGAAATGCTTCCTGTTTATGCTGACAAATGTTTGTCCCGTATAGCGGTGCATTGCTGGGTAGAAAATAATTTTCTCAAGGACGCTCTAAAATTGTTGATGAAATCCGATCTGGTCGTCCTGTTGAGATTGCAACAGAAGCATCCGTGAAGCGGGTGGAGGAGATGATTAGAGGTGACAGGCGAGTAACGTCCACCTTACAGCCTCGACTTAGCCCGTGGCGATTTCCAACTTTTTGGTCCAATGAAAACTCACCTTGTCGGGAGACATTTTGCGAATAACGCCGATGTTAACTGTGATCTGAAAACGTGGTTTAGAAAACAGAGCACGCAGTTCTATGCAGCCGGTTTGGGAGGACTGATAAAAGGATGGGATAAGTGCATCAGTGTTGATGGAACTTATGTTGAGAAATAAAGGGACAATGTATGTATAAAAATAATCTCGTTTCAAGTTATTATCATATTTAGTTATTTTTCTACAGCTATTTGTGACTCACTTATTGACTTCCACCCGTACATCGCTATGATTGTTCTGACTAAACTTTCATGACGTTTCAAGTGACCACAATATTTCAATTTTCTTTGATTTATCGTGTTTAGTAGTCAACCTTCTTTTATATTCAATTCTTGACGTATGGATGCATTTTTTTTTTCTGTATCAAAGATATGCTTTGACCCCGTCTATAACTTTGATATTCAAAGGGATTTATGCGCTGCTCAGCTGTGCAGGCTGCTGTGGTGTTTCATAATGTCTAAGTATTTCACTTACGGAGACATGATACAGTTTTAAGCCAGTTTACTTGGATGTTCACATCTGGTAGAATTTCATATTTCTTCTTCTTGCCAGCGATATCATGTTGGGTGTTTAAGATGTATAGTGTTGTAGTTTCCCCTTCTTTTCCACATAAACATGGCTGTGAACTGTGTCCCCAGTTTTGAACGTTTTGTCCAAATTCTTTAGGAATTCCAAGTCCTACATTTAATTACTTTTCTTTCAACTGATTCAGCGCCGAACAAAAAGTAGATTTAAACCAAACATGGTTCACAATCAAATAAACAAGTATTCAAATGTAAATCTTCGTTCACTGAGCATTGAAATTGCAGAAGTTACACGAAACAAAATAAATAACGCGATGACCCTCGTACGGCGATATATCGTTCTTCTGTGACATTTAGCGATATATTATCCTTTGAACTGAATCAGTTAATTGTATCTGTTCGACTCACAACAAGTCGGATGATGTAGTTGTAGCATCAAATTTGTAGTAGTTTTTTTTTTTTTTTTTTAAACGTTTACTCTAGATTACCGAACCAACTGTTCGTAACCAACCTTTGATCTTATTTCGGTTTCTGTGGCGTAGATGTTAGTGAACGGGGTTTCATAATTCCCTGACATACCGGGTCGAGATCATACCAGGTCGAGGGTTCGAAACCAACCGCAAGGACTTTGGGATTATATCCCTTTGCTGTGCTTTCAATGGTATGATAGTTGTCCGTCCAGAAACCAATGAGAAACTAAAGAAAGCAAAATTGTCTAATATCCAACTTCTGTCTGTCTGCCCCCCCCCCTCTCTCTCTCTCTCTCTCTCTCTCTCTCTCTCTCTCTCTCTCTCTCTCTCTCTCTCTCTCTCTCTCTCTCTCTCTCTTTCTCTCTCTCTCTCTCTCCTTGTACAGTTTGAACACTATCTCAGTACAGACTACATGACCCCTTGGAAAAAAAAAAGGAAATAATAATGATCCCAAAGGACAACTAGCATAATAAATTGTGGCCTTTACATCTACCCTGAATTTATAATCGCCTTGTCAAAATTTGTTTTGTTATTTGTTTAGTGAGTCACGTATTATTTATTTTTGCACATTTACATGCGTTTTGATGCATATTGAGTCTATTGTTTTCGTTGTTGTCTAAGACTGGCTTAATAAGTGATGTATGGATAAAATAATGAATGAGAGCAGAGAGAGAAGAATGGCAGATTGTTAGACGGGCCTGCGTGCCCAGTTCTAAACCCTTTGAAAATAAAATTCGTTCGTTCCTTTTCTCCCTTCTCCCTCTCTCCACCTCTATGTCTCTCTCCATCCCTCTCCCCCACTCTCTTCACTCTCTGTGCCTTTCTCTCCTCTTTCCCTCGCCCCCTCTCCCCCCGTCTCTCGGTGTGTCTCCCTTCCTCCCTCTCTCTGTCTCTCCATCCCTCTCTCTTCTCTCTCTGTGATTCTCTCTCCATCTCTCCCCTCTCTCCCTCGCTCCCTCCCTCTCTCTGTCTCTCCCCCTCTCTCTCTCCCTACAACCATCCATTCTCACATCTGTATGCCTTGCACTGAAAGCACTAACAAACGCACACATCAATCGATCGACAGCTGTCACAGACCTGCTTGTTTATGTATCCATCTTTCGGACCGTCTATTAGTTTGATGGACTCCAAATCCACACGTCTTTCCTGTCTGATGGACAATTAAGGCATATCTTGTCTCCCGAAGTCCTCTAAATCCACATTGTCAGTGTCTCTATTAGCAACGAACATGAATAAGTCCACCGCTATAGAAAACCATTGATAGACGATTTGCCCAACATTAATCCTAATTTTGTGAAATGCTGTCACTATCCAGCCAACAAATAAAATGCCATCTTCGCAGTGATCGCTGACTATAATGAGGTCGTCATCATTGGCTTCGTAACCAACAATTAGGATAGGGAGTCTGAGCTGGTAAGAGATGCAGAGTCATAAATTAACAGAAGTAGCTACCTTCAGTATGAGATTGGGGATAGAGGCAGCCACTGCGGCACTGAAGTAGTTTTCCTGTTATAATAATTATAAAGCTGGTCCACTGCAAAACGTCGCTTTCAAGACAATCTTTCGAAAAGTGTCTTGATCTCTTGCCAAATCTCTTTCCTGATGCCCCCTTATACACAGTTAGTTAGTTAGTTAGTCGCAGTTCCAACTTCACAGCAACGGGTCGTCCCCATTATGCTCCATTCCTGTGCCAGTGAATATCATACAAAACGCTCCCCACCGCCCAATGTGAAAAGTGGAAAAGACAGGAGTCTCGACAAACAACAGCCCGCACAGATTGTGCATAATGCCGCCGCCAGAATGTCAACACAATAGTCCCCCACAAAACACCCAGTTCATTTCTGTTGGAATCTGCAGCCATTTTCCCATCTGGATGTTTCACCCACACAGTCCACGAAATACAGTTCATCGTCGATGGCAGTGGCAGTCAACCAGAAGCCCAGCAGCCACGCATTTCTGCATAAGGCAAAAACCGGTCAACTCTGGGACATAGCCATCTGCCATCACTCCGAACATGCAGTCACGTTCCAAAAAACCTCGGGCAGATTCAAAAGCACCTCACACGAAACTCACAGCTCACAGTGTCGCACCACGCACTCACTCAGTAGCAGGGCGACGGAACCATCAAGCCTCCTTAGTCGCCTCTTACGACATGCGTGGTAGGCTGCAGTTTTGCTATTCTTTGCTTCCCTTATGGGCCCCGGCAACACACGGGAGCCCCTTATACACAATGTGTCTGCAATGTCCTGTGCCCAACTTCGTGCTAGTTGACCTCTGCTTCTTCATCTCCCAGGAATCATATTGTCAATCACTGTTTTTTCTAAACCACTGTTAACGGTATCCAGCTCAAGTTAATAGGTTCAGTGCAAAGCGAATAATAGGTCTGGACCAAACAAAACATAGGTTTAGACCAAACAAACAATAGGTTTGGACCAAACAAACAATAGGTTTGGACCAATCAAACAGCAGGTTTGGACCAAACAAAAAGTAGGTTTAGACCAAACAAACAGTAGGTTTGGACCAAACAAACAGTAGGTATAGACCAAACAAAAGTAGGGTTGGACCAAACAAAAAGTAGGTTTGGACCAATCAAACAGCAGGTTTGGACCAAACAAAAAGTAGGTTTAGACCAAACAAAAAGTTTGTTTGGACCAAACAAACAGGAGGTGTGGAAAACCAAAAAGTAGGTTTGGACCAAAGAAAAAATAGGTTTGGACCAAACAAAAAGTAGGTTTGGACCAAACAAAAAGTAGGTTTGGACCAAACAAAAAGTAGGTGTCGAAAACCAAAACGTAGGTTTGGACCAAACAAAAAGTAGGGTTGGACCAAACAAAAAGTAGGTTTGGACCAAACAAAAAATAGGTTTGGACCAAACAAAAAGTAGGTTTGGACCAAACAAAACGTAGGTTTGGACCAAACAAAAAATAGGTTTGGACCAAACAAAAAGTAGGTTTGGACCAAACAAAAAATAGGGTTGGACCAAACAAAAAATAGGTTTGGACCAAACAAAAAGTAGGTTTGGACCAAACAAAAAGTAGGTGTCGAAAACCAAAACGTAGGTTTGGACCAAACAAAAAATAGGGTTGGACCAAACAAAAAATAGGTTTGGACCAAACAAAAAGTAGGTTTGGACCAAAGAAAAAGTAGGTTTGGACCAAAGAAAAAGTAGGTTTGGACCAAACAAAAAGTAGGTTTGGACCAAACAAAAAGTAGGTTTGGACCAAAGAAAAAGTAGGTTTGGACCAAAGAAAAAGTAGGTTTGGACCAAACAAAAAGTAGGTTTGGACCAAACAAAAAGTAGGTTTGGACCAAAGAAAAAGTAGGTTTGGACCAAACAAAAAGTAGGTTTGGACCAAACAAAAAGTAGGTTTGGACCAAAGAAAAAGTAGGTTTGGACCAAAGAAAAAGTAGGGTTGGACCAAACAAAAAGTAGGTTTGGACCAAACAAAAAGTAGGTTTGGACCAAACAAAAAGTAGGTTTGGACCAAACAAAAAGTAGGTTTGGACCAAACAAAAAGTAGGTTTGGACCAAACAAAAAGTAGGTTTGGACCAAACAAAAAGTAGGTTTGGACCAAACAAAAAGTAGGTTTGGACCAAACAAAAAGTAGGTGTCGAAAACCAAAACGTAGGTTTGGACCAAACAAAAAGTAGGGTTGGACCAAACAAAAAGTAGGTTTGGACCAAACAAAAAATAGGTTTGGACCAAACAAACAGTAGGTGTCGAAAACCAAAACGTAGGTTTGGACCAAATAAAAATGTAGCTTGAACCAAGCAAAAATGGATGGTTGAAAATTGGAAGTAGGGGTGTGTCACAGTTATGCCTTAAAAGTTGTTAATATGGTAGCAGACATGTTGTGTTATTAAAGGAGGTTGCATAATGAAAACTACTGTACATAAGCTCATGGCCGATACGAATCGTCGCTTAAGTCGATCAGTCATCCAACGGCACTTAATCAGTTAAAGAATTAACACGTTCGATCTAAGCATTGGGCTAGAAATCTGTACAATTTGTGCACTGATGATTCTCACGACCTACCCTTTGTGATGTCTCACTTTCCGTGAGTTTTATCGTGCAGTCCTTACATACAGGACATTTTCGCCCTTATTGAGTAAGGCGAGGTATTCGACCTCACAAACTGGCCCTATGACAAAAACATTTAAGTCCGACCTCCCAAATCGGCCCTTTAGCCAAATTATTTATGTTCGACCTCACAAATTGGACCTATAGCCAAAATATTTCAGTCCAACCTCACAAATTGGCCCTTTGGCCAAACTAATTTAGCCCGACCTCACAAATTGGCCTGTTAGAGTTGGGGAATCATGTATGGAACTCTAGGAATGGGGAATAATATAGGGAGCAGTTGTTGTTGCGAATCATATAGGAAACTCTTGGAGTGGGGAATAATCAGGCTTGTCCATGGGACACATTTTTCAGTCCCATTTCCATCCCATCCCACGGTCATTTTGCCTGTCCCATCCCATGGGATTCCCATGATAATACTAATATGGAATACAGTTCAAATAAAATTATGAAATTTATGAAAGTTTAGGGTTAGTGTCTACTAAATAGGACTACATGTACAAAGAGACATGTAAAACAACAGAATGTATTAATTTTAATATTCAAGAGTATTTTATTAAAACAAAGTTTAATCTAAATATGACAATTCAGTGTCATTCTGACACTCTCATTCTGTTTCAGAGTCACTCTGCTCATTCAGCACATTATCAATTTCCTGCTGATCGACTGTTTCTAATAATTCAGTTAATCCAGGCAATCCCTGAACCATTTCCACAATTTTCATCTTACATGCAAATCTGATATACACAGAGTTTATAACGAGAGCTGGTAACATCTGTTTTCCTAACGTACTCAACAACAATCCAGATGCACTAAATAAGCGCTCTACTGCCGCTGAGGACACTGGTATGGCCAAGACAATTTTCGCACTTGCTGTTAGCAGTGGAAACCTATGTTCATTTTCCCAATAATTTAAAGGTTGTGAAGTTGGTTGCCGTAATTTTTGAAACATGGTGACTTCATCCTCAAGGCATTTGTTTCTGGGGTCATCAAATTTAAGTGTTTTGTTTGGTGGAGGACAAAAAAAATAAGTCAAAATCACTTTTCGGCTTTTGTTCTACAATTCCTGCTACTTCACATACAGCAGATGATTCAGAAGAAAGATTTAAATCTTTGATGAATGAAATAACAGTTGGAACAACTGACTTGGAAAAAGCGATCCAATCATTGGCCCATTTATTGGTGTCCACATTCCCTTTCTTCTTAGTAACAACTGACTTAACCATGTCTTCTATTTTGTCTTTGATGTCAACTCCAGTAAGGAATGCTGCAGTAACTGCCAAAGAACTGCCGCGATATGGCCAAAGTTTTTCTCCAATAATTTTCTGAAAGTTCTGACAACATTTCTTCACCATGCTGCTGGAAGTTTCTTCGTCAATATCAACAATAACTTTGTACAACTGATAGTCTAGGAGGAAGTAAAACAGCAAAATTAAATGAGATGTAGTACCATCGATTTCTAGTTTGTCAAAAAAAAAGTTTTGAATTTCCCATGAATGTGCAGTATTCCTTTAATCTGAACAATATTCGGAATGTGGTTTAAGAATTCTTCATCATCTTCATTAAAGTAATGCGAGTAATTTTTTTAATGGGCATTGAAACGTTGGTAATATGATCGCATGCGCTCATTTATTAATTTATCCGGTGTCCCACCACGAGATAAAGAATTGATACAAGTATATGAAGAAAAAAGAAGGATAAAAGGCTTTAAAAGGTTGTTTTTTTTTAAAGTTGCTGTGACGTGGCTACTGTCTCATATGTCCCATGGGAAATACAAATGTTTGCTGTCCCGTCTCATCCCATCCCATGAGACGTTTCCCATGGGATTCCCATTCCCATGGACAAGCCTGGGAATAATGTATGGAACTGTTGGAATGGGAAATAATGTATGGTACTGATGGAATGGGGAATCGTACTGGGAACTCTTAGAATAAGAAATCAATTAAGGAACTAGTTGCAAATGAACTATAATGTTAGTTCTTCTATTGTGCGTGGGTACCAATTAGTAAATGTTTGTAGTTTATTTATAATGATTTAGTCGGTTTTCTTGGTTCTGATCCATACAGCAGTACTGATTCAACATAATAATTGAATACTCTTTGTTTTGTGCTAAGTTTAATTTCTTTTGACTTCATAAATTTCCTAGTGCTATAAACGTTCTTCTGGTCTTTTTTATTCTTATTCTAATATCTTTGTGTTCTTCCATCTGTGTCTACATTGCTACCCAAATTGATATATTATTCCAAGTCTTGAAGTGAGGTTACACCAAGATAGATGATTTTATCATTTGCTTGACTTATCCTCATTATCTTTGTCTTTTCGATCTTTGTCTTTTCACTACGAATGTGTAAACCTAATTGTTGTGACATCCCATCTAAGCCGCCTACTATAGATCACATAATGAGAATCTTAGCTCTGTGAACGAGCTTCAAAGCTCCACGGAAAGAGTCCAAAAGCACTTACACCAGATTCACATATATTAAATATAGTCGTTTGTAAGTTTTCTAATTTTGAAATTTCGAAAGTACAGGGGGGAAGGGGGGTGTAGAAAGAGTTTTTTTGGGGGAGGAGGGGGGGGGGGAAACCGAATCAATGCCGAAGGATAACATATCGCCAGATGTGATGTCCCATTTGGATGGAAGGACGGTATATCGCCATACTAGGGCCATCGTTTTATTTGTTTTGTTTCGTGTTTCTTCCTGAACTTCAACGCTTAGTTAACTGAAATTTGCCTTATAATACTTGTTCATTTGATTGTGTATCATGTTTGGTACAGAAGTGCTTTTTGTTTGGCACTTAATCAGTTAATTAGGCCAAGCACTGTCGATTTTAGGCTGCCGATGGATTTTAAACGTGTAAACTCGTTCTTTGCGGGTTTTTTAGCCCTAGTCCGAGAAGTCTACAAGTGCGATTTACCCACCCTGGAATCAAGGTAGTGTGTACAATCCTTTCTTTTATTTTGTTAAAAATCAAGCCACCATCTTGAATCGAACCGGCTGTGCTCGCGTTTGAAGCGCTTCCCATACCCCTACACCACAACTAACAACCTTTCCAAGAGTAATCTTTCCTGCTTCAGTTCCGGAGTAAACCCGCAGTCACCATCCTCTCATGCATGCATTCTTGCTATTTCCATGGCTGCTCCAAAACTTTACAGCGTAATCATTAAGACTCAAACATTCGGAATCTATACACATATACATTGATTCTTGCATTGACTGAATCATTCTTACAATCCGGAAAAGAATCATTAAAATTTGTTTAAAGAGCTATACGCGGGGCACGCAGTTCATTGAGCTGATCTGATTATCTCTAGCGTGCTATTGTGCGATTGCCGATTTCGCCATAGTAATTGCGATAGGATTCGGTAATCAGAAATGGCTAAATAAACAGAGTCGGTACGATTCTACAGCGATATAATGAAAACATACTCGGTACATTTCGGACACAGTAATTTGTTTTCGTTACGGGATTCGGATCTTTGCTGGGGTTTGTGGGGGAGAGTTTTATTTTTGTTTTCCTGTGCTGAAGAGTTCGGAGAATGGGGAGGAGAAATAGATATTGAAATAAGTATTAAAAAGGTCAGACAAGTTTTTATAACAATAGGACATTTAAAACAATGTAAACACAGAAGACACAAACAATATGTTGCCCGATTTATTGCCTTACATAACTCCCTGCATAAATAAGCATACCTGTATTGTTTGGCGCCCCGAGAAGTAGATAAAAGAAGTCAGAATTAGAGGACGCACTAGACCAGGGGTGGCCAACCTATTCAGCAGGCGGGCCAAATTTCGGAAATAATATTTCCTGCCGGGCCACGCACCTAATTTTTTAAAAATTGTTGTTATTAATTAAAGTAAATAAGCAAGCGTGCTACAACTTCGACCACATAGTCGCTTCCCGGTAGGTGAGATCGTGCTCAAACGCTTGCCTGGTTTAATGTAAACCAAAAAAAAATATATCTTGTTAATTAATTTACCTTTCCCTTGTAGATGAGTATTATTATTAACGTCATTTAGGTGGCTAGTTATATCGACCAGAAATGCAAAGTCGCAAACCCACTCTTTGTCTTCAAACTCTGGGATACTTTTCGACTTGCTTGCAAAGAATGATTGTATTTCGAGTTGCAAATCAAACAATCTTTTCAACAATTTGGCATGGGTCAGCCATCTTACTTCTGCATAAAATGTAACGTCATGATAATCTGAGTCCAAAGAATAGAAATTCTTGGAACTGACGGTGACTCAACCCGTTCGACTTCATGAAGATCACTATTTTGACGACTACTTTCATGACATGGTCCATTTTGAGGGGCTTCGAAAATAAATTCTCCTGATGATTAATGCAATGAAAATTTAGCATTGAAGTGTTACCGACTTTGGAGGCCTAATTTTCAATCAATTTTACTAAACCTTCGGGTTTCCCAACCATTGCTGGGGCACCATCCGTTGTTAAGCCCGATAAGCTGTTAAGTTGTAACAAAAAGCAATTCAATGTCGATGTAACTACTTCAAACAAATCTCGTAACTTAGTAGTGTCCTTAGGTGGATACAGCGCTGCTAAATCTTCTGTCTTTTTAAAATGGATGTCAACTATTATGCTATTATCAGACAGACTGTGGGATCAACACCTTGTGCCAAATTTATTGAAAGACAGAAGATCAAGTGGTTTGGCCATGTTGTTAGAATGCAACACCAGCAACTACAATCACTGGCCTTATATCAAAGATCATCTGCGACGAGACCAAGAGGACGTCCAAGAAGAAAATGGATTGACGACATCAAAGACATTGTACAGCCACACGGAATGACACTATCCAGTGCCGCCCACCGGGCTCTGGAACGCAAATTATTCCTCCCCACGACGTTTGATGGCAGAAGTGGAAGAAGATGATGATGATCAACACCCACGATAAAAATTGCCAGTTGTGCAGTATCTGCCATATCTGTGCTTTCATCCACTGCTAGAGCATAAAATATAAACTCGGATGCTCGACTTTTCAAATTATCTTCCATATATTTTCCAATGTCGTCCACACGCCTAGTAATAGCCTGACGAGACAGACTTATTTTTTGAGAAATCCTTCTTCTTTTCTGGACACAGAGTTTCAACGACGCTCTCCAAACATCCCTTAACCATTTCACCACCTGAATATTGTTTTGTTTTTGTTTTTAAAATAACACATAACTAGCTTTTACATAGCATGTTGACTCTGAACCGGCTCTAGTAATTATCCTTTGTTGTGCAGAAATGGTTTTTTGTAAAGTCATTTACTTGGTCTTGTCGAAATTGCCCTTTGTACTTATAAAATGTATTTGCATGTTTAATCTCGTAGTGCCGTTTGATGTTATTCTCTTTAAACACAGAAACAGGTTCGTTGGATATCAAGCATATGAGCTTTGTTTTAATTTCCACGAAATAATAGTATATAGTCCACCTGTCTTGAATACTTCTTAATTCTTCTGTGATTCTTCTCTTCTTTGGTCCAACGTCTTTACTAGCTGACGCCATGGTTACGTAATACTCCAAATACACATAATGAATATTCACACAACAAACACCCACATCAAAATAATATTAATAATCTATATTAATCATACCTTTCTCGCTGATGTTCTCAGCCAATATCCAACCAGTATTATTTCTTCCTTCAACAACATCCACTTTGAGAAATATCAGGAACAGAGAGTTTATATCTAATACCACAAGGTCTTTTCACAAACTAAACCACCATGGTTCCTACAGTCTATGATCCATAATATTTCCTTTACGAATGTTCATGTTTAAGTCACTGGAGTAGAACTAGCCAGGCTAATATGTTCCCAAGGTGCACATATTCATTCGGCTAAATGTTCCGGATTTGGGAGTATCCAGTGAAACATTCCTCAAGCGGTGAAATATACCTGATAATAAATTTCCTCAGAAGTTGAGAACATCAACAGGGCAGATTAACTTCAGGAGTTATAAATGGCCATAGTTCAGATAAAGTTCAGACGTTATAAATATCCACAGGGCTGGTAAACTTCAAGAGTTATAAATATCCAAAGGGCATATAAACTTCAGGAGTTATACACATCCATAGGGCAGATAAACTTCAAGAGTCATAAATATCCATAATGATACCAGTCAAGGGTGAAAATTATCTATACATGATAAACGACGGGCAGTAATAAGTTTCAGGGGGTGAAAAATATCCACGATACTGACGTTCAGGTTTTTAAAATGTCCTCATAGATAAAGTTCAGGTTTTAAAAATGTCCAGGTGGAAACAATCCATGTGTTGTAAATGTCCATCTGTATAACTGCCAGGTTTCGACAATGTTCATAACCCTTCTCCTGAATTTAACAACTAGCCATGAAGGGAGGTCTCAGCCGGTGCATTTACTTGAGTAGTAGATACATTGGTGTTGGCCAGACCATCCTCTTATATACATTGATCATTCACTCAATGGACTTCTGTATTGCTGAGGTTGTCGTAAACTTGGAGAGCAAATAATATTAAGGAAATTCCGCTCTTACAGCAATATAAAGGCGAATCCTTTTCATCATATGCCGATGAATCAGCCACTCCAAATGAGAACTAGAGCATTTGTACTATGCTTCAGGTTCGGCCAAGGCACAGTCCACCATCCTGGAGTCCAAAGAACCCCACCGTATGCAATACGGAAAATACAGCTGGTCGCTAGAAAAGCATTTCTCAGACTCCTTACATTTCTCAATGTTAAAACCTTAAAAACTTCTCAATTCAATCCACACACTCGATTTCTTTTCATGTACCTATCCTAGGCGCACTTTTAGCACGAAACATGACAGCTTGTTGGGGATGGTGTATCGAAAAGGGCCGGGCTGGAGGAAGAGTTGTGTGTGTGGGGGGGGGGAGCAGTAGTGTTGCTATCTCCCGTCTTCTTGTCACCAAACAGATGGTCGTGTGGACGCAGTTTCCAACTCCTGTCAACTTCAAACGAAACGTACCGGCGGCTTAAGGTTGTGGCCCGCGGGCCTCGCGTTGGCCACCCCTGCACTAGACAATACAAAGATTGAAAGCTATAGTTACCGACCAGGATTTGAACCGGTCACCCCAAACACACAGAGAAGAGTATTAGAGACAGATGAGTAGCAAAGCGAGAACATGGAGGAGCTGCAGGAGAGGAAGACATATAAGACTGCCCGAAGTGAAATGATTGGGGGGGGGAGCGGGGGGGGGAGGGGGGGGGGGGGGGCTATGCTCCAATTTCAGTTATCAAAGATACTGAACAATAATAAACACCAACCACATAACAAAAAAAAAGATCTTGCATGTTAGATTGAACCAATTTTAATATTTTAATATACGGCTGTGAATCTTGGGCAGGTGAAAACATCTCTGGAAACCTTGGAGATGTGGTGTCTTGGAAGAATGTTGTAGATTACCTGGACAACCAACATGAGAAATCTGGACGTTTTGAGGGAAGTTGTATCGCAAAGACAGCTTATCATACACACCAGTTAAAGACAGTCATCGTTTTTTTTTATTTTGCCACGTTATGAGAAGACAAAAACTGTTACATGTTGTGACAACCGGAAATATTTGCGGAAAGAGAGATGGAGGAAGACAGTGCGAAAAGATTCTTGACAGTCTTGTGTCATAGCACGGAGATCACAATTTGTAGTGACGCATGATCGCCAACGCCAGCCGACAAGGCACTGGATGATGATGATGATGATGATGATGATGATGATGGGATGATGATGATGATGATGGGATGATGATGATGATGATGATGGGATGATGATGATGATGGGATGATGATGATGATGATGATGATGGGATGATGATGATGATGGTGATGATGATGATGGGATGATGATGATGATTGGATCATGATGGGATTATGATGATGATGATGATGATGCTGATGATGATGATGGTGATGGGATGATGATGATGATGATGATGATGATGATGATGATGATGTTGATGATGATGATGATGGGATGATGATGATGATGATGGGATGAAGATGATGATGATGGGATGATGATGATGATGATGAGATGATGATGATGATGATGATGATGATGATGATGATGATGATGGGATGATGATGATGATGATGATGATGATTGGATGATGATGATGATGATGATGATGATGATGACGATGATGATGATGATGATGATGGGATGATGATGGTGATGGGATGATGATGATGATGATGATGATGATGATGATGATGATGATGATGATGATGATGATGATGATGATGATATAGAACCTGTTGTTCTGTATGGCAGTGAATCATAGAACGCGAATTAACAATTTAGGAAGAGATTGGAAGCCACGAGTCAGCACAGACACATAATAAACACATAATAAATACATAATAAGTTCAATAATTACAATATCAAGTCATAACAATTATATAAATATCACACAAGAAATATATAAATATCACATAACAAATACATACATATCACACAACAAATACATAAATAGCACACAGCGAATACATAAATAACACTCAACAAATACATAAATAAATAATAGTAAATACATAAATATCACACAACAAATACATAAATAGCAAATAACAAACACATAAATAACATAGCAAATACATAAATACCACACAACAAATGAGAATTTACAACTGGACGTTAATGAAAAATAAAAGAATTAAAATATTATTACCAGATTATCAGAACTGCGGAGTCTGAATAAACCAATTACAGAAAGCTATTTTTTTTTTTTTTTTTTTTTTTTTTTTTAAATAAAGGAGAATGCTTAACCAAGTTGACAAATTTAAATACTTAAGGGCAATCATAACAACGCCGGACTCCTTGGCGTAGCGGTTAACATCTTTCTCAGTAATCCCGTATATTCTCGTGAGTATGAGAGCGATTAGTAGTGTGACTCTTCGCTGGCTGTTGAACGAGGGGACGGAGAGCGTATGGGAATGTCATGAGTGCCGTGATGTCGGATCCTAGCCCAGCTCAACTCAACTCAACTCAACTCAACTCAACTCAACTCAACTCAACTCAACTCAACTCAACTCAACTTAGCTTTAAATAAAGGAACACGTTTAATCAAGTTAATAAGTGTAAATACCCAAGAACAATCATAGTAACAGATGGAAGATGGGTGACAGAGGATACGAGCAAAAACTGTTTTTCAGAAAATTGTATCTTACGCAATAAGCCACCATCATTAGGCGATAGGCAGTACTGTAATGGACGATGCATCATTGACATAAAGAACAGAACAGGACAAACAAAAATTGCATTCTATTAACTGAAGAACATTTTATGAAATGGGTCCTTGTTCTTGGAAGTTAGAAGAAGAGTTCTTGCATGCTACATAGAACTTCTTCTTCTTCTGCGTTCATCCGGATTTTTTTTTTTTCCGGACGTGACTGCGTTGTGCCTGTTTACAGCAGAGCTGCGTTCTTGCGCCGTTAGGCCGACACATCCGACTTCTGCGGGCTACATAGAACTAATTTTAACACACGGTCAGTCGAACACATATTCAGGCTGCTACTGGTACCATTATTATTGGGACTCTTCGCTGGCTGTTAAAGATATGGACAGAGCACCGTGAGAATTTTCCGAGTGCTGGGATGTCAGTTCTTGATTCAACTAAACGTATGATGATGATGATAAGAAACATTTCCTTCACGGCTGTGGGTAGTTTATTGCCAAGAGACCCCCAACACTAAAAGCCAGAAGGATCCTAAAGTGAGAGATCGTGTACTTTTAGTCCTGCCAACCGCTCCTCAAACTTTAAAATAACTTATAAATATCTCGACTAACGAACTTATTGAACGTTGTTGAAAGACAGAAATGAACCAGGGAATTATCAATAGTAACGTGACCTCACATTCATGGGGGTTTTCTTTCACGCAGACATGGATTCCCTACTGACTACTTGTAGTACCCAATCACTGGGGAATCCATTTTGTCTCGTGACATTTCATTGGGTGTAAACATTAATGTAGAGCCATTGATCATTCATTGTCTTCTGTCTATGTTTGTGTTCACGGTTTTAATTGGCCAGATGACGTGATTTATTCCATCCAATAGTAGCTATGTTCACATGGTAAACATTGGCTATTATATAGGGATTCAAAAAATTAGTATGTATTCCCAGTTCGACGCAGACTAAAATGGATACCATAAAGTGTTATGGGAAGAAAAAGCGGAGGACATGATGTTAACCCCATCACCTATCCAGTTTTTGTTGGTATATAAATATGCGGCGAAAACAATATCATCATCATGTGTCATACCAATACAGGTCGGCGGTCATGTTTCGCCATCTCACACGATCACCAGAGTCGTGAATCAGCTCCGTGTTCTTGTCTCGACCATGCCACATGACCAAGCCATCGAGATATTTATATATCTGCCTTTCTCTTGTTCTTTTCCTCTCAATCTTGCCAGTTGTCACCAAGTTTTCCAGTGTATTTCTTCTCATAATGAATCCAAAAAAAACTTGACTGTCTATGTCTAATTTCTATAACTAGTTTACAATTTTCATTTGTTTCTTTTAGGATTCGCTCATTGGTTTTTCTGTCAGTCCATGGGATTCTTTTCATTTTCCTCAGAAACCCCATTTCCACAGCCATTAGATGTTTTTCAGCATGTCTGCTCATTGTCCACGTTTCACACTCATACAAACGTGAAAGTTCTTTGTAGCACTTCAACACTCCTTTTCCTGTTACAATTAACATAATTTTAATGGCCAGTATGTTTTCCATTTATACAATATACTCAGCACCCCAAGGCGCGGAGAAGAGCCTTTATCTGACTATTCACTTTTATGAAAATAATGCTCTGGTAGTATTTATGCATATTTTTAAAAGGAGACGAGACTTCCGGGTGTGCGTGAGTTCATCTTCCGGGTCTCTAAGTCTCTTAAATAGAGCTCTACAACGATTCACTTCAAACGGCCATGATTTCACGCCAGAATACTCGAAACTACTTCGGACGTAATGGGAACTTGTTATCCTGAAGACTGAAACCTATTTATCGAGATCCCTTTGGGTTGACCTTTGTTCTCAGATTTAGTTAGACCACTTCTATTTCTGCATTCGTCCGGAATGTTGTTTCGGACGTAATTGCGTTGTGCCTATTTACAGCCTTGCGTTGGTTTGTATAAATTAGTATGATTGCCGGTCGTTCAGAAAGCGATGACAAACTACAGAACGTAAACTTGTCGAGAAACAAACATCCATCTTCAACAATAAACGCTGTGGTTGACTGCGAAGTCCTGTGAAAAAGATCAGCAATTAACTAACATTTTACAGCAGAGCTGGGATATTTGCGCATTGTGGCCGACACATCCGACTTTTTCAAGCATTTGTTGACGGGGTCCCGGGGTTTCGGTAGACTTAATACCGGGCTACTGGTGTTGTTTTAAGTTTGCAAATAAAGGACGAAGTTACCACTGCTAGTATTTAAAGATGTAAAGGCGAGAGGGTCGACTTCATAGCACCGGATTTTATCCCTTAAGGCTCGGTCTATTTTAGCAGAGCGGCCTGCACAAAGCACGAACTCCGTAGCTCCAGCGACAACCCTCAGTAGTCTCCGTGAAAATTGCACTGTGAACCAACAAATGAAAGAGTCCGGAAACCAACCCACAAATTTCTAGTCGCGAGACAGTTGGCGTAACCAATTTGCCACGCGGATTCCCCGTGTGTCTACAAGGAAAACTGAAACTGTGACGTTCAACACATTTTACCCGGGAAAGTTAACCCTGTCAACAAACGCCTGAAGAAGTCGGATGTGTCGACCGAAAGGTGAAAATATCGCAAGTCTGCTGTAAACATGCACAACGCAATTACGTCAAAAACAACATTCCGGACGAACGAATAAGAAGACGAAGAAGACATTTTCAGCTCATGTATCTAGATGTGTTTGTGTGTGTAGTATTTCTCTGACGCAAGACTGCCGAAGCTGTCTCAGCTTACAAGCATGCCAATTCTCAAACAGGGTGAATATTGCCAAGGATTGCCACGACTCTGAGTGTAAAACTTGTGAGTCTCACAGAATGTTATGTACAGTAGAGAAATAGGCTGGTTTACTTGCCACGCTGAAGTGTCACGCTGTTCCGCTTGTCACGTTTTACATTCCACGTTGTTTCCGGGAATTTCGTTACTAAGGAAATAATTCAGAGTCGTCAGTCACCCCTCAATAGGTGAGTACACTATGTTTTGTATGTCTGGTTACTTGTAAAATGGGTCTTTTGTTGTTGCTTTGTTTGTTTATAAAGCGTTAGCGTTTGTTGCACAGGAATACATTCGTGCGTGCCCAGTTTTCTAATATTTATCGTACAAGGAAGATCACCACAGTGCTCTAATTCCTTTACACTGGCACGGTCCAACATATGTGAATACCAGAATCCTAAGCTAAAAGTTAGTTGCATATCCTTTGCAGCACGCTGCAGTCAATCCTATCATTACTTAGCTGTTTGTAATTTTATTTGGTAAGTCTACATTCAGTAGTATACCACTGCTTTCTGAACGACCGGCACTCATACCACTGTATGAAAACCAGCCCAAGGGGGTCTGCTTTCAAATCACCCGTAGCTGTGTTTCGAACGAGATATGCGGGGCTGCAAATTGCGTTCGTACTCCCTACACGAATCATATACGCTACACATATTATTTTGTGGGTAGGTTTTATAACTTTGAAATGTACCCATATTCACCCCATTCGGTCTGCTCTTTTTGATGTCCAACTTCTCCTTCTGCTGCTCCTGGAGTTCATCTCCCAATAGCCCATTCGAGACAGATGCAGAAGTTCAAGACGCTAGGCGTATGAATACCATCAGACAGAGGACGTATTGCGGAGATGAAGAAGGCAATAGGATTAGCAACGACAGATTTCGAAGTGTGCAGATTACACGAGACAGAAGGTTGTGGACAGACATGATCACCGACGCCACATGGCATGGACTATAAGATTATTGGTAGTACACGAGATTGTAGGCTGTGGACAGACATGATCACCGACGCCACACGGCATTTACTTTAAGACTATTGGTGGTACACGAGGTTGTGGAAAGACTTGATCACCAACGCCTCAAGGCAAGGACTATAAAAAGATTAAGTACACGAGACAGAGAGCTGTGGACAGACATGATCACCAACGCCTCACGGCATGGACTATAAGATTATTGGTAGTACACGAGACAGAAGGCTGTGGACAGACTTTATCACCGACGCCACAAGGCATGAACTATAAAAAGATTAAGTACACGAGACAGAAGGCTGTGGACAGACATGATCACCAACGCCATACAGCATAAGAAGAGAAGCCTCGTTATTCTGGTCTCATTGGGTGCTATATTATTATTACACATAATTCTTTTTTCTAATCGCTTTCACGACAGCACTTTGTCCATTTTGAAAATTGCCCTATAATTGCGCACTAAAAGCACATGAGGATACTCCACCAATAAGTTTTCGAGTCTTGTCCCAGACATCGCACGAGAGATTTTAGCCATCGCACGAGGTATTTTAGACAACGCACGAATCATTTTAGACATCGCACGAGGTATTTTAGACTGCACACGATCTGCCTAGCTCTTGTGGGGGTTGCCTTATCGTTACTGTCAAAAGGCAGCCGATTTATTGTAGTATATTTGATCGAGTCTATAGATTTTGATCATAGCATTCATAGTCTGATTAACTTGTCAATGTATTTTCTAAGCAATCATTGGCAAACAGCAGACAGCTTCGTGTCTGCTCCGTAAACTTTAGAAAACAGACACCGTGTAATGTTACCATTTTCAGAAAACAAACTCATAAACTGCACCTTATGTCGGAAACTGAAATCATCATCATCATCGTCAAGTGCTATGCCGAATAACCTAGGCACCCGGGAAGGTTAACCTGGCCAAGCCACCCAGGTATTTACTTATCTGCCCTCCCCTTGTTCTCTTCCCATCGATCTTGCCAGTTGTCACCAAGTTCTCCAATTTATTTCTTCTCATAAAGAGACCAAACATTTTGACTGTCTACGTCTAATTTCTCTAATAAGTTGAAAATTTTCATTTGTTTCTTATTGATCATTGGTTTTTCTGTCTGTCCGTGGTATGCTTTTCATTGTCCTCAGAAACCACACTTTCACTGTCATCAGATGTTTTTCAGCTTGTCTGCTCATTGTCCACGCTTCACATCAGTACAAAAGTACAGGTTCTATGTAACACCTCAACACTGCCACGTGCTGTAAAGGATATGCAACTAACTAACAAATTAAAGAATGTTTGTTGTATATTTGTAATCGTGTTAATCATGCTCTGCATACCTGATCCGTACACCAGTACTGATTAAGAGTGTTTGTAAAGTCTCACTTGTTTTTTGTTTGTTTGTTGTTTGTCCATCAAGAATGATGATGACCATTCATTTCATCCAGTGGGGTTGAAAGTATGGAGCCGTGAGTTCTAAGATGGCTGATAAGGCCTATTTTGGCTCGAAATGTTCTTTGACAATGTGGACAAAGAATGCTTCACGTTTCTGGAGGAGGATTTTCTGTAGTGGTTTTTCTGTTCTGTCTTTTCTTCACAGCTCTTGCAGTCCTGGTTGCCTCACAAGTGACTGCACCCTTGTGTAATGATGCACGCCACGAATTTAGGTCTCTGGCTGCAGTCTCCCAGGTGTCATGATGAATTCCAAAAGCATTCAGTGAGATTTTCAGTGTCTTTAAAGCGTTTCCTCTGGCCGCCTTGGGAGCGTTTACCACAACGCAACTCGCCGTAAAAAAATTCGTTTAGGGAGCTCACTACACTTTGTATGTAGAACAAATTTAAACAATGAAGTACATGATGTCATCAAAAATGTGCTCCACAGTCCACCGTGAAGCAATATGCAGCGAATGGCTGTCGTCTGCTGGAGTAATTCCTTGCACTCCAAACATAATGTTGTTACCCACGGAAGAAAGAATTATTTCCAATCTGTTCTCCATACAAAGTGTAGTGCGACATTATAAACATTATATAAACGTTAGAACTGAGTTTTCTAAGTTTGATCCTTAGTTTAATTTCTTGTTACTTCCATAAATGTACTACTGCTACAAAAGCTTCTCTTGCCTTTTCCATTCTTATTTTTATAACGTTATCTGCCATCTTTATCTACAATGCTAACTAAATATGCCTATGATAAATATATGTTATCTTTGTCTACATTGCTAACTAAATATGCGTATGATAACTTTATCTGTTATCTTTGTCTACATTACTAACTAAATATGCGTATAATAACTATCTGCCATCTTTGCCTACATTGCTAATTAACTATGTGTATGATAACTTTATTTGTTATCTTTGTCTACATTGCTAACTAAATATGCGTATGATAACTGTATCTGCCATCTTTGTCTATATTGCCAACTAAATATGCGTATCATAACTTTATCTGCCATCTTTGTCTACATTGCAAACTAAAAATGCGTATGATAACTTTATTACGAATCGCGTCAGTAAAGGCTTCGCCGCGGAGGGCGTCTTCATCTCTTTAATGTATAAGATTATCAATGTATCTGTATATGTGGCCCGTTGCGTGCCCGCCATTGTGTCTGTCTGTATGTCTGTATGTCTGTATGTCTGTATGTCTGTATGTCTGTATGTCTGTATGTCTGTATATCTGCCATCTCGTCCATCCCTGCGTCGGGCGGTATGTCCGTCCATCTGTTGGTTTTTCAATCTGTCTGCACGCACGGACTGATCGATGGGTGCGTGCTTGCGTGTGCACGTGACTTTGTCTGTCTGTTTGTCTGTCTGTCTGTCGGTTTGCTGTGCCGTGCTGTGCTGAGCTGCGCCGTATGGCATCGTGTGCGCTTGGGCCTGTCTGTGTAATGGCCTGCATATTTTGTCTTCGTGTGTGTCTGTAAGTCTATATGTTTGTCTGAATGTATCTCTGCCTGTCGCTATGGGAGCTGTGCCGTGATGTGATGTACGGTGACGTGATGCACGGTAGTGTGTCGTGATGTAATGTACGGTGATGTGATGTAAGGTAGTGTGCCGTGATGTGATGTGTTGTGTTGTGATGTATTGTGTTGTGATGTGATGTACGGTGATGTGATGTGCCGTGTTGTGTTGTGATGTGATGTACGGTGATGTGATATACAGTGATGTGATGTGATGTACGGTGATGTGATGTACGGTGATGTGATATACAGTGATGTGATGTGATGTACGGTGATGTGATGTACGGTCATGTGATGTGATGTACGGTGATGTAATGTGATGTACGTTGATGTGATGTACAGTGATGTGATGTACGGTAATGTGATGTACGGTAATGTGATGTGATGTACGGTGATGTGATGTACGTTGATGTGATGTACGGTGATGTGATGTACGGTAATGTGATGTGATGTACGGTGATGTGATGTACGGTGATGTGATGTGATGTACGGTCATGTGTTGTGATGTACTGTGATGTGATGTGATGTACGCTGATGTGATGTACGGTGATGTGATGTGATGTACAGTGATGTGATGTACGGTGATGTGATGTACGGTGATGTGATGTACAGTGATGTGATGTACGGTGATGTGATGTACGGTGATGTGATGTACAGTGATGTGATGTACGGTGATGTGATGTACGGTGATGTCATGTACGGTGATGTCATGTACAGTGATGTGATTTACAGTGATGTGATGTGATGTAATGTACAGTGATGTGATGTACAGTGATGTGATGTACAGTGATGTGATGTACAGTGATGTGATGTACAGTGATGTGGTGTACAGTGATGTGATGTACAGTGATGTGATGTGATGTACAATGATTTGATGTACAGTGATGTACAGTGATGTGATGTACAAGGATGTGATGCGATGTACATTGATGTGATGTACGGTGATGTCATGTACGTTGATGTGATGTACGGTGATGTCATGTACAGTGATGTGATGTACAGTGATGTGATGTACAGTGATGTGATGTACAGTGATGTGGTGTACAGTGATGTGATGTACAGTGATGTGATGTACAGTGATGTGATGTGATGTACAATGATTTGATGTACAGTGATGTACAGTGATGTGATGTATAAGGATGTGATGTGATGTACAGTGATGTGATGTACAGTGATGTGATGTACGGTGATGTGATGTACAGTGATGTGATGTACAGTGATGTGATGTACAGTGATGTGATGTACAATGATTTGATGTACAGTGATGTGATGTACAGTGATGTGATGTACTGTGATGTGATGTACAGTGATATGATGTACAGTGATGTGATGTACAGTGGTGTGATGTACAGTGATGTGATGTACAGTGATGTGATGTACAGTGATGTGATGTACAGTGATGTGATGTGATGTACAATGATTTGATGTACAGTGATGTGATGTACGGTGATGTGATGTACAGTGATGTGATGTACAGTGATGTGATGTACAGTGATGTGATGTACAGTGATGTGATGTACAATGATTTGATGTACGGTGATGTGATGTACGGTGATGTGATGTAAAGTGATGTGATGTACAGTGATGTGATGTACGGTGATGTGATGTACAGTGATGTGATGTGATGTACAGTGATTTGATGTACAGTGATGTGATGTACGGTGATGTGATGCACAGTGATGTGATGTACGGTGATGTTATGTACGGTGATGTGATGTATAGTGATGTGATGTATAGTGATGTGATGTACAGTGATGTGATGTGATGTACGGTGATGTGATGTACGGTGATGTGATGTACGGTGATGTGATGTATAGTGATGTGATGTATAGTGATGTGATTACAGTGATGTGATGTGATGTGATGTACGGTGATGTGATGTACGGTGATGTGATGTACGGTGATGTGATGTACGGTGATGTGATGTATAGTGATGTGATGTATAGTGATGTGATGTACAGTGATGTGATGTGATGTGATGTGATGTACGGTGATGTGATGTACGGTGATGTGATGTACGGTGATGTGATGTATAGTGATGTGATGTACGGTGATGTGATGTACGGTGATGTGATGTACAGTGATGTGATGTACGGTAATGTGATGTACGGTGATGTGATGCACAGTGATGAGATGTATAGTGATGTGATGTACAGTGATGTGATGTGATGTACAATGATTTGATGTACAGTGATGTGATGTACAGTGATGAGATGTACAGTGATGAGATGTACGGTAATGTGATGTACAGTGATGTGACGTACAGTTATGTGAAATGTTGTGTTGTGTCGTGATGTGTTGTGATGTGTTGTCTTGAGATGTGCCTTTATGTGGTGTGATGTTCCTTTATGTGTTGTGATGTATTATGCCGTGATGTGTTCTGTTCTGATGTGCCGTGATGTGTTCTGTTCTGATGTGCCGTGACGTACCATGTTGTGTGGTGACGCCATGTGATAAGTTGTGGTGTGCCATGTTGTGATACGCCATGACGTGTTGTGCTGTACTATGCTGTTACAGGGTATGACGTGCTGATGTGTTGTGTTATCCCGTATTGTGTTTGTATATATTGGTGTTTATCTGGCAATTCCTTTACAGTGAAATACATCTTTGCCCAGAGATTGCCACCAACAATTGAAGTCAACTGTAGAACTGCATCTTGAATCGCTCCTTCTCTCACACAACAGCGTTTTAGTCACAGGTCAATGTAATGAAAAACTTACCGTTTAAAATCCGCCCCAAAACCCGCCTACTATGCAATTGAAGCCAGTTTCAAAGCAAAAACCGCTAGAAAAGGAAATTGCAATAACTGAAATCACGGGAGTGGAAAAACAAAATCGCCTAAAGCAAAGACAATTGAATTAAATTTCCTGGAAGTTCGGTCTGTGGGGCAAAGCCAGGCTGAGAGTGGTATGGTGGGAATTAATCGGGACCGTGTTTTCCACCCTCCTAGGTATTATTTTGTCATTTTAGGGTGCGACAAGGGGGCATAAGCACTGGTTTGGACTGCCTGTCAAAGGGAGATAAAAATATATAGTAAAAGAAAACAAACTGTTCTTTATGTTTTAAAGTTAAGTAAATTGTATATGGTGCTTAGGTAAGTGGCGTCAATGTGTGATGTTTTTTCTTGATGTTTCATCGGTTCTTCCTACTTTATACCTTCATTATCATCATCGTGTGCTGCGTGGGAGGTCATGATTCGTCATCTTACACGGTCACTAAGTTGTCAGTATGGTCCAATGGATAAGAGAGCTCGTTAATAAATTCCGGTGTACTGATGCCGAAGTAGCGGATTCAATTCCTACACCGGTCAGTTGGAATAAAATCTTGACTTCTCGTCCTTGACGAGGGGACGTAAATAACAAGAACCCCAGAGGTCGTTGTGGGTTTACCTCAGATGGCGAAGGACACTTGCAATCATCATCATCATCATCATCATCCAGCGCCTTGCCAGCTGGCATGGGCGATCATGCCTCTCCACAAATTACGATCTCCAACGTTATGGACCACTTCGTGTGTTGACTCCCTTCCTTGCCATGACACACGACTGGCAAGAATATTCTCACGCTGTCTTCCTTTATCTCTCTTTCTGCAAAGCTGTCCGGTTTTCACACGTTCCAGTTTTTGTCTTGTCATAACGTGACCAAAAACGACGACTGCCTCTTTTTGATGTTTGTGATAGATTGGCTTTACGAGTCGGCTTCATTTAAAACGTCATGATTGCTCATTTTTACTGTCCAGTTAATTTTCGCCGGTCTCCCTGTTCGAGGAGTTAGCAGCTTTCTCCGTAATCCCGAATACTCTCGTGGTTGACGTGAGCGCACGAGAATTGGAAGCTATTCGAGTGGCGCCAGTGACTTATGCGAGTATGGAGTCGGTCGCTCAGAAAGCAATGACAAACTACTGAGCGTAATCTTGCCAAGAAATCAACATTCACCTGAAAGATGCTGATGTTGACAGGGATGTCCTTCAAAGGATATACAAAAAAAAAAAAAAAAAAAAACAACACCATTTAATTAATTTTCAGCATTCTTCTATAAAACCACATCTCAAAGGCTTCCTTGGGATGTTTTAGCCAGTTTACTAATTGTCCAAGATTCGCAGCCGTATTTTAAAACTAGTTCTATGTTTAGTTTAGTTTAGTTTAGTCGTTGGATCAATATCACGGCACACGGTTTAACCCATAAGTGCTCCGTTTTCCTCCTAACTCAAGCCTGAGTCTGGAGAAACTCAGCTTAATGAACGAACTCCGTTGCATCGGCGAGGATCCTGAAATACTTTGCGTAGATTTTTAACTCGAAATTTTGCCCGGGCAGCGCCGTTAGGCTACTCTTTTTCGATTTCCAACTGCCAAGGGATTTTTTACGTGCGCAACAATACACACGGGCGTCCGATCTCACTACCCAGAGACCAGGGGAAATTTTATTACTGGAAGTCCAGGTGGATTTTTTAAATAAATCCCGGTCCTTACCGGGGCCTGAACCCGGGACCTCCAGCACTCGAGGCGGACACCATACCTCGAGACCACTCAGCCCCCCCCCCCCCCACTAGTTCTATGTAAAATGCAAGAACACTTTTTCCAACTTTAAAAACACTGGTAACAGTGAAAGCTAAATCCACACGCACAAATCAGTCCAGACACTAGAAGAAGTAACCCGTGTATGAACTACGCTTGAGTTCTAAGTAAGCGAACCGAAACAAACACGCACAATCACCAGTCTTGTTTCAGGCCTGTGTTCTTGTTTCGATTATGTCGCGCGGTCCAGCCATCCATATATTTCTCTTTCTGCATTGCCTTTGCTCTTTCCCCTTCAGTTTTGCCAATAATCACGTTTCCCACTTATGTCTCTTCACAACGAGCATACAACATCTTGATTATCTACGTCAAATCTCCCGAATCAATTTCCGGTATTTATTTGTTTCTTGTAGGACTTGCTCGTTGGTTTTTCTGTCTGTTCATTGTGTTCTTTGTATGTTGCTCAGAAACACATTTCCACTGCGATTAGCTGCTTTTCAGTTTGTTTATTGTCCTTGCTTCACATCCATACAAAAGTACAGGTTCTATGTAGCACTTCAACACCCTTTTTCTCCTTGTAATTCACAGCATCTTATTGGTCAGCATGTTTTCCATCTTGCAAATACCTTTGCCATGGTCATTCTTCTATTTGCTGTGCTTTTCTCATGTTAGCTGCCGGGTATAGGGCTGAGCTTGTACCATTGTTGCTATTTCTTATCTTTAATGACATGATTCATAGGCTTCTACGCGGGCGAATCAATAAGTAAGTCACACAGTTCTGTGGGATGGCAGGTAAATGTAGTTGGTGTTTTCTACAGGTGTCATTAGGTTACAGCAACATCGAACTTTATATTCCCGTTCGTCAGGTGGCACTAGGTGTCTCATGCACATGCGCAGCGCCTAAACAAAATGGCGACAGTACTTACGGAGTGTACAACCAAAGAGCAACGTGCTGTTGTGCGTTTTTGTGGGCAAAAGGACTGCCTGCAAAGGACATTCATAAGGAAATGCTTCCTGTTTATGCTGACAAATGTTTGTCCCGTAAAGCGGTGCATAGCTGGATAGAAAAATTTTCTCAAGGACGCGAATGACGCCGAAGTTGAATGTAAAGTGAAAACGTGGTTTAGAAAACAAAATACGCAGTTCTATGTAGCCAGTTTGGGAGTACTGATAAAACGATGGGATAAGTGCATCAATGTTGGTGAAAATTATGTTGAGATATAAAGGGACATTGAATGTATAAAATAAACTGGTTTCAAGTTGTTATCATATTTAGTTATTTTTCTACAGCCATTTGTGACTTACTTATAAACGTCCACTCGTATCACGTTCGTGTTTGCTATTACTCTTGAGAATCTTAGGATACATTTTGTTTCATTTTATATTGTAATATCCAGCTTCTGCGTTTTTTGGCCAATATCACTCTCTTGAATTATATCACCCTCTTGTTGAATATCACTCTTTAGTTTAATATAACTCTCTTGTTTAATATCACACTCTTGGTCAGTATAATTCTCTAGGCCAATATCACTTTCTTAGTAAATATCACTCTCTTGTTTAATATCACTTTCTTGTTTAATATTGTTTAATATAACTCTCTTGGTGAGTATCACTCTGTTGGTCAATATAACGCTCTTGGTCAATATCACTTTCTTGGTCAACATCCCTCTCTTAGTCAATATCACTTTCTTGGTCAACATCCATCTCTTAGTCAATATCACTCTCTTTTTCAATATCACTCTCTTGGTCAATGTCACTCTATTGGTTAATATCACTCTCTTGCTTAATCTCACTCTCTTGGGTAAAATCACTTTCTTTGTCAATGACACATGCCTGGGGTCAAATCAAATCAAATCAAATCAAATCAACTTTATTAGGGTCACAAATTGGGCGCGCAGGCCCGTCTTACATTCGGCCCTTCCAATCACTCGTCTTTCGTTCATCAAGAGCATTATACATTTACATAGGAAGAAAAATAAACATTGTGAAATGAATGATGTAAACATAAACAAGGCTAAACATGGAGAAAAATGTGTACATAAAAGTATGTGACGTAAAAGTAGTGATGCCAGCGCTTCCCACACACACACACACACACACACACACACACACCACACACTCTCTCTCTCTCTCTCTCTCTCTCTCATTCACTCTCACTCTCACTCATTCACTCACACACACACACTCTCACTCATTCACTCTCCCGCTCACTCATTCACTCTCACGCTCACTCATTCACTCTCACGCTCACTCATTCTGTCTCTCCCGCTCACTCATTCACTCTCCCGCTCACTCATTCACTCTCCCGTTCAATCATTCACTCTCCCGCTCACTCATTCACTCTCACTCATTCACTCTCACGCTCACTCATTCACTCTCACGCTCACTCATTCACTGTCCCGCTCACTCATTCACTCTCACGCTCACTCATTCACTCTCACGCTCACTCATTCACTGTCCCGCTCACTCATTCACTCTGCCGCTCACTCATTCACTCTCACGCTCACTCATTTACTCACACGCCCACTCATTCACTCTCACGCTCATCCATTCACTCTCCCGCTCACTGATTCACTCTCACGCTCACTCATTCACTCTCACGCTCACTCATTCCTTCTCACGCTCACTAATTCACTCTCACTCATTCACTCTCACGCTCACTCAATCACTCTCACGCTCACTCATTCACTCTCACTCATTCACTCTCACGCTCACTCATTCACTCTCCCGCTCACTCATTCACTCTCACTAATTCACTCATTCACTCTTCCGCTCACTCATTCACTCTCCCGCTCACTCATTCACTCTCCCGCTCACTCATTCACTCTCACGCTCACTCATTCACTCTCACTCATTCATTCACACTCATTCACTCCCACACACAGACACTCTCACTCATTCACTCTCCAGCTCACTCATTCGCTCTCACGCTCACTCATTCACTCTCCCGCTCACTCATTCACCCTTACGCTCAAACATTCACTCTCACGCTCACCCATTCACTCTCCCGCTCACTCATTCACTCTCACTCATTCACTCTCCCGCTCACTCATTCACTTTCACGCTCAATCATTCACTCTCCCGCTCACTCATTCACTCTCACGCTCACTCATTCACTCTCACGCTCACTCATTCACTCTCACGCTCACTCATTCACTCTCACGCTCACTCATTCACTCTCACGCTCACTCATTCTGTCTCTCATTCACACTCACTCACTCTCTCACTCAAACTACAGTAATGAACATAAGTTTAGATTATACATGATAAAATCAAATGGTATTTAACTTATAATATGACAGATGAGAATACACAAATATATGGATTCGCGTGTTACATAACATGCGTGTTGCATGACATGCATCTGCTCAGCTCTCTCTCTCACTCTCTCTCTCTTTCTCTCTCTCTGTATTCTTTCATATACACACACTCACACGCATGCGTACGCTCACACACACACACAAACTCTCTCTCTTTCTCTCTCTCATTCACTCTCACTCTCACTAGTTCACTCTCCCGCTCACCCATTCACTCTCACGCTCACTCATTCACTCTCACGCTCACTCATTCGCTCTCACGCTCACTCATTCACTCTTCCGCTCACTCATTCACTCTCCCGCTCACTCATTCACTCTCACGCTCAATCATTCACTCTCACGCTCACTCATTCACTCTCCCGCTCACTCATTCATTCTCCCGCTCACTCATTTACTCTCCCGCTCACTCATTCACTCTCCCGCTCACTCATTCACTCTCACGCTCACTCATTCTGTCTCTCCCGCTCACTCATTCACTCTCCCGCTCACTCATTCACTCTCCCGCTCACTCATTCACTCTCCCACTCACTCATTCACTCTCTCGTTCAATCATTCACTCTCACTCATTCACTCTCACGCTCACTCATTCACTCTCACGCTCACTCATTCACTGTCCCGCTCAATCATTCACTCTGCCGCTCACTCATTCACTCTCACACTCACTCATTTACTCTCACGCTCCCTCATTCACTCTCACGCTCAATCATTCACTCTCCCGCTCACTGATTCACTCTCACGCACAATGATTCACTCTCACGCTCACTCATTGCTTCTCACGCTCACTCATTCAATCTCACTCATTCACTCTCACGCTCACTCATTCACTCTCACGCCCACTCATTCACTCTCACGCTCACTCATTCACTCTCCCGCTCAATCATTTACTCTCCCGCTCACTCTCATGCTCACTCATTCACTCTACCGCTCACCCATTCACTCTCCCACTCACTCATTCACTCTCCCGCTCACTCATTCACTCTCCCGCTCACTCATTCACTCTCCCGCTCACTCATTCACTCTCACGCTCACTCATTCACTCTCACGCTCACTAATTCACTCTCACTCATTCACTCACACACACAGACACTCTCACTCATTCACTCTCCTGCTCACTCATTCGCTCTCACGCTCACTCATTCATTCTCCCGCTCACTCATTCACTCTCACGCTCACTCATTCACTCTCACTCATTCACTCTCCCGCTCACTCATTCACTCTCACGCTCAATCATTCACTCTCCCGCTCATTCATTCACTCTCACTCATTTACTCTCACGCTCACTCATTCACTCTCACTCATTCACTTTCACGCTCACTCATTCACTCTCACGCTCACTCATTCTGTCTCTCATTCACACTCACTCACTCTCTCACTCAAACTACAGTAATGAACATAAGTTTAGATTATACATGATAAAATCAAATGGTATTTAACTTATAATATGACAGATGAGAATACACAAACATATGGATTCGCGTGTTACATAACATGCGTGTTACATGACATGCATCTGCTCAGCTCTCTCTCTCTCTCTCTCTCTCTCTCTCTCTCTCACTCTCTCTCTCTCTCTCTCTCTCTCTCTCTGTATTCTTTCATATACACACACTCACACGCATGCGCACGCTCACACACACACACACTAACACATCAACTCTCCCACTGTCTCACTCTCTAACACACAATCCTACACACACACACACACACTCTCTCTCTCTCTCTCTCTCTCTGTATTCTTTCATATACACACACTCACACGCATGCGCGCGCTCACACACACACACACTAACACATCAACTCTCCCACTGTCTCACTCTCTAACACACAATCCTACACACACACACACACACTCACTCTCTCAATCACACTCTCTCACACATACACGTACACATGAACGCATGCACGCACGCACACACTCCCTCACTCACTCTCACACATACACGTACGAATGCATGCACTCACACATTCCCCCACCATTTCTCGCTCAATCACTCTCTCCACACACACGCATGCACACACGCATTCACTCTCTCCCTCTCTCTGACACCCACTCTCTCTCTCTCTCTCTCTCTCTCTCTCTCTCTCTCTCTCTCGCTCCCACACGCACACACATATATAGTGAACAATTATAATGAACAATTATACTGAACAATTATACCAGTAAATGAATTATGGTGGCATATAGTCGGTATGGATTAAGTATTGAAAGAGTTTTCGGTTAAATGTGTAGGGACTCATTGGAGTTTTCAGATCTGGAGGCAGATGATTCCATAAGTGAGCACCAGAATAGGCAAAACATGTTTTGTATAGGTCCAATCTAGGCTTTGAGACATGTAACAAATTTAGGCGCTTGCTGTTCATTGCATTAGATTGAATCAGCGGCAGAAGATACTCTGGGGTATTTTGAGATATAATTTTATTCACTAATTTGGCTTTGTTGAAAAGGAAGCGCTTTTGTAGTGGTAGAAGTCTTAGATGACCGTACAAATTATTACTTTCAACGTGCTTTATGCCAGAAACCAGACGAATAGCGCGGTTTTGTAGAGAACATAGTCGTTTTAAATTAGATTTAGGGCAACCATCCCAAACTGTGGAACAGTAATCGAGATGTGATTGGATATAGCATGTATAGAATATTTTTCGTGTGCTTTCGTCCAGGAAGTGCTGAATTTTAGCAAGTTGGTAAACTTTTTGTGCTATTTTCTTGGTAAGAGCGTGAACATGAGAGCTCCAGTTCAAATGGCTGTCTATTAAAAGCCCTAGTGTTTTATGTTCAGTCACATTAACTATAGGTAACGTGCCCATGCGGAGTTCGAGCGGTGATCCAGTTATGGCTAGTGTCTGTAGTTTTTGTCTGGTCGTTATTAGCATGGATTTGGTTTTGCCGATGTTAATTTGCATGCGGTTTTCATTGCTCCATCTACTAAGATTATCAAGTTCCTTTTGTAAAGAATTCTCTAATTCACTACGGTTTTCTTGACTAGTATATATAGTACAGTCGTCAGCAAATAGATCACAAGTTGTATTGATATATAAAGGAAGATCATTAATATAAACTGCAAAAAGCAGCGGACCTAGTATTGAGCCCTGAGGCACACCAATATTAAGCTGTGTGGGTCTTGATAGACAGTTGTTGAAGGACACGACTTGTTGCCTGTCGGATAGAAATGACGTAATTATGTTCACCATGTTGGTGCTTGTCTTCATTTGCTTTAGTTGGCATTAAGGTGAGTGGCCGTACAATATAAACAGTTCACGAGATAAAATAGGGCGGATAGTAAGTCCCCCAGAGGGCGAAAATGAGAAGACAGTAATTGAAAGGGGGAGCTGAGAAGAAGTCAGCTGGCTAAAATAATGGTGAGGCAGACAGTTGGAGCAGGGAGGTTGTGTGTTGTGTGTGAAGCATTGTGGGGGATAGAATGGTTTAAAAGACATTGACAAAGATTGACGGGGGGGGGAGAGTTGATGTTTGGACTCCGAGCTGAGGGGAGTTGAGTTGAGACCGGACTAGGAGGAGGTCGTGGTCGGAGAAAGTGGAAAATTGTGACGGAGTTAGGACGAGACTCCGCACTATGGGTTCCAGGGATAGTGAGTGGAATTCGTAACCCAGAGTGGGTTACTTTGAGTCGGGCCTAGAGAGAGGCTAGTATACCTGTCGTGTGGGACGAGATTTAGTAGGCCTTGAGAGGCAGTGTTATTCGAAGTGTTCCATTGGGATGGAGATATATTCTTAGAGAATTATTGTTCCTGGATTTATATGTTACATGTGTCTGTGTTAATTCAGAATTAAAGGAATATTATGTGCGCAAATTAACGCTTGTTCACTGACTGGTGGTTGGTTGTGATGCATCGTGGTTAATCTGTTGTGCAACATCACATTTACAAGGACATACCCTAGACACAACCATAGCCACTCTATCTGTCACTCTGTCATCATTTACTTTGTGACAGGCGAGGAAGTGCGGGATCGTCAATCAAATAATTCGGTATATGGATTTACATCAGTATGAATCAGTTCGTAAGTGTATCAACATGGTTTTCCAAGTTCAACCCTGTGGAAGTGAGTAGACAACGGTCAGACCGGGTGTGTGTCAGATAAATTAACGCAGACAGTTCAAGGGAGGATACGTGTATCACCACTGTCACGGGACGACGAAGACCGTATTCCAAATCAAAGCTATTTCACGAGAAAGCCACCACAGGTAAAACCATTGCCCACCCGGAGGGGGAAAGGGGACAGTGGGGGGTTACGCACAGTACACGGACAGGAGTGCGCTGCGGAGAGAATCGTCGGGCGGACAGCGGGCGCAAAAGTCGGGTTGACAAAAATGTCGGCGCTGTTTAGGACAGGTTGTCCACGAAAAATAGACAGGCGCCAAAGGTGAAGGTCAGGTGAACTTGTGGACAGCGAGTGCGTGTGTGTAGGGCGTCGTCAGAGTTCGCCGCAGATAATAAGACGGAAAGGGGAGTTACGAGGGTAATTCATGGTTAAAAACTCGCCAGGAGGAGGGGAGTTATAGGAGTAAAGTGTGGGGAACACACAAAGGTGACAATCGTTGCTCCACAGAAAAGTAAAAGTTTCTGCACGGATTATTGTGATAAAGAGAAACAGAGATGACCGGCGGGTTCAAGGCCGTGGACAATGGAAAGTTACTGAAAAATTGTCCAGAGTAGAACGAGATAAACACGTTGTTTTTCTACTTAAACCAGGATTTACGTTTAACGTCTTTGTGTGTGTGTGTCATCATCGGGAAATAATCCACAACATTCATTCAGGTGCCGTCTTCGCAATTATGAGCGCATTTCTCTACCAAAAAAGACTTGCAAAATGGATTTAAAGCGCTGGATAATTTTACTGCCATTCGTTGGTTTAACCTTTTCGGCAACAGTGAAGCCATACCATCACTTCAAAGCAACAGCGACGACACAGTTAAACATTCAGTGACTTTAAAGGTATTTTCGTCTCCCCAAAACGCATTAGAACACTAATTCATTGTGGGAAGCTAACGTCGTAATCTTTTCAAAACAGTAACCGACAAACATTTCCAGGCGATTTTCGGAGACTATTGAAAACAAAATAAGGACTCTTATGAGATTTCACCATTGCATTGTTGTCGGCGACTTTTTTTTTGTTTCTCTTGCTCTCATCGTCCTAAGTATTGTTGTTGTGCGTTACGTAATTATTTGTATGTGGTCCAGTGGTCGTAATAAGTAGGATATTTTTGCATTGTTTCGCTACGTACGGGAGACAAATCAAAGATAAATTGTCTAGGTACACATTGTATGTTGTTGAGAGGCAGCTGACGAGTCAGTTTGTTTTGTGCGGTCGAGCATTGGGTCGTCTCGACTTTATACACGGTGTCCAACTGTCTATCGTCAGATCTATGTACATTATTCATTTTAGATTTGTTCTTTTTACTGTTTTCTCTTTACTGTTACATATGATATTTGATTTATTTGGATATATGTTATTGTTGAAAATTCTTATGTTAATACAGCTTCTATCTAGATGGTATCTGTCAGTTTTTATTATGCGCACGGTATGGTCTTTCATGGGCATGTTTACGTCAGTGGTTTTTATGTCTATGTAATCATCCGTCTGCGTGTCACCGGCCTAAGCGTCTAGCGTTCAATAGTTGGCACTTAGTGTGTATCATTCATTTGTGTATGTATATGTATGTTTAACACTATTTCCAGGAATTTTTATACTGCTATTTGATATATATATATATATATATATATATATATATATATATATATATATATATATATATATATATATATATAAGGGAGTATAGGTAAATACACCCTCACTACCTAGTGCTTATAGAGTGACTGGGTGAGTACAGAGTTATATTTTAGCACTACGAATTTACGTACACAGGGAGTGCTGGTGTACTTAGGGAAGTGACACAAAGACTAGTAGCAGAGTCTTTACATTTATAATTGGCTGACAGACAGCAACGTGTCCACAAGTAAAAGATGCCCACTTTAATGGAATATATTGACGCAGGTGAACGAATAGGCCTGAAAGGTAAAGAGTTACAGGAGTTTGCAGAAGCAAAATTGAAAGAAGTTCAGCACTGGCAAAGAGAGGAGAGGCATAATGAACGCGAGGCAAAACGCCTACAGGAAGAAAAGTTACCTGAAGCCCAACGCCTACAGGAAGTAAAGTTAGCTGAAATAGAAAACAAGCGTCTACAGGAAAAGAGAGAGACACAAATGGAACTTGAAAAGTTAAAACAAACAAATGCGGTGGAAATCGAGAAAGAGAAGATTAAAATGGAAGCTGAAATTGCACTCAGAAAACTAGAACTATCTTCGAAGGGTCAAAGTGAGGAAAGCAGAAGGCCTTCGCAGTCGTCACAGAGACTAAAACTGCCATATTTTACAGACCGGGACCATCTTGAAACTTATTTGTCTAGGTTCGAATCATCAGTGAAAGCTTTAGGCATTCCAGAGGGGGAATATTCTATGAAACTTGGTGAGTTGCTTACGGGTAAGGCCCTAGACACCATGTTTAATTTACTGGTAGAAGAAAGAAACAACTACACTATTTTACGTCAACGTTTGCTTACAAAGTTCCAACTAACTGAGCATAGATATAGAACAAAGTTTAGACAGTTAGGGCCAGAGACAAATCAAGATTTTACAGATTTTGTTAACACAGTAAAGAATACATTTAATAAGTGGATGGAGCTGGCAGAGGTAGGAAAAGATTTTAATAAATTAGTGGATTTAATGCTGAGAGACAAGGTGTTATCATCGTGCAATACTAATTTAGTGGCTTTCTTCGAAGAACGTAAGCCAAAGGACATAGACACAATGTCACAGTTAGGGAAAAATTACATGACTGCACATCCAAACAGTTCTATTGGTAGACTTATGAGTGAGGAAATAGTCTGTGCAACGTACATGAAACAGGACCAGAATCCAGTTATTAGACCAAGATCGAGAAGTGTGGATTCAGCACAGAAAAGTGAGCAGCAAGAACCTCAAGATAATGGTTGCCGTGGCAACCATGTTGGTAGAGTAGGACGGTACCCATACAAACGGGGGAATTTTCAGAGACGGCCAAATAGTTATGCCGGATGTTGGAATTGTGGGAGCTGGAGACACAAAATGGCAGATTGTGATGCACAACCATCAGATGGACCAACGAACAACAGTAAAAGGGAGATCACTTGTTTCAAATGTGGAAGGAAGGGGCATGTTAGTCATCAATGTAGGATGAGAGAAACAGAGCACTCAAATGCAGCACAAGTAATTGAGACGCTGAACAATGAAGATTGTAGTGGGTGCAAACCTCTTTTTGAAAAAGATGGTCAGCCAGTCTTAATATGTGGTCACACAGTTAAAGCAGGATCAGCAGTGCATGAAGGAGGAAGTCTGAAGATGCATCATGGGTTTGTTAATGATAGGCCAGCGTTAACAATTAGGGATTCCGTATGTACGTCCATTGGGGTGAGAAAGAGTTTAGTGCATCCCTCGGATTATACAGGGAAAAAGATTAGATCCATAACATTTAATGGGACAGTAGAATTCTACCCAGTAGCCATGATAACAGTAAAAACACCATACATAACAGGAAGCGTGACAGCATGTGTTTTAGACTCACCAGTGGCAGATCTCATCATAGGAAATGTTATAGGAGTTAAAGAGTGTACAGAAGAGGAAGTAGTTTATTGGGACCAAAAACATAGTGGAAATAGTAACGAGGTAGTTACCAAAAGAAAACCTAAATTAGAGAGTATAGCCGAAGAAAAAGAGGCACTTGAAGTAAACACTGAGGACAAGGATAGGACAGCTGAGCAGGTGAGAATGGATCTCAAATGTAGCTGTAGGGAATCCTAGAGACAAGATACTACTCTTGACAAATGTTTCCAGGGGTGTAGTAAAGTGAGACATAGAAAATCAAAGAAGGGTAGATGGAGCTTCGATAGGAAGAACAATGGTTTCACTCACCGGTTTTCAGATGTCGGAACTGCATGTGGGCAAGTAGTAGTACGGGTAGCACATAGAGACCGATATACAAGAACAGCTCAGGATAGGGCATGTGCAGGGCACTTAGGAGTAAGGCATAAGCAGCAGAGAGCAGGATGCCAGGGATATTGGCCAGGATTGAATAAAGAGGTCAGACTAAACAGAGACTCCAGTGTAACGGTACATTATGTAGATAGCAAAGTTAAGGCAGTTCAAAAGAGTGTGGGCGACATCACTGAACCAGGGTTAGGAGTAGCAAACATGTTTTAAACATATAGGAAACATGAGGGATGGGTACATGAAGGGTAGACACAGCATCGACAGGAATCAGAGGTTGGTTGAGGCAAGAAAAGAACCACCTGATATATGGTCGGTACACAAACTCTCCAGATAGTTGATGGAAGACAGAGGCAATACAGCGCCTCGACATTTATTCATGGACCATTATTAGCAAAGTTACATGGTTTGTGTGTTATTGAAGATAGTAATAGACCTGCGGGTACATAAGTATAATGCTTTTCTATGTTATGTGGATTATTATGCCATGTATTAGCTCATGTATTGATACACAACATGGAAAGTCGGCTTGTATTGATGTGTAAAGAATATGGGAGTTTACTATGAGTATTTGATATATTATTAAGTGTGGTAGCTAGAGTAAGTTGGATTTATACTAACGACTACTCAGGCAATGTGTCTGGGTCACATATTTGATAAGTATTAGTCTCCCAACATTTGAAAACGATGTTTTCTTTTGAGGGTGGGGTAGTGACACATGCCTGGGGTCATTAGCATTAAGGTGAGTGGCCGTACAATATAAACAGTTCACGAGATAAAATAGGGCGGATAGTAAGTCCCCCAGAGGGCGAAAATGAGAAGACAGTAATTGAACGGGGGAGCTGAGAAGAAGTCAGCTGGCTAAAATAATGGTGAGGCAGACAGTTGGAGCAGGGAGGTTGTGTGTTGTGTGTGAAGCATTGTGGGGGATATAATGGTTTAAAAGACAGGGACAAAGATTGACGGGGGGGGGGGGAGTTGATGTTTGGACTCCGAGCCGAGGGGAGTTGAGTTGAGACCGGACTAGGAGGAGGTCGTGGTCGGAGAAAAAGAAAAATTGTGACGGAGTTAGGACGAGACTCCGCACTGTGGGTTCCAGGGATAGTGAGTGGAATTCGTAACCCAGAGTGGGTTACTTTGAGTCGGGCCTAGAGAGAGGCTAGTATACCTGTCGTGTGGGACGAGATTTAGTAGGCCTTGAGAGGCAGTGTTATTCGAAGTGTTCCATTGGGTTGGAGATATATTCTTAGAGAATTATTGTTCCTGGATTTATATGTTACATGTGTCTGTGTTAATTCAGAATTAAAGGAATATTATGTGCGCAAATTAACGCTTGTTCACTGACTGGTGGTTGGTTGTGATGCATCTTGGTTAATCTGTTGTGCAACATCACATTTACAAGGACATACCCTAGACACAACCATAGCCACTCTATCTGTCACTCTGTCATCATTTACTTTGTGACAGGCAATATCAATCTTTTGGTCAATATCGCTCTCTTGTTTAATATCACTCTCTTCGTTAATATCACCCTCTTGTTTTACATCACTCTCATGGTTAATATCACTCTCTTGATCAATATCGCTCTCTTGGACAATATCACTCTCTAGGTTATAAAAAAAGCTCGCTTAAAAGTCGACAGGGTCGACTTCATTGCACCGTGTTTTATCCCATAATGCTCGGTCTCTTTCCGCTGTGATGAAAGCGAACAAAGCACGAACTCCGTAGCTCTAGCGACGACCCACAGGAGTCTCCGAAAAATTTCACCCGTGAACCGAAGGACGTGGCCCGGAATCGAACCCACAACATTTGGAGCCCGAGTCAAACGGCTTGACCACTTCGCCACGGAGATTCCCTTCTCTCTCCCCTCGCTCTCTAGGTTAATATCACTCTGTGGATGGTGGGGGTGTGTGTGGGTGGGAGGTGTGTGTTTGTGGATGGGTGATGTGTTGGTGAGTGGGGATGTGTGTGTGGAGGATGTGTGTATGGGTGGGGAGATGTGTGTGTGGGTGAGTGTATGGGTGGGGTGTGTGTGGGTGTGGGATGTGTGGTTAAAGGATGTGTGATTGGGGGATGGGTGAGTGGAGGATGTATGGGTGGATGAGTGTATGTAGGTTGAGGGTGGGGATGTGTGTGTGTGTGTATGGGCGTGGGATGTGTGGGTGGGTGAGGTGAGATTGTGTGGGTGGGGGATGCGTAAATGTGGGGGATGTGTGGGTGGATGCTAGTTTTGAGTGTGGGTAGGTGCATGATGTGTGGATTGGCGGGGATATATGTGTGTGTGTAGGTTGGGATGTGTGGTTGGGGATGTGTGTTTGACTGGGTGGTTGGGGGTCTGTGCGTGTGTGGTGGAGGATATGTGGGTGAGTGAGTGTTGATGGGTTATGGGATGAGTGGAGGATGTGTGTGTGGGTGGGGAGATGCGTGTAGGTGGGGGATGTGTGGGTGGGTGATGGGTGGGCGGGTGCATGTATGTGTGCCTGGGTATGTGTGTGTGTGTGTGTGTGTGTTGGTGGTGGATGTGTGGTGGGTGGGAAATGTGTGTGTGTGTGTTTTGGGAGATGTATGTAGGTGGGGGTGTGTGTGGGTGTGGGATGCAGTTGGTGGGGGATGGGTAAATGGTTGGGGACATGTATGTGTGCATGGGGTGTGTGTGTGTGTGTGTTTGGGTGGGGGATGTGTGGGTGAATGGGTGGATGGTTGGTTTATGTGTCGCATAACATGGTGATATGCATTGTTTATGTTTACAACATTCATTTGACAATGTTTTTTCTTATGTGAATGTATTATGCATTATTGATGAACAAAAGATGAGTAATTGGAAGGGCCGAATGTAAGACGGGCCTGCGTGCCCAATTTATTACCCTTTGAAAATAAAGTCCGTTCGTTCGTTCGTTTGTTCGTTCTCTTGATCAATATCACTCTATTGATCAATATCACTCTCTTATTTAATATCACTCGCTTGGGTAATATCAGTTTCTTATTTGATATCACTCTCTTATTTAATATCACTCTCTTGTTTAATATCACTCTCTTATTTAATATCACTCTCTTATTTAATATCACTCTCTTGTTTAATATCACTCTCTTGGTTACTATCACTATCTTGATGAATATCACTTTCTTGGTCAATATCTCTCTCTCTCTTGGTTAATATCACCCTCTTGTTTAATATCGCTCTCTTGGTTACTATCACTATCTTGATGAATATCACTTTATTGGTCAATATCTCTCTCTCTCTCTCTCTCTCTCTCTCTCTTGGTTAATATCACCCTCTTGTTTAATATCACTCTCTTGGTTAATATCACTCGCTTGTTTAATGTCACTCTCTTTTTTAATATCATTCTCTTGTTTATATCACTCTCTTGGTTAATATCACCCACTTGTTTAATATCAATCTCTTGGTTAATATCACTCTCTTGTTTAAAATCACTCGCTTGCTTAATATCACTCTCTTGTTTAATATCACTCTCCTGGCCAACGTCACTCTCTTGTTTAATATCACTCTCTTGTTTAATATCACTCTCTTGGTTGATATCACCCTCGTGTTTAACGTCACTCTCTTGGTTAATATCACTCGCTTGTTTAATAGCACTCTTTTGGTGTCATTCCGTGTGATTGTTCAATGTCTTTGATGTGGTAAATTTATTTTCTTCTCGGGCGTCCTCTTGCTCTCGTATCAGATCTTCTTTGATGTAGTGCCGGTGCTGGAAGTTCGTGGTGTTGCATTCTAACGAGCTTTTAATACCATAACGTAGTAATGTGAAGCGCTGTGAACTGGCTTTTGGTCGCTAGTTCCTCGCGAATACAATTAAACCACTATCAACATGACCTCAATGAGTCAGCGAGGGTCGAAGGACCCTAATATGAGAATACAAGACCCCAAACAACATGTTGCGTTACATGAAAATACATGATTGCACTGAATACACATATAGTATTGTACTGACTGTAAACAGGTGACTGTACTGATTATAAACAGCTGATTGTACTGATTATAAACAGCTGACTGTACTGAATGTAAACAGCTGATTGTATTGCACTTAAACTGCTGATTGTACTGTATGTGAACAGCTGACTGTACTGTATGTGAACAGTTGATTGTACTGCATGTGAACAGCTGACTGTACTGTATGTGAACAGTTGATTGTACTGTATGTGAACAGCTGACTGTACTGTATGTGAACAGTTGATTGTACTGCACGTGAACAGCTGATTGCACTGCATGTGAACAGTTGATTGTACTGTATGTGAACAGCTGATTGCACTGCATGTGAACAGTTGATTGTACTGTATGGGAACAGCTGATTGTACTGTGTATGAACAGCGGATTGAACTGAATGTAAACAGCTGACTGCCGGTCTCTCTGGCTGAGGGGTTACAACACTTTCTCCGTAATCCCGTTTATCACGCAGAGTCTCGTAGCGGGAGAGAACTGGGAGCAGTTCGACCCCCACTGGTGACTTGCGGGATACTGAGCCGGCTGCTCAGAAAGCAATGGCAAACTACTGAGCGTAATCTTGCCAAGAGATCAACAGACAGCTGAAAGATGCTGCTGTTGACAGCGATGTCCTGGAAAGGATATGCAAAAAAAAAAACAAAAAAAAAACAACAACAGCTGATTGCACTGCATGTGAACAGTTGATTATACTGAATATGAACAGCTAATTTTACTGTATGTGAACAGCCGATTGAACTGAATGTCAACAGCTGATTGTACTGTACGTAAAGAGCTGATTGACTGTACTGCGTGTAAAAAACTGATTGTACTGTATGTAGACAGCTGATTGTACTGCATGTAAACAGCTGATTAAACTGAATGTCAACAGGTGATTGTATCGCATGTAAACAGCTGATTTTACTGCATGTGAACAGCTGATTGTACTGTGTGTGAACAGCTGATTGTACTGAGTATAAACATCCCTCCGTACTGACTATAAACAGCTCACGTGGTTGAGTACATACACCTCACTGCAGTAAATAGAAACACTTTACCGTACCGAATTAAACGTCTCCACAATGTGCTGAATATCAACACCCAATTTCAATCACAATTCCACCTATTGCAAATACTACCTATGACCAACAATAACATCATACAAACCATTGCTTTGGCAAACAACACACATTTTACTAAGCCTACCAACATCAGGCCGGTGTCTGTGAAAAAGGAGTAACGATCGCGATTCCCAATCCTGCAAACCGCTTTCGAAATTAGCTGACGGCTATCTGGAAGAAGATCACTTTGTGTTGATTTGTAACATAGGTATGAGCATCGGTCGTTCAGAAAGAAATGGCAAAATACTGAACGTAAACTTGCCTTGTACATCACAAACAGACAAACTTGATGGGCTTGGTTGCAACGTCCTCTTAAGGACATGCAATAGACTTTTTAACCCACAACGGAAAATATCTTTATTCTGTTTATAGTATGATACACACTTTGGAAGCCCTTCTGAGAACCGCCAGATAAGATTTATGAGGGTGAGAATGGGGCGTTTCTGGGACGCATATGTTTGCACAGAATTTAACACATCTCCAAAATAATCAATTTATGCTTTCCCGTACATTATTCATAACAATCAATGTGAAAGCGGGACAGGAAAAATAGGCCCGTGATATATAGTCAATGATGCTCATTAGCATAATTTCTTCATTGTGGGGCAGCGGATGATATGATAGCGATGATATGTTACCCCGAGGAACGTCACTTCCTGTTATGTTTATCGTAACCAATCACCAGTTTCCGTTTTGATAATCAGGCGTGCCTCGTTCATTCGACAGACTGCTGAAAGTCGTCGAAATGTAGGTCCAATTTATGTTGACTGGAAATGAGTTGTTTCCGAGGTGAAACTTAAATTACATGCTATAACATTTTCGCACACTACATGCCACGCCATTTAGCACGTCAGTGAGGTATATAGCACGCAATATAGGACTTTCATGAGATAAATAGCACAAAATATAGGACTTTCGTGAGGTCAATAGCACATAATATAGGACTTTCATATGGTAAATAGCGCACAATATTGAACTTTCATGAAGTAAATAGCAAACAATAAAGCACTTTCATAAACTAAATATGTTACCGGATGTTTGTCTGTCCGAGGGTTTAATGCGCTTGCGTTTAAAATTTCCGGTGCGCTTATAGCAGACTAGAGGGATCATTCCCTAAATATAATTTTCAGAAACTAAATAGTGTCTGGATAACACTTCCATAAGCTAAGTAAGCCAACATATAGAACTTGCATAAGATAAATAAGGAGCACTTTCATAAGGTAAACAAGGCACTGTATAACACTTTCAAACACGGTATAGCACATTCATCAGGCAAATAAGGCCCAGTATAGCACTTTCATCAGGTAAATAAGGCACGGTATAGCACTTTAATAAGGTAAATAAGGCACGGTATAATACTTTCAAAAGGTAAATAAGGCACGGTATAGCACTTTCATAAGGTAAATAAGGCACGGTATAGCACTTTAATAAGGTAACTAAGGCACGGTATAGCACTTTCATAAGGTAAATAAGGCACGGTATAGCACTTTCATAAGGTAAATAAGGCACGGTATAGCATTTTCATAAGCCACCTACCTACCTATCTACCTACCTACCCATCTACCTACCTACCTACCTACCTACCTACCTACCCACCAACCTACCCTTCTACCTACCTATCTACATACCTACCTAACTACCTACCTAACTGCCTGCCTGCCTGATAGACTGCTTGCCTACCCACCTCTCAACCTACCTGTCTTGCTCTATACCTACCTACTTCTATACCTACCTACCTAGATCTATACCTACCTGCCTACCTACTTACCTACATACTGCCTACCTCTCACGTTACCTACCACTCGACCTACCTCTTTACCTATATGAGATACTCACTCCTTACCTACCTACCTATCTAGCTGTCTACCTGCCTGCTTGCCTATCTAGCGCCCTACCGATAAACCTAGCGCCCTACCTATATACATAGCTTCCTGCCTATATACTTAACTCTCTAACCACATACCTAGCTTCCTACTTACATACCTAGATCTCTACCTACATACCTAGCCCCCTATCTACATACCTAGCTCCCTACCTAAATACCTAGCGCCTTACATATATACATAGCTCCCAGCCTACATACCCAGCTTTCGACTTACATACCTAGCTACCTACCTACATACCTAGCTTCTTTCCTATATACTTAGCTGCCTACCTACATATCTAGCTCCCTACCTACATATCTAGCTCCCTACCTACATACCTAGCTCGCTACCTACATACCTAGATCTTTACCTACATACCTAGCACCCTACCTACATACCTAGCTCCCTACCTACATACCTAGCACCCTACCTACATACATAGCCCCCTACATAGTTCTCTATCTACATACCTAGCCCCCTACATAGTTCTCTATCTACATACCTAGCCCCTACCTACATACCTAGTCCCCTACCTACATACCTAGCCCACTACCTACATACCTAGCCCCTACCTACATACCTAGCCCCCTACCTACATACCTAGCACCCTACCTACATACCTAGCTTCCTACTTAAATACCTAACTCCTTAGATATATACATAGCTCCCTGCCTACATACCTAGCTTCCTACTTACATACCTAGCTCCTTACATATATACTTAGCTGCCTACCTACATACCTAACCTGCTACCTATAAACCAAGCATGCTACCTACATACCTAGCTCGTTACCTAGCTATACAAACGCTATCGATTGTAATGTGCTAGAATTATCCTTGCAACAGGAAATAAATAGTTTAGTTAACTGGAGTCATGCAAACCGCATGCAAATTAACATTTCTAAAACAAAAACTATGTTAATAGGAACCAGGCAAAGACTTCACACGCTAAACTCGCAGAGAACTCTTCAGCTGCACATTCATAGCACGTCTATAGAAAGTGTAACCGAGCACAAGGAACTGGGTCTTATCATAGAACAAAATCAATCCTTTCATTCCCATGTTCATGCCCCTACATATCTAGCTCCCTACCTACATATCTAGCTCCCTACCTACATACCTAGCTCGCTACCTACATACCTAGATCTTTACCTACATACCTAGCACCCTACCTACATACCTAGCTCCCTACCTACATACCTAGCACCCTACCTACATACACCCTACCTACATACACCCTACCTACATACCTAGCTCCCTACCTACATACCTAGCACCCTACCTACATACATAGCCCCCTACATAGTTAAACAAATAACCAAAAAAATTATACCAACTTGCCAAAATTAAAACCTTCCTCGACGAAAACACAAGAAAGATATTCTATACTTCCCACATACAAACACATATTGATTATTGCTCCACAATCTGGGATGGATGCTCCAAATCAATAACAAAACGCCTGTATTCACTCCAGAAAAGGGCAATGCGTTTAATCAGTGGTGATAAGCTTATAGACAATTCTAACTTACATGAACGTCTTCAGTTACTGCCTCTCCACAAACGCCTACAAAGGGGGCTGAGTGGTCTCGAGGTATGGTGACCGCCTCTAGTGCTGGAGGTCCCGGGTTCAGGCCCCGGTGGGGACCGGGATTTATTTAAAACATCCACGTGGACTTCCAGTAATGTCCCCTGGTCTCTGGGTAGTGAGATCGGACACCCGTGTGTATTTTTGCGCACGTAAAAAATCCCTTGGCAGTTGGAAATCGAAAAAGAGTAGCCTAACGGCGCTGCCCGGATAAAATTTCGAGTTAAAAATCTACCCAAAGTATTTCAGGATCCTCGCCGTTGCTACGGAGTTTGTGCATTGAGCTGAGTTTCTCCAGATTCAGGTTTGAGTTAGGAGGAAAACGGAGCACTTATGGGGTTAAACCCGTGTGCCGTGATGTTGATCCAACGACTAAAACTAAAACGCCTACATTGTAATAAGGCTAAACTAATTCACAAAACCCTATTTCAAAATGCTTCAAGCTACCTTTGGCTATTGTTTAAATATAACACAAGACAAAGCGAACGACTAAATATACTTCATATCCCTAAACCTAGGATAGACTTATATAAAACAAGCTTAGCATACTCTGCCACTCAGTTGTGGAACAATCTTCCACAAGAAATCAAAGACACCACCAATCATTATACATACAGTCGCAACCTGTTTGAACACTACCTCAGGACAGACTACACCCCCCCCCCCCCCCCCAAAAAAAAAAAAAAAAAAACAACAACAACAAAGACAATAATAATGGTAAATTATCTGGTACGACAACTAGCCAAAAACATTCCCATATGTATGGCACGTTACGCCTTCCTTGGGTATTTATAATGCCCATGTTAAACATTGCCTCAGTGAGTCATGTATTATTATTTTTCATGCGTTTTAATGCTTATTGTTCTTTTGTTGTCAAAGATTTGCTTCATAAGAGATGTTGAATGAGAGAATGCATGAGAGGAAATAGAAAAGAAGGGAAGGATGTCAGACGGGCGTGGGTGCCAAATTCTAAGCCCTTTGAAAATAAAGATTTTCGTTAGTTCGTTCGTTCGTTCGTTCGTTCGTTCGTTCGTTCGTTCATACCTAGTTCCTTGCCTACATATCTGGCTCCTTTCCTAAATACCTATCTCCCTACCTACATACCTAGCTCCGTACCTATATACCTAGCGCCCTACCTATATACCTAGCTCCCTGCTTATATACCTACCTCTCTACCTACATACCTAGTTTCCTGCCTACATACATAGCTTCCTACCTACATACTTAGCTCCTTACATATATACCTAGCTTCCTGTCTATATACCTAGCCCCCTACATAGTTCCCTATCTGCATACCCAGCCCCCCACCTACATTACCTAGCTCCCTACATACATATCCAGCTCCCTACCTAGCTCCCTGCCTACATAATTAGCTCCCTACCTAACTCCCTGCCTACATACATAGCCCCTACTTACATACCTAGCTACCTACGTACATACGTAGCTCCTTTCATATATACACAGCTCCCTGCCTACATACCTAGCCCCCTACCTACATACCTAGCCCCCTACCTAATACCTAGCCCCCTACCTACATACCTAGCCCCATACCTACATACCTAGCCCCCCTAACAACATACCATCTCCCTACCTAAATACCTAGCTCCCTGCCTCGATCCCTACCTACATACCTGTCTGTCTGCCTGCCTGCCTGCCTGCCTGTCCGTCGGTCCGTGTGTGTGGAAGGGGACTTGCACGCTTCCTTACAGAGCCGTTAGCTAGAATTCTAGCTAGTGCTGTACGACGCTACTTGTTGCAATAAACACCCCCCCCCCCCCTTTCCAACCTCCCCTCCCCTTCTCACGTTTCTTGTTGTTTTCATGAGATATCTTTTGAAAGAAACGTGAATACGAATGTTACAGAGGTGCATAAAATATAGAACAGAGCGAAATGAGAAGGAACGGATTAATTCAACAAGAACTCATTATACAAGAAGGCTAGTTGTTATGACAACAACAATAAAGAAATAGAAATATTGTCAACATTTAAAAAGACACGAAAGAAATAGAAATATTGTGAACATTTAAAAAGACACGAAAGTCTGTCTGTCTGTCTGACTGCCTGTCTGCCTGACTGACTAACTGGCTGGCTGGCTGACTGACTGACTGACTGCTTGGCTGGTTGACTGCCTGGCTCCTTGTCTTGTCTTGTCTTGCCTTGCCTTGCCTTGCTTGCCCCCTCTCTTTCTTTTCCTTCTCAATCTCCCTCGCCTCTCCCTCCTTTCGTCATTCCGTCCGTCCGACTGCCAGTATGTCCATAACCTGTCTTCATACCCAATTACCCGCCTATCTGTCTACCCACTTACCCACCTATCTCTCTACCCAATTACCTAACTACATGTCCGCCTAGCTTCCGAAACCCACAGACCTGTCTGGCGGCACTTTCCCCTATCGGTACTTATTTTTTGTCCCTTTGTTCGCCAGTTCAACCGTTTGTCCCTTGATATGAATCTGCCTGTCTCTTTCTGTCTGTCTATGAGATACAAACAGTTATTTGTAGCGCCTGCGAAAAGACGAGACATACTAAACACAGACACAAGGTACACTCAGGAGCTAAGAATACCTCATCTCATCATGTTCTTCTTGTACCTTGCGGTGTCGAGGTGAAGCATAAACAGCGGGAGAGTGCCCGTGTATGGGCTTGATATATCGAGATTCCCTTGGCCTCTGTAATTCCCTCTATCCATCGTTTACGTGGCCGGCCTTTTCGTCTGCTTCTGTCTAAATATACCTAACTGTTTTGTTTCAAATTGCTATAGCCTGCTGCATCCGTTGCTTCTCAGTCTGTCTACCTGTCTGTTTCAATGTCATCCCACCATCTATGTGCCTTCCCGCCCGCCATTCCGTGCGTTTGTTTGTTTGTATTCATCATTGTCTCCGTTTACGGGTGATGTGTTGGTATATTTAATTATCCTGCAGCTAGCAACATAAAGTGATGTGAGTTGCGTTGAGTTGTGTTAAGTCACGAACCGATATCACAGCACTCTGACCATCCAAATACGCACTCTGTCCTCATCTTCAACAGTCAGTGAAGAGTCCCAGTGCTAATGGTACCAGTTGAAATTTGATTACGTGTCGATCTGACATTTCATCGCAGTACTGAGTGTCGACCTCTCTGGTGACTCCCTACAGCACCATGGTCTCAAGGCTATGATGATTCATCTGTTATGCCTCATTATACACATGGAACCCCAAAAGGATCCTTACCACGTCTGTCTTGTCATGGACCCCACCGAGTGGCGCATACCCAGTCATCTTCTTCTTATTATTATTTCGTTCAATTGAAATATGTCTATAACTGCAGCGTTGTCTATTGTATGAATTTAACTGTTTGTTTTAGTTCACTCAGCGGTCCATAGAATTTATCTTCCACTGCCGTCTCTCTTAGCTTGAAGGTTTGCCTAGATATGCTTTATTTTGGGCAGTCTTGGAGTATGTGCTCTGCTGTCTGCAACGCCAATCCACATGTGCACATGGCTGTTTCACCAATCTTCAATTTTGTATACATGTTGTTGCGTAATCTATTGTGCCCTGTTCTGAGCGCAGAATAATGACTTGTTCTGGTCTATCCATAATGTGGTAGTCGTCTTGAGCAGGTTTTGGTGGCTATGTGACTGATTTGATCATTCACCCAGTTATCAACATAATTCAAGACTCTTAGTTCAAGACTCTTAAGTACTAAAGCTCTAAGTCTCAGACTTCCATAAAGAAAGGAATGAAAACTTGAAGCCAGATCTGTATGTTTAGCAAGCAAGCAAGCGAAGAAGAAGAAGAAAAGAGCTGTCAACATCAAAAGGCTAATTTCAGAAAATACCCCGATGATAAATACCACAGGAGGTGTCTCCAACTCCCTGCCTTGTCCATCTAAATCTCATTTATGTCTTTCTCATTTTCCGGCTACTGTCCCCCGTAACCTCAGTTTTCCCTCCCGCTGATTTCCCCTTCGAATTCATTGTCAATGGAAATATATGTGCTTTCGTGCAGATAGACAATTAGTGTGTGCTTGCACGGCCGTCATCTTTTCGTCATAAATATGTATTTATATGAATATCTGTCCCGCCTGTGTATCGTACACCATCTGAATTTCTCTATATGCTCAAGGCATTCAGAGGTGACCGTTTTGATTCCGAAACAGGGGAAGTAATAATCTGCGTATCATATTGGTAAAGCCGCTTAATGAACTGCTTTCGTCTCAAGCCACGGGGGAGAGGACCCTAATACCTAGGACAAAGTAACCATTACCGCAAATATATGATACTAGCCTGGCGGTTTCTAACCTGTCCTGACAAGGTGATATTAATATTCTAAGGACATGAGAGGGGTTGAAACGAATAAAGTTAGTAGCTGAAATTAGCTCCCTTTGGCTATAAAATAACTGAAGAGGGATTGCTTTTGGTACGTCAGAGATAGTGACAGGTATGACTGTAAATCAAATCCGGGTTCGAATCCTCGGTATAGTGTTGCTTTTGCTTCTGTCGGGGGAAAACAAGACATCCCTAACTAGGGTTGCCAGACGTCCGGCAAAGAGAGGACATGTCCTCCTTTTTAGCCTCGTGTCCTCCGTCCAGCAGGCAAAGCTAAAATCCTTTAAAATGTCCGGCTTTTTAAATATTTTATGTTAACATTTTTTATGTATTGTTATTACAACTTACAATGTATCTACACTCTACCGCGTGTTTACATTCTTTATTGAAACCCATTGCTTAATAATATTTATTTAATTTTTCTATTTATACCAAATGTGAAACATCAATTATGTGTATAATTTGAATCTAACTGTTTCTCTATTCGGCAACACTAACAATGCTGTAGTCCCTATGGTTAGAATGTTAATGTTAGGTTTGTGTATGAAGCATGCATTAGTTACTTAGAAAAGTGGTTGAAACGTTTTGATGAATTTCAGTGCTTAGGTTGGATGTACTTAAATAAAATCAAAGACTGTACATTTGATGACCTTTTGACAAGCATATTCTACTTGAAAGAGAAGGGTATTATTGTAGATGATGTGCAATTATTTGACCGATACTGCAATCTTAAATCATTTGTGCAAGACAAGAATGAACAGTTTTTTGAAAGAATCTTGCATGAACAGAGGAGTTTATTTTTCCAAAGTTGCCCAAATGCATGTTACTTGTCCGAGTTACTTAAAATTTGTGAAGAATTCTTCTGCATCCCTGGACACAATGGCAATGTGGAAAGAGTGTTCTCCTTGATTAATGCTCGATGGACAAAGGAAAGGAACAGACTCTTACTCAACTCTGTAAAGGGCATCATTTTCACAAAGTACAACTTGAAGAATCTTAACTGTGAACAGTTTTATGCATATGTGATTGCTAACGAGGATCGTCTACGAAAAGTTGGCTCCTCCGAGGACTATGTTGCGTAATTAATAAAGATTATAAGCTAATAATTTACAATCGGCTGTTTAAATAATGTTTTTTAGCATTTTGAAAAAGGTCTCCATTTAATTTGTATTTATTTTTTAACATGATTGTTTCTTGGTCGATTCACTAACAGTAAGATAAACTTATTGGCAGCTATTGTAATAAAATTGTACTGACTGTGGGTTTAATCTGAACGATTTAAATGAAATATTCAATATGTCCTCCTTTGTCCTCCTTTTTGTCTTATTATTTCCTCCTTTGTCCTCCTTTTTGTCATATTATTTCCTCCTTTGTCCTCCTTTTTGTCTTATTATGTCCTCCTTTTGGTACCCACGTATCTGGCAACCCTATCGCTAACCTGCACAGTTCACGGCGACTGTACTAGCCAGGCGACCTTACTTCCTCAGGCTCAAGCCACTTCCCCCCCCCCCCCCTCTTCCCTTCAGTACTACACCCCAAGGTATTTACTAAAGGCCGCAGACGACAGCCGACGTTGAGTTATTTAACGCGCTTAAACTTACTCTACTGATCGCGAGGTAGTAGGTTAATTTCACACTCCGGTTAGTTTGAACTAAAACGTTCACTTCTCATCCTTGACTCGGGGACGTAAATTACAAGTACCTCAGAAGTCGGAGTGGGCTCGCCTGATGGTGAGGCACACGGGTAATAAGGAAAGCTAATCCACACGCAAACATCAGTCCAGTGCACTAGAAATAGTATGACGTGTACGGACTACGCTTGAGTTCAAATCGAGCTAACGTAAAAAAATAAAATGACCCTGACCTCCATTCAAGTGCCGTTAGCTATATAAGGATCTGATTTCGTATTTGGGGCAGGAAGGCAGTGCCATCAGAGAAGTCTAGAGCGCTATGTTACTCTGTCAGACTCCATTGAATTATATTGCTAACGTATTTCTTCATAATTATCTCTTTCATCTTCAGCATGTGACATGCAGATAACCGTGGGCGGGCAGGATTCGTCATCTCACAAAATAAGCAGTCTGGGATCAATCAATAAATCAGGTGCCGTCTCCATAATAAAGATTGGCTGCAGTGGACCTCCAACACTCCTTGTCTCTCGCCTTGAATGTACATTCTGTCGGATTGTTGTTCGTCCGTCTCTTGATGTTATCTTCCCACGTGTATCGTTGTCTACCTCTTGCCTGCTTGCCTGCTTGCCCTCAACCTTACCCTCAAATACGGCTTTTATAAGAGTGTTTTGTCTTTTAACGTGGCCGAAATATTTCGCTTGCCTCTATTTTATTTCTTGAATCAGGTCTGTGTTCTTGTTCTGATGTTGCTCAGAGCAAAGCTATCCATGTATTTATCTCTTTGCCTTCCCCATGCTCTTTCCTCCATTAAGTTTGTCAGTTGTCACATAGTTTTCAAAATTATTCCTCTCCATAATATGCCAAGAAAGCTTTACTGTCTACGTCTCATTTCTCTAATCAGGTGACGGTTTTCATTTTTCTCTTATATGTTTACCGCCATAAAGACTTTTGCATTTCATAGATTTATATGTTGTCATTGTTTACCACCATCAAGACTTTTGCATTACATAAATTCATATGTTGCCTTTGTTTATCCTCATAAAGACATTCATTTGCATCTCATAGATTTATATGTTCCCATTATATGTTTACGCCATAAAGACGTTTATATTTCGTAATGTACATGTTGCCCCTGTTTATCCTCATAAAGACATTTGCATTTCATAGATATATGTTGCCCTTACTTATCCTCATAAAGACATTTGCATTTCATAAACTTATGTGTTCCCCTTATATGTTTACCGCCATAAAGATATTTACATTTCATAGATTTATATGTTACCCTTATTTATTCCTATAAAGACATTTGCATTTCATAGACTTATATATTGCTATTGTTACCCTCATCAAGATATTTGCATTTCATAGATTTATATCTTGTCATTGTTTATCATCATATAGGCATTTTGCTGGCACCTTCCCGTCTTGACAGATGATAGTTTGTTACATAGTGCTTGCTTTAAAAAAAGGCATAACTGCAGCCCATGGCAGTAGCGTGTGTAACTGGTCAGACCAATTTGCGCGGTGAATGTTCATCCCAATGGATGTACGTGAACACATGGTCATTTCCACCATCTCGCCCCATCTGACGTCTCTCACTCTCAGTATCTGACATATCTGCAACCATTTTCTCCTTTGTCTTTAATCCGTTCCCATTCTATGCACTGCATGCAATTCGATAAGCGGCGAATTGTTCACAAGGTGCAACCTGTTGCTCATATTACGTTAATAATTATATGTAGTATCCCATAGTGCCTTATCAATTTCGGAAAGAATTCCCTATTGCTTTCATATTTGACTGTTGATGTAAATTTCCTCGTTAAATGCCTGCTTATTCCCTGACCCAAACAAATATTTGTGCTGGAAGCTAAACATTTGTACAAAAGTTATTTCTCACTATCATCGTCATGTGTCGTACAAACTGGTGTAGGCGTTCATGTCTCTGCACAGATCTCGGTTCCTGGTGTTCTGGATCAACTCTGCTGATGGTATTCCCCCATGCCACTGTCTACGTTCACCCAGCATCACTTCTCTTGGTCTGCCTCTGCCTCTTTTCCCTACTGAATCTTTCCACTTGCCACTGTGTCCTCCAATGCCTCTCTTCTCATCACATGAACAAAGAATGACGTTTGTCTCTTTCTTATTATTGTATATAATGTTCTAGTTTTATTAGCCTCTTCCAGACAATTATTGTTAGTCACTCTGGCAGTCCAATGCATTCGCAACTGCAACATTCGTCCCAGGAACAATATTTCCGTTGCTTCTAAGCTCTACACATGCCTAAATGATAATACTGGTAACAGTATGTGCATTATTGTGTCCTGACTTTCGGGAACTTTTCGGTTATGAGATAACATTGATGTGTACATAAACACTATACATTATTTATCGCCTTAGATTTGCAAACTGTTTAATGTTCCTCCCAGATCTGTATCTACGACTGGAATTATCCGATCCAGGCTAACTCATTCACTGATGAAATATTTGGAGAATTGAATCGATAAGGCAAAGAAATCAATCTCAGACAACATGTCTGTCCTTGAAACATGGCTGTAGGCAGCGGATTGGTTTCTTGCTTTCTTTATTTGCATCTATCTATCTATCTATCTATCTATCTATCTATCTATCTATCTATCTATCTATCTATCTATCTATCTATCTATCTAGCTATCTATCTATCTATCTGTCTGTCTGTCTGTCTGTCTGTCTGTCTGTCTGCCTGCCTGCCTGCCTGCCTGCCTGCCTGCCTGCCTGCCTGCCTGCCTGCCTGCCTGCCTGCCTGCCTGCCTGCCTGCCTGCCTGCCTGCCTGCCTGCCTGCCTGCCTGCCTGCCTGCCTGCCTGCCTGCCTGCCTGCCTGCCTGTCTGTCTGTCTGTCTGTCTGTCTGTCTGTCTGTCTGTCTGTCTGTCTGTCTGTCTGTCTGTCTGTCTGTCTGTCTGTCTGTCTGTCTGTCTGTCTGTCTGTCTGTCTGTCTGTCTGTCTGTCTGTTATGTATGAGAGGAAATAAAGAAGAAGGGCAGAATGTCAGACGGGCCTGCGTGCCCAATTCTTAACCCTTTGAAAATAAAGACTTTATTTCTTTCGTTCGTTCTGTCTGTCTGTCTGTCTGTCTGTCTGTCTGTCTGTCTGTCTGTCTGTCTGTCTGTCTGTCTGTCTGTCTGTCTGTCTGTCTGTCTGTCTGCCTGCCTGCCTGCCTGTCTGCCCTCCCTATCTCCCTCCCTCCGTCTCTCTGTCCCTCCGTCCGCCTGTCTGTCCGTCCGTCCCTCTGTCCTTCCTTCCGTCCCTCTGTCCTTCCTTCCGTCCGTCCGTACCTCCGTCTGTCTTATGACTGAACAGATATTCGCGCGCGCTCTTAATATCTAAATAGCGGATTCAACCCCTACATCGGTCAGCTTTACTAAAATGTTGACTTCTCATCCTTGACTTTGGGATGCCACTTACATACCTCTCGTACCTCAGAAGTCGGAGTGGGTTCGCGTGATAACGAGGGGCACTGGTAATAGGGGAAGCTAATACACACGCAAAATTCAATACAGAGCATTAGAATTTGTAGCACGTGTATGGACTACATTGAGTTCAAAGCGAGCGAAGGTCAAAAATAAAAACAAAAACAAACGGCCAAAAAAAAACAAAAAACAAACAAACAAACAAACAAACGAAACAAAAAAAAACAAACAAACGGTTAAAAAGAAAAAAAAATCCCTCATTGATTAGTGCTTGCCTAGCCCAAAGAAAAGGCAATGAACTTGCAGAAAGCACGATTTGTTGAAATAAAATTCATCAATGCCAAGTAAGGAAGATTGGAGAGAAATACACCAGGAAGATGTGTAGTTTGGTTTTCTTCTCCTGTCCTACAGCCAACGGATGATGTGAAATTGAGTCAATGGGAAATGGGGTTTTCTAGATAGAAAGTTATAAGGATAGCATGGAAAGATATATTGAGTAACCTGAATGAACTATATATGCGAGGGAAACTGAATAAAGGAAACTCGACACAGGCTTCGGATGAAAACACAATATTCTCACGCCATGTGAATGATACGGGGTAAATATATAGTAGTGGCTGGTAAGTTTGATTAGGTTGCGGTTTATTGGTTGGAATCTATCATTGGTCGGCGTGGCTGAGAGATATACCGGGAATACGATTACATTTTCTCTTCTAACCGCAGAGAAGTGGATTCTCTCCACTTACAGGTCAGTTGGCACGAATGATGACGTCTCTTCCTTGACTTGGGAACGCAAATTACAAGTACCTCAGATGTCGGAGAGGGTTCGCCTGATGGCGAGGGACTCTGGTAACAGGGAAAGTTAACTTTCATGCAAACAATTAGTCCAGTTAAGTCATTAATAGTAGTAGAAGGGTAGTGTACTACAGTCAATTGAGCGAACGAAAAGAAGAAAAAATCGCCGTCTGTCTGACTTTCCGTTCGTTTATCGGTGGATCAGTCGGTCGGCCTTTCTACCTACCTACCTACCTACCTACCTACCTACCTACCTACCTACCTACCTACCTACCTCCCTCCCTACCTACCTACCTACCTACCTATTGTTTATGTTTACAAAATTCATATGATAATGTTATTTCCTATGCACTATTGATGAACGAAAGATGTGTGATTGGAAGGGCCGAATTTAAGACGGGCCTGCGTGCCCAATTTGTTACCCTTTGAAAATAAAGTCCGTTCGTTCGTTGGTACTAAATAACTATCTACGTACTTAACTATCTACCTACCTACCTACCTACCTACCTACCTACCTACCTACCTACCTACCTACCTACCTACCTACCTAACTACTTACCTAACTAACTACATACCTAACTACCTAACTAATTAAATACCTAACTACCTACCTAACTAACTGCCTACCTAGCTACCTAACTACCTACCTACCTAACTAACTACGAGGGGATGTCAATAAGTAAGACACAAATGGCTGTAGAAAAATAACTAAATATGATAACAACTTGAAACCAGTTTATTTTTATACATACATTGTCCCTTTATCTCTCAACATAATTTCCACCAACATTGATGCACTTATCCCACCGTTTTATCAGTCCTCCCAAACCGGCTGCATAGAACTGCGCGCTCTGTTTTCTAAACCACGTTTTCACTTCAGGCGTCATTCGCGAAATGTCTCACACAAAGGTGGGTTTTCAGTGGACCAAAAAGGTGGAAATCGCTAGGGGCTAAGTCGGGGCTATAAGGTGGATGTTCCAGAACTTCCCACCTTAGTTGGTTAATTTTCTCCTGGGTTTATAAAACAGAGCACGCTGTTCTATGCAGCCGGTATGGGAGGACTGACAAAACGATTGGATAAGTGCACCAATGTTGGTGGAAATTATGTTTAGAAATAAAGGAACAATGTATGTATAAAACTAAACTGGTTTCAAGTTGTTATCATATTTAGTTATTTTTCTACAGCCTTTGTGTCTTACTTATTGACTTACCCTTGTACCTACCTAACTACCTATTTACCTACCTACCTACCTAACTGCCTGCATGCCTGTCTGCCTGCCTACCTGCTTGCCTGCCTGTCTGTCTGTCCGCCTTAAACACTGATTGCCCCTCCATTTGTCTGTCTATACGCAATCAAATGGATTATAAGGATTGGCCAGCAGCCATACCTGAATGAGAGATGCAAACATTGATTAACGACAGTTAGCTCCCATGAATGTCATCATCTTCACCGGCTCTGTGTTAGGAGGCGAATGAAATGTCTGTGGGATTCATAGCTAAGGCTAATGGAAGCCGTGCAGTGCAGTGCAGGAGAGCATGGCATATGATACTACAACACCTAGTCTGAGATTGGAGGCGGAGGCAGGCACTACGGGGGTTCTGATAGCTGGAGGACAAACAGTAGACACATGTTGAGGTTGTAAGGTACTCACAGAGGATCCTGAAAATGGTGACGTCAGGCATGTTTCGTGCAGAGTGACATGTTGCATTTACAAAATCAAGATAGGAAGAATCTTTTCCCCAGGACATGCTGGTGTGTTGAGAAACAGACAGTTTAACAGATTGGCTGGGTCTGCACCGCTGGGTGAGCTATTGGTGCATTGATATGACAGATGTTGCCAGGGTTATTTAGGATCACGCGTATAGCATGGAAGAGCAGATACGAGATCATTTGCCTGGAGAGAATGGTGCTGCAGGAAGTGACCGGAGGATCTGGCCGACACTCAGTACGCCGAGGAAAGACAAGACGGACTAATAATCAGATTGCTACTCTACCATTTGTATTGGGACTCTTCGCTGGTTGTTGAAGATGAGGACGGAGCGCCTATGTGAATGTCCCGTGTTTACAAACAGAAGCCACAAGCAATAAGTTGCTCTGTTTATTAGAGACAATGTTTTTCGTGTGTTGCTTAACACACAAAATAGTCGTTTGTTAAAAACCACATAAGCCATCATGATTAATTTGCATAGACCAGTTTTGTGCAAACAGAAAGACATGATAGTCAGTTTAAAATTATCGTGGTAGACAATTGAAATTATTGTGCGAATATGTGTATGTGTCAGCATGAAGGATTTATCTAATTACTTTATGTTGTGTGAATTCTGCTGTATGTACCTGACGAGATGCAACGAAATATGCCAGGCAATAAATCGTACAATCTGTTGTTTGTGTCTTTGTTATCCAAATGCACGATTTATTGCCTGCCATATTTCGCTGCATTTATCAGGTTATATATTTTAATTGTTTCAGCTTAAGTATAATTCATTTATTCAATTCATATGATACATAACCCTGCAATATGCACCTGACGAGATGCAACGAAATATGCCAGGCAATAAATAATGCAATATATTGTTTGTGACTTCTGTGTTTACATTCACCGAGGGAACGCATTATTTTGAATGGATAAAAGCTCTCGCTCTTAAACTTCCGGTGTGCTGATGCCGAGGTAGCGGGTTCAACCCCTCCACCGGTCAGCTAGACTAAGATGTCTCGTCCCTGAATTGGGGACTTAAATTACAAGTACCTCAGATGTCGGAGTGGGTTCGTCTGATTGCGAGGCATACTGGTAATAGGGAAAAACTAATCCACACGCGAAAATCAGTCTTGAGCACAAAGCTAGCGAACGCAAAAAAACAAAAAAAAAAAACATCAATTTAACTCAGCTCAACTCTATTCAGTAAATCAGTTATGCTATCAATACATCTGCCAGCTGATCAACAATTTACTATTTATCAATCGTAATATATGACCTCTTGCTGTTGTTGATTGTAAAAAAAAAATAATAATAATTTTTGATGTAACAATCTTTACACTGTTTTGATGGTTGGAAAATAAAAAAATAAATCACCCATTATTAACGATACAAAATGTAACATGAAAAAGATGAAGTTAATTGGATTGAAGAAATCAAATTCCTTTACAAATCCACACATAAAACAAAGACATCGTGATAAATGGAATAGTAGTAAATTGCTACATGCTGTCAGCTTAACGATGAAAATTATAATGAGTATGATAATGTATGGGGCACAACTCAATCCCCCTTTGGTGACAAGGGACGTTATTTCTGTGTTTGTAATCAACAGGGGAGATCATTACATAAACAAGGGAGAAAACAACCGAAAAAAAAATGTGTGTAGCGATTACATAAATAAGGGAGTAAACAACCGAAAAAATATGTGTAGCTATCAACACTTGTTTGTCCAAAGATTGTGAGGATGGATGTTTTTGTAGAAATGGTTTTTGTAGTCTTATTTCTGATTTGTATGCATGCCATGTTCATCAATATGAATGCTGTATATTTTAGGTGGAGATATCAAAACAAGATTTAGCATGTAATCTTTCTAGCTGCCATTTGCATCATTATGTTGCTCAAGCAAAGGCAAAGGTATGATAAGAGCGTTACGTTATGCAGTGGCTTACTGTGTTGTGCAGTCGGCTACAAGCTCGCCTTTTGGCTAAGATCAAAGAGAAGCATCTGCGCTTGAACCTGCCAGGACCACACGCAGAGGCGGTCATCCGAATGACACACAGGGACATGGGAACCTAATGGGGCGGCTCTGGTCCCTCGGGGAACCGCGAGCCCTTATGAAAACACAAGTCAGCTGCAGGCTAGATGCCCCGAGTTTAAAGCCTCGTGGCCACATGGTTCTGAGCTAGACCCAGTGTGATAAATCAGGTAACTGAAAATGTGCCTTCCCGTGGTGTGCATAATTATCGCAACACCTTTCATTTGACGGTTAAAAGATCAGTTCCTTTCCCCCAGTTGTTTTGCCTGGGTTGCTGCCTGCACATCTGCGGTTCGCTATGCTATACACGGTTGACTTCCTATACCAGAGTAACTAACGATTGTCTGAAAGAGGCTAATGAAACTAGAACATTGTTTTCAGCAATAAGAAAGAGACAAACAGATTTTATTGTTCATGTGATGAGAAGAGAGGAGAACAACGTGACAACTGGAAAGATCAATGGGAAACGAGGCAGAGGCAGACCAAGAGAAATGATGCTGGATGGATTGAGTCGGTGGCATCATCAGCAGAGTTGATCCAGAATACAAAGACTAAGATCTATGGAGAAGACATCAACGCCGACGCCAGCCAGCAGGGCACATGATGATGATGCGACTTTATAGCCTCCATGTTGCCCTTTCCATACCCCGTCTACAACAGAAGGAGCCTCCCTCCCGCACGCACCCAGGGAATGCCAGCCCTTCCACTGGATAATTCATTTGTCCGCCGACTTAGGCTCATATCAGCAAGGCCTGACTAGGCTGTGGAG
>OY992896.1:13031562-13044062 GCA_963921405.1 Cepaea hortensis
CGCTTTGTTTTAGGTTTGTTTTGTTAGCTCGCTTTCTTTTTAGTTTGTTTTGTTCACTCGCTTTGTGTTTGGTTTGTTTTGTTCACTCGTTTTGTTTTTGGTTTGTTTTGTTAGCTCGCTTTCTTTTTATTTTGTTTTGTTCACTCGCTTTGTGTTTGGTTTGTTTTGTTCACTCGTTTTGTTTTTGGTTTGTTTTGTTCACTCTCTTTGTGTTTGGTTTGTTTTGTTCACTCGCTTTGTGTTTGGTTTGTTTTGTTCACTCGTTTTGTTTTTGGTGTGTTTTGTTCACTCGCTTTGTTTTTAGTTTGTTTTGTTCACTCGCTTTGTTTTTGGTTTGTTTTGTTAGCTCGCTTTCTTTTTAGTTTGTTTTGTTCACTCGCTTTCTTTTTAGTTTGTTTTGTTCACTCGCTTTGTCTTTGGTTTGTTTTGTTCACTCGCTTTGTTTTTGGTTTGTTTTGTTAGCTCGCTTTCTTTTTAGTTTGTTTTGTTTGCTCGCTTTATTTTTGGTTTGTTTTGTTTGCTCGCTTTGAACTCAGGGGTTGTCCATACCCACACATGAGCAGCTTCTAGTGCACTGGGTTGATTATTTCTTGTGGGTTAGTTTTCCTTCTCTTGCCAGTATTCCTGGCCATCAGGTGAATCCACTCCGATTACTGGGGTATTTGAAATTTACGTCCCCAAGTCAAGTTTGACTAAGAAAGAAACTAGGGGAGAGAAAAAGGCTGAGTGAGACTGCGGGAGAGACAGAGACTGTGTGAGATAAAGAGACTGGATGAGATAAAGAGACTGGGGGAGAGGCTGGGTGAGAGAAAGAGACTGGGGGAAAGGCTGGGGGAGAGAAAGAGACTGGGGGAAAAGAAAGAGGCTAGGGAGAGACAGCAGCTGGAGGAGAGGCTGGGTCAGTGAAAGAGGCTGCGTGGGAGAAAGAGACTGGGGAAGACAGAGAGGCTGGGTGAGAAACTGCGTGAGAGAAAGAGACTGAGGGGAAAGAAAGAGGCTGGAGAGAGACAGAGTCTGGAGAGAGACAGAGTCTGGGGGAGAGGTAGAGGAAGATTGGGGGGGGGGGGGTGCTGTAAGGGAATACTGCAGAAAGAGGGAGAGGTGTTGCAAGGCAGAGGGGTAAAAGAAGAGTGAGGATTGAAAAGAGTGTAAAGAGACGGATAGGAGAAAAAGAAAGGAGGGACGGAATGGGGAGATACAAAAGATAGGGAGAAATAGCGCAAGAGCAGGTGTGGAGTCGGAGAGGAAAAGTGGAAGCCAGGGGTGGAGGTTGGTGAGAGTGCAAGATGGAAAGGTGTCGCTTGAAGGAGAGGCGGAAGAAAGTGAGAGATGTGGAGGCGCGGGATAGGTGAATTAAGGGGAGAAGTGAAAGAAGTGAAAAATGTGGAGGGAATAGGAATGGTGTAAGGGAGTAGAGTAGGGAACAGGGAGGCCTGGTAATAGTGTAGAAGAGGAAAAGAAAGGGAAGAAGGAAAACAAAAACCTAGACTGTTCATGTACTCTGTGCCTCTTTCAATTAAAATCGAGTCTATCAAGACATATTTTCATTCAACATAATAGACATACGAGAGAACAATTTCACAAAATACGACTAAAGATATACACAGTCAGAGTTGGTCTGAAGCCGCGGGACTGCCTTCCCAAAGATGAACGCCTTGTTAGTTAGATATTCCAAAGGCTGTCAGTGGGACGACAGCCCCGAGAAACCAGCTGGAAATATTAATAACGATGACTGACGAGTCCTGTGTAATGCAAATATGTACTTTCTTCTGGCGTCTTTTTCTTTGGAGAGGGCGATGGTCCATACAATGGGGCCAGTCCGAAATTGGTAAATCGTGATTTGCATTTCCTCCGGGGGTGTATTAAATTAGTAAAGCTGATAGTATTTGTATAGTAGCCCAGTTCATGGTGATCTGTCATTATCGTTTCATTACCGTCATTTCTGTTTTCTTCCTTATCAACATCATTATTATTATCATCACCGATGTTATTGTTGTCATCACTATTCGCGTGGTTTTATTCGTTTCTTCATGATCATGGGAACAATTATCGCTGTTTAAAAATAGGCTGAGATCAGCTTGGCCGCATGAACAAGAGCGCTCGTTTTTAAACATCCGGTGTGCTGATGCTGAGGTAGGGGATTCAACCCCTACATGGGTAAATTGGAATAAATTGTTGACTTCTCGTCCTTCACGCGGGGACGTAAATTATAAGTGCCCCTGAAGTCGGAGTGGGTTCGCCAGGTGGCGAGGGACACTGGTAATAGGAAAAACTAGTTAACACGTGAAATTCAGTCCAGTGCTAACAGTAATAGAAGTAGCTTGTGTGGATTACGTTTGAGTTCAAAGCGAGCGAGCGCAAAGAGAAAAAAGGCCAATAAAACTAGAACATTATATTCAACAATAAGAATGAGACAATAAAACTAGAACATTATATTCAACAATAAGAATGAGACAATAAAACTAGAACATTATATTCAACAATAAGAATGAGACAATAAAACTAGAACATTATATTCAACAATAAGAATGAGACAATAAAACTAGAACATTATATTCAACAATAAGAATGAGACAATAAAACTAGAATATTATATTCAACAATAAGAATGAGACAATAAAACTAGAATATTATATTCAACAATAAGAATGAGACAATAAAACTAGAATATTATATTCAACAATAAGAATGAGACAATAAAACTAGAATATTATATGCAACAATAAGAATGAGATAATAAAACTAGAATATTATATTCAACAATAAGAATGAGACAATAAAACTAGAATATTATATTCAACAATAAGAATGAGACAATAAAACTAGAATATTATATGCAACAATAAGAATGAGACAATAAAACTAGAATATTATATTCAACAATAAGAATGAGACAATAAAACTAGAACATTATATTCAACAATACGAATGAGACAATAAAACTAGAATATTATATTCAACAATAAGAATGAGACAATAAAACTAGAATATTATAAACAACAATAAGAATGAGACAATAAAACTAGAATATTATATTCAACAATAAGAATGAGACAATAAAACTAGAATATTATATTCAACAATAAGAATGAGACAATAAAACTAGAATATTATATACAACAATAAGAATGAGACAATAAAACTAGAATATTATATTCAACAATAAGAATGAGACAATAAAACTAGAATATTATATTCAACAATAAGAATGAGACAATAAAACTAGAATATTATATTCAACAATAAGAATGAGACAATAAAACTAGAACATTATATTCAACAATAAGAATGAGACAATAAAACTAGAATATTATATTCAACAATAAGAATGAGACAATAAAACTAGAACATTATATTCAACAATAAGAATGAGACAATAAAACTAGAACATTATATTCAACAATAAGAATGAGACAATAAAACTAGAATATTATATTCAACAATAAGAATGAGACAATAAAACTAGAACATTATATTCAACAATAAGAATGAGACAATAAAACTAGAATATTATATTCAACAATAAGAATGAGACAATAAAACTAGAACATTATATTCAACAATAAGAATGAGACAATAAAACTAGAACATTATATTCAACAATAAGAATGAGACAATAAAACTAGAATATTATATTCAACAATAAGAATGAGACAATAAAACTAGAACATTATATTCAACAATAAGAATGAGACAATAAAACTAGAATATTATATTCAACAATAAGAATGAGACAATAAAACTAGAATATTATATTCAACAATAAGAATGAGACAATAAAACTAGAACATTATATGCAACAATAAGAATGAGACAATAAAATCAGAATATTATTTTCAACAATAAGAATGAGACAATAAAACTAGAATATTATATTCAACAATAAGAATGAGACAATAAAACTAGAATATTATATTCAACAATAAGAATGAGACAATAAAACTAGAATATTATATTCAACAATAAGAATGAGACAATAAAACTAGAATATTATATTCAACAATAAGAATGAGACAATAAAACTAGAATATTATATTCAACAATAAGAATGAGACAATAAAACTAGAACATTATATTCAACAATAAGAATGAGACAATAAAACTAGAATATTATATTCAACAATAAGAATGAGACAATAAAACTAGAACATTATATTCAACAATAAGAATGAGACAATAAAACTAGAACATTATATTCAACAATAAGAATGAGACAATAAAACTAGAATATTATATTCAACAATAAGAATGAGACAATAAAACTAGAACATTATATTCAACAATAAGAATGAGACAATAAAACTAGAATATTATATTCAACAATAAGAATGAGACAATAAAACTAGAACATTATATTCAACAATAAGAATGAGACAATAAAACTAGAACATTATATTCAACAATAAGAATGAGACAATAAATCTAGAATATTATATTCAACAATAAGAATGAGACAATAAAACTAGAACATTATATTCAACAATAAGAATGAGACAATAAAACTAGAACATTATATTCAACAATAAGAATGAGACAATAAAACTAGAATATTATATTCAACAATAAGAATGAGACAATAAAACTAGAATATTATATTCAACAATAAGAATGAGACAATAAAACTAGAACATTATATGCAACAATAAGAATGAGACAATAAAACTAGAATATTATATTGAACAATAAGAATAAGACAATAAAACTAGAATATTATATTCAACAATAAGAATGAGACAATAAAACTAGAATATTATATTCAACAACAAGAATGAGACAATAAAACTAGAATATTATATTCAACAATAAGAATGAGACAATAAAACTAGAATATTATATACAACAATAAGAATGAGACAATAAAACTAGAATATTATATTCAACAATAAGAATGAGACAATAAAACTAGAATATTATATTCAACAATAAGAATGAAACAATAAAACTAGAATATTATATTCAACAATAAGAATGAGACGATAAAACTAGAATATTAAATTCAACAATAAGAATGAGACAATAAAACTAGAATATTATATTCAACAATAAGAATGAGACAATAAAACTAGAATATTATATTCAACAATAAGAATGAGATAATAAAACTAGAATATTATATTCAACAATAAGAATGAGACAATAAAACTAGAATATTATATTCAACAATAAGAATGAGACAATAAAACTAGAATATTATATTCAACAATAAGAATGAGAAAATAAAACTAGAATATTATATTCAACAATAAGAATGAGACAATAAAACTATAATATTATATTCAACAATAAGAATGAGACAATAAAACTAGAATATTATATTCAACAATAAGAATGAGACAATAAAACTAGAATATTATATTCAACAATAAGAATGAGACAATAAAACTAGCATATTATATTCAACAATAAGAATGAGACAATAAAACTTGAACATTATATTCAACAATAAGAATGAGACAATAAAACTAGAACATTATATTCAACAATAAGAATGAGACAATAAAACTAGAATATTATATTCAACAATAAGAATGAGACAATAAAACTAGAACATTATATTCAACAATAAGAATGAGACAATAAAACTAGTATAATATATTCAACAATAAGAATGAGACAATAAAACTAGAATATTATATGCAACAATAAGAATGAGACAATAAAACTAGAACATTATATGCAACAATAAGAATGAGACAATAAAACTAGAATATTATATTGAACAATAAGAATGAGACAATAAAACTAGAATATTATATTCAACAATAAGAATGAGACAATAAAACTAGAATATTATATTCAACAACAAGAATGAGACAATAAAACTAGAATATTATATTCAACAATAAGAATGAGACAATAAAACTATAATATTATATACAACAATAAGAATGAGACAATAAAACTAGAATATTATATTCAACATTAAGAATGAGACAATAAAACTAGAATATTATATTCAACAATAAGAATGAGACAATAAAACTAGAATATTATATTCAACAATAAGAATGAGACAATAAAACTAGAATATTATATTCAACAATAAGAATGAAACAATAAAACTAGAATATTATATTCAACAATAAGAATGAAACAATAAAACTAGAATATTATATTCAACAATAAGAATGAGACAATAAAACTAGAATATTATATTCAACAATAAGAATGAGATAATAAAACTAGAATATTATATTCAACAATAAGAATGAGACAATAAAACTAGAATATTATATTCAACAATAAGAATGAGACAATAAAACTAGAATATTATATTCAACAATAAGAATGAGACAATAAAACTAGAACATTATATGCAACAATAAGAATGAGAAAATAAAACTAGAATATTATATGCAACAATAAGAATGAGACAATAAAACTAGAATATTATATGCAACAATAAGAATGAGACAATAAAACTAGAATATTATATTGAACAATAAGAATGAGACAATAAAACTAGAATATTATATTCAACAATAAGAATGAGACAATAAAACTAGAATATTATATTGAACAATAAGAATGAGACAATAAAACTAGAATATTATATTCAACAATAAGAATGAGACAATAAAACTAGAATATTATATTCAACAACAAGAATGAGACAATAAAACTAGAATATTATATTCAACAATAAGAATGAGACAATAAAACTAAAATATTATATACAACAATAAGAATGAGACAATAAAACTAGAATATTATATGCAACAATAAGAATGAGACAATAAAACTAGAATATTATATGCAACAATAAGAATGAGACAATAAAACTAGAATATTATATGCAACAATAAGAATGAGACAATAAAACTAGAATATTATATACAACAATAAGAATGAGACAATAAAACTAGAATATTATATTCAACAATAAGAATGAGACAATAAAACTAGAATATTATATTCAACAATAAGAATGAAACAATAAAACTAGAATATTATATTCAACAATAAGAATGAGACGATAAAACTAGAATATTAAATTCAACAATAAGAATGAGACAATAAAACTAGAATATTATATTCAACAATAAGAATGAGACAATAAAACTAGAATATTATATTCAACAATAAGAATGAGACAATAAAACTAGAACATTATATTCAACAATACGAATGAGACAATAAAACTAGAATATTATATTCAACAATAAGAATGAGACAATAAAACTAGAATATTATAAACAACAATAAGAATGAGACAATAAAACTAGAATATTATATTCAACAATAAGAATGAGACAATAAAACTAGAATATTATATTCAACAATAAGAATGAGACAATAAAACTAGAATATTATATACAACAATAAGAATGAGACAATAAAACTAGAATATTATATTCAACAATAAGAATGAGACAATAAAACTAGAATATTATATTCAACAATAAGAATGAGACAATAAAACTAGAATATTATATTCAACAATAAGAATGAGACAATAAAACTAGAACATTATATTCAACAATAAGAATGAGACAATAAAACTAGAATATTATATTCAACAATAAGAATGAGACAATAAAACTAGAACATTATATTCAACAATAAGAATGAGACAATAAAACTAGAACATTATATTCAACAATAAGAATGAGACAATAAAACTAGAATATTATATTCAACAATAAGAATGAGACAATAAAACTAGAACATTATATTCAACAATAAGAATGAGACAATAAAACTAGAATATTATATTCAACAATAAGAATGAGACAATAAAACTAGAACATTATATTCAACAATAAGAATGAGACAATAAAACTAGAACATTATATTCAACAATAAGAATGAGACAATAAAACTAGAATATTATATTCAACAATAAGAATGAGACAATAAAACTAGAACATTATATTCAACAATAAGAATGAGACAATAAAACTAGAATATTATATTCAACAATAAGAATGAGACAATAAAACTAGAATATTATATTCAACAATAAGAATGAGACAATAAAACTAGAACATTATATGCAACAATAAGAATGAGACAATAAAATCAGAATATTATTTTCAACAATAAGAATGAGACAATAAAACTAGAATATTATATTCAACAATAAGAATGAGACAATAAAACTAGAATATTATATTCAACAATAAGAATGAGACAATAAAACTAGAATATTATATTCAACAATAAGAATGAGACAATAAAACTAGAATATTATATTCAACAATAAGAATGAGACAATAAAACTAGAATATTATATTCAACAATAAGAATGAGACAATAAAACTAGAACATTATATTCAACAATAAGAATGAGACAATAAAACTAGAATATTATATTCAACAATAAGAATGAGACAATAAAACTAGAACATTATATTCAACAATAAGAATGAGACAATAAAACTAGAACATTATATTCAACAATAAGAATGAGACAATAAAACTAGAATATTATATTCAACAATAAGAATGAGACAATAAAACTAGAACATTATATTCAACAATAAGAATGAGACAATAAAACTAGAATATTATATTCAACAATAAGAATGAGACAATAAAACTAGAACATTATATTCAACAATAAGAATGAGACAATAAAACTAGAACATTATATTCAACAATAAGAATGAGACAATAAATCTAGAATATTATATTCAACAATAAGAATGAGACAATAAAACTAGAACATTATATTCAACAATAAGAATGAGACAATAAAACTAGAACATTATATTCAACAATAAGAATGAGACAATAAAACTAGAATATTATATTCAACAATAAGAATGAGACAATAAAACTAGAATATTATATTCAACAATAAGAATGAGACAATAAAACTAGAACATTATATGCAACAATAAGAATGAGACAATAAAACTAGAATATTATATTGAACAATAAGAATAAGACAATAAAACTAGAATATTATATTCAACAATAAGAATGAGACAATAAAACTAGAATATTATATTCAACAACAAGAATGAGACAATAAAACTAGAATATTATATTCAACAATAAGAATGAGACAATAAAACTAGAATATTATATACAACAATAAGAATGAGACAATAAAACTAGAATATTATATTCAACAATAAGAATGAGACAATAAAACTAGAATATTATATTCAACAATAAGAATGAAACAATAAAACTAGAATATTATATTCAACAATAAGAATGAGACGATAAAACTAGAATATTAAATTCAACAATAAGAATGAGACAATAAAACTAGAATATTATATTCAACAATAAGAATGAGACAATAAAACTAGAATATTATATTCAACAATAAGAATGAGATAATAAAACTAGAATATTATATTCAACAATAAGAATGAGACAATAAAACTAGAATATTATATTCAACAATAAGAATGAGACAATAAAACTAGAATATTATATTCAACAATAAGAATGAGAAAATAAAACTAGAATATTATATTCAACAATAAGAATGAGACAATAAAACTATAATATTATATTCAACAATAAGAATGAGACAATAAAACTAGAATATTATATTCAACAATAAGAATGAGACAATAAAACTAGAATATTATATTCAACAATAAGAATGAGACAATAAAACTAGCATATTATATTCAACAATAAGAATGAGACAATAAAACTTGAACATTATATTCAACAATAAGAATGAGACAATAAAACTAGAACATTATATTCAACAATAAGAATGAGACAATAAAACTAGAATATTATATTCAACAATAAGAATGAGACAATAAAACTAGAACATTATATTCAACAATAAGAATGAGACAATAAAACTAGTATAATATATTCAACAATAAGAATGAGACAATAAAACTAGAATATTATATGCAACAATAAGAATGAGACAATAAAACTAGAACATTATATGCAACAATAAGAATGAGACAATAAAACTAGAATATTATATTGAACAATAAGAATGAGACAATAAAACTAGAATATTATATTCAACAATAAGAATGAGACAATAAAACTAGAATATTATATTCAACAACAAGAATGAGACAATAAAACTAGAATATTATATTCAACAATAAGAATGAGACAATAAAACTATAATATTATATACAACAATAAGAATGAGACAATAAAACTAGAATATTATATTCAACATTAAGAATGAGACAATAAAACTAGAATATTATATTCAACAATAAGAATGAGACAATAAAACTAGAATATTATATTCAACAATAAGAATGAGACAATAAAACTAGAATATTATATTCAACAATAAGAATGAAACAATAAAACTAGAATATTATATTCAACAATAAGAATGAAACAATAAAACTAGAATATTATATTCAACAATAAGAATGAGACAATAAAACTAGAATATTATATTCAACAATAAGAATGAGATAATAAAACTAGAATATTATATTCAACAATAAGAATGAGACAATAAAACTAGAATATTATATTCAACAATAAGAATGAGACAATAAAACTAGAATATTATATTCAACAATAAGAATGAGACAATAAAACTAGAACATTATATGCAACAATAAGAATGAGAAAATAAAACTAGAATATTATATGCAACAATAAGAATGAGACAATAAAACTAGAATATTATATGCAACAATAAGAATGAGACAATAAAACTAGAATATTATATTGAACAATAAGAATGAGACAATAAAACTAGAATATTATATTCAACAATAAGAATGAGACAATAAAACTAGAATATTATATTGAACAATAAGAATGAGACAATAAAACTAGAATATTATATTCAACAATAAGAATGAGACAATAAAACTAGAATATTATATTCAACAACAAGAATGAGACAATAAAACTAGAATATTATATTCAACAATAAGAATGAGACAATAAAACTAAAATATTATATACAACAATAAGAATGAGACAATAAAACTAGAATATTATATGCAACAATAAGAATGAGACAATAAAACTAGAATATTATATGCAACAATAAGAATGAGACAATAAAACTAGAATATTATATGCAACAATAAGAATGAGACAATAAAACTAGAATATTATATACAACAATAAGAATGAGACAATAAAACTAGAATATTATATTCAACAATAAGAATGAGACAATAAAACTAGAATATTATATTCAACAATAAGAATGAAACAATAAAACTAGAATATTATATTCAACAATAAGAATGAGACGATAAAACTAGAATATTAAATTCAACAATAAGAATGAGACAATAAAACTAGAATATTATATTCAACAATAAGAATGAGACAATAAAACTAGAATATTATATTCAACAATAAGAATGAGATAATAAAACTAGAATATTATATTCAACAATAAGAATGAGACAATAAAACTAGAATATTATATTCAACAATAAGAATGAGACAATAAAACTAGAATATTATATTCAACAATAAGAATGAGAAAATAAAACTAGAATATTATATTCAACAATAAGAATGAGACAATAAAACTATAATATTATATTCAACAATAAGAATGAGACAATAAAACTAGAATATTATATTCAACAATAAGAATGAGACAATAAAACTAGAATATTATATTCAACAATAAGAATGAGACAATAAAACTAGCATATTATATTCAACAATAAGAATGAGACAATAAAACTTGAACATTATATTCAACAATAAGAATGAGACAATAAAACTAGAACATTATATTCAACAATAAGAATGAGACAATAAAACTAGAATATTATATTCAACAATAAGAATGAGACAATAAAACTAGAACATTATATTCAACAATAAGAATGAGACAATAAAACTAGTATAATATATTCAACAATAAGAATGAGACAATAAAACTAGAATATTATATGCAACAATAAGAATGAGACAATAAAACTAGAACATTATATGCAACAATAAGAATGAGACAATAAAACTAGAATATTATATTGAACAATAAGAATGAGACAATAAAACTAGAATATTATATTCAACAATAAGAATGAGACAATAAAACTAGAATATTATATTCAACAACAAGAATGAGACAATAAAACTAGAATATTATATTCAACAATAAGAATGAGACAATAAAACTATAATATTATATACAACAATAAGAATGAGACAATAAAACTAGAATATTATATTCAACATTAAGAATGAGACAATAAAACTAGAATATTATATTCAACAATAAGAATGAGACAATAAAACTAGAATATTATATTCAACAATAAGAATGAGACAATAAAACTAGAATATTATATTCAACAATAAGAATGAAACAATAAAACTAGAATATTATATTCAACAATAAGAATGAAACAATAAAACTAGAATATTATATTCAACAATAAGAATGAGACAATAAAACTAGAATATTATATTCAACAATAAGAATGAGATAATAAAACTAGAATATTATATTCAACAATAAGAATGAGACAATAAAACTAGAATATTATATTCAACAATAAGAATGAGACAATAAAACTAGAATATTATATTCAACAATAAGAATGAGACAATAA
>OY992896.1:13049062-13079062 GCA_963921405.1 Cepaea hortensis
GGCCAGAAGGTTCGCCTGGATAAGTTGTAGTTTGGGTAATCCTGGAGTATGTGCTTTGCTGTCTGCGACGCCAAACCACATGTGCACATGGCTGAGTCACCAATCTTGAATTTTGTATACATGTGGTTGTGTAATCTATTGTGTCCTATTCATAGGCGCAGAATAATGACTTGTTCTGGTCTGTCCATAACGTGGTAGTCGTCTTGAGTAGGGTTTGGTGGCCATCTGATTGATTTGACCATTCTTTTCTTTTGGTGGTATGTAATGGGCATGTCAGGTTGTTCTTCTTTTGCTCCTTCCTTAGCCAATCGATCAGCTATGTTATTATCATCTGAGATGACATGCTTAATAAACACATCTGGATCACGAGGAAAAGACAGAGAGGCAAAACAGAAACAGAAAAGGTTTTAAGGACAATACCTATTACTGACATTATAGAACTCTAAAGAATTAAATGGTTCGGGCATTTAGCTAGAATGGAACAAGATCAATTAGCGGCCGAATGTTCTACATGAGAACATCGGGATACAAGGCGAGAGCATGACCCTGGGAGAGCTAGCTAGATGAACAAACGAACAAGCGAATGCATGAACGAACTTTATTTTCAAAAGGTCACAAATTAGGCACGCAGGCCCTTCTTACATTCGGCCCTTCCATTCACTCATCTTTCGTACATCAATTATCTATTGTGTATGTTACATTCACATGAGGGGGGGTGGGGGAGAGAGAGAGAGAGAAAGAGAGAAAGAGAGAAAGAGAGAGAGATTGTCAAATGAATGTTGTAAATAAAAAACAATGCATATTACCATGATATGAAACAGGCAGACAAACATACACCCACACCCACACACATGCATAAACACATATGTAATTGCATACATACATCACACACAGACCACCCACTCAATAACAGAAAAATACACTCTCCTTCGCATACGCATATACTCACTAACAATCACAAACGCCGATGGAGTACAAGAAAGAAACATTGAAGAAATAAAATATGACGATGTTAGTACAAGCAAGAGGACAAGCGAAAGATTGAAAGTTACACATTTTACCTCTCTGCGACGCTTCACGCTGACAAAAGAAGAAGAAGAAGACAAAGTAAACAGAAGAAAACGACGAAGTGGAAGTAAGGCCAACAAGCATTGACTCGCTGGATGGAAACCACGATAAGCAAACACTGAGAGAGAAACTAGGTCACCCAGGCAGGACAAAAACGACATGGCCTCAAATGATATTGTTTTTTTTTTTATATGATTGATGTCGCCTTTTGCCTGCCGCTGGCAAGTATAAATATTAAATACCTTCTCAACACTTCCCATGCACAGGTAGGCCGATCATACTGCAGGAACCGCAATATACTCACACAAATCAATAGTGTCACCGTTTGTGTGTGTGAGTGTGTAAGTGTGAGTGCGTGCGTTTGTGTGTATGTGTATGTGTGTATGTATGTGTACATGTTTATGTGTGTATGTGTGTATATGCGTGTATTTGTGTATATGTGTGTGCATGTGTATATGAGTGTGGTTGTGTGTATGTGTATATATGTGTGTATGTGTGTGCATATGTGTGCATGTGTGTCTGTGTGAATGTTGTTCGTGTTGTGTGCGTATGTGTGTATGCGTGTATAATTGTGTGTATATGTGAGTGTATGTGTGTATGTGTGTGTGTGTGTGTGTGTGTGTCTATGGATGTACATGTGTGTACGTGTGTATATGTGTGACTGTGTTAGCACGTTTATGTGTGTTTGTGTTTAAAAAAGTCGCTTAAAAGTCGACAGGGTCGACTTCATTGCACTGGGTTTTATCCCATATGGCTCGGTCTCTTTACACAGCGCGAAAAGCGTCGCACAAAGAACGAACTCCGTAGCTCTAGCGACAACCCACCGGAGTCTCCGAAAAAATTCACTCGTGAACCGAAGGACGCGGCCCGGAATCGAACCCACAACCTTCGGAAGCCGATTCAAACGGCTTGACCACTTAGCCACGGAGACTTCCTGTCCCTGTTTGTGTATGAGTGTGTGTGCAAGTGTGTGCATGTGTGTGTGAGTGTGCATGTGTGTGTAAGTGTGTGCATGTGTGTGTGTGTGCATTTATGTGTGAGTGTGTACATGTGTGTGTGCATGTATGTGTAAGTGTGTGCATGTGTGTTCATGTGTATGTGTGTGAGTGTCCATGTGTGTGCATGTGTGAGAGTGCGTGTGTGTATGTGCGAGTGTGTGTATGTGTGAGTGTTTGTATGTGTGAGTGTATGTATGTGTGAGTGTGTGTATGTGTAAGTGTGTGCATGTGTGTTTGCATTTGTGAGAGTGCGTGTGTGAGTGTGTGCATGCGTGTCCATGTGTGTCAATGTGTGCGTGAGTGTGTGTATGTGTGAGTGTGTGTATGTGTGAGTGTGTGTATGTGTGAGTGTGTGTATGTGTAAGTGTGTGTGCATGTCTGCGCATGTGTGTCCATGTGTATGTGTGTGAGTGTCCATGTGTGCTTGCATGTGTGAGTGTGTGCATGTGTGCGTGCATGTGTGTGTGCATGTGTGTGTGCATGTGTGAAAGTGCGTGTGTGAGTGTGTGCATGCGTGTCCCTGTGTGTGTGTGTGAGTGTGCATGTGTGAGATTGTGTGTATGTGTGAGTGTGTGCATGTGTGAGAGTGCGTGTATGTGTGAGTGTGTGCATGTGTGTTCATGTGTGTCCATGTGTGTCCATGTGTATGCCTGTGTGAGTCTGCATGTGTTGTATGTGTCTTTATGCGAGTGTGTATATGTCTATGTATGTCTGTGTGTCCATGTGTATAAGATTCACGGTGCTAAACCCATATTCCCATAGACCAGACAGCATTCAGTGGATGATATGGTCTGTATCTCGCCGGCCGCTTTTACTTTCCAAGACATTTCCTGGTACCAATTTAAAGCTGGGTTGAGGGCCGATTGTCAAAGTTGGAACTCACCCCAAAGCGTTCCGAACCCTGGACCCCCAGTACTGCAGGCGAGTGTCTAGCCACTTCAGTACCGCGTCTCCCCTCACTTACTTTAAAAGTCGCTTAAAAGTCGACAGGGTCGACTTCATTGCACCGGGTTTTATCCCATATGGCTCAGTCTTTTTCCGCAGCGAACTGCCGAAATAATCGCACAAAGCACGAACTCCATAGCTCCAGCGACGACCCCAGGAGTCTAAAAATGCACCCGTGAACAGAAGGACGCGACCCGGATTCGAACCCACAACCTTCAGAGCCCGAGTCAGATGGCTTGACCACTTCGCCACGGAGACTCCCACCTCACTTACTTTACTAGAACCATATACTTAAAAGGCTTCAAGGTGTGTGAAGCACTACTGTAGTTTGTCTTTGTGGCATGTGGTGGCAGGAAACTGGCCGCTTGTCAAGTCAGAAATATCGACATTCAATTGCCAATGTTTATTTTCGTATTGCCTGAAGACTTGTAGGTGCTGTGAATGTTGCGCGTGCTGTGAATAATGGGTGCTCCGTGAATGTTTGGTGTGTTGTAAATGATGGAGGCTCTGTGAATGTTGTGCGTGTTGTGATTGTTGGGCGCGCTGTGAATGTTGAGTGTGCTGTGATTGTTAGGCGTGCTGTGAATGTTGGGTATGCTGTGAATGTTGGGAGTGCTGTGATTGTTGAGTGTGCTGTGAATGTTAAGTGTGCTGTGAATGTTAAGTGCTTTGTTAATATTGAGTGCTCTGTGAATGTTCTGTGCATTGTGAATGTCGAATGCTCCATGCATGTTGAGGTCTCTGTGAATGTTGGGTATGCTATGAATGTTGGGTGTGCTGTGAATGTTAGGTGTGCTGTGAATGTTGGGTGTGCTGTGAATGTTAGGTGTGCTGTGAATGTTGGGTGTGAAGTGAATGTTGGGTGTGATATGAATGTTAGGTGTGCTGTGAATGTTGGGTGTGCTGTGAATGTTAGGTGTGCTGTGAATGTTGGGTGTGAAGTGAATGTTGGGTGTGATATGAATGTTAGGTGTGCTGTGAATGTTGGGTGTGATGTGAATATTAGGTGTGCTGTGAATGTTGAGTGCGTCGAAGTACACTTGTTCCTGCAGCGAGGTCGTCATTTGGAGGTGACAGGTTCGAATCCCTGTCAGTAACTATAGCTTTCAAATTTTATGTTGTCTAGTGCGTCCTCTAATCTCTACTTCCTTCTTCTCCCTTCTGTGAGCGCCAAACAATGCTACGTGTGCTTATTTATGCAACTGTTGGGTGTACAATGAACGTTGGGTGTGCTGTGAACGCTGGTTTGCTGTGAATGTTGGGTGTGCTGTGACTGTTGGGTGTGCTGTAAATCATGATGTGAAATCAATGTCATATTGTGTAAACTCAAATGTATCAGATGATTCCAGACGGTGCCGTGTTACATTTATGCCATGTTGTCTTTTTACGCGTGTCTCGACTTTGATAATTGGCTTGTTTTGATGTAAACCAAATGTTTTCATGTCAGATTTCGACAAGTAATTTGGAATTTTGTTGAGCCCAGGGCAGAGAGGAGTTTCTCCCATTGCTTTATATATTGTCTGAAACATAAAAACGGAAGGCAGAACAAAACAGGTTCTTGTGCACTAATAGGTGATCGTGAGATGTTGTGGTGATGCTGAAAGAAGTTGCAATGATGCCGTGTGAGTGATGCGAATTTGATGATGTGGAGATTAATGACAGTTTGATAAATCTGAATAAAGGAGACGCAAACAATAGATTGCACGATTTGTTGCCTGGCGTATTTTGCTTTATCTCGTCGGGTACATACTGCAGAAATCACACAACATAAAGTAAAGCTATATGATAAATCCTTGAAGCTGAAATAAGCAACATACATATTCACAAAGTAATTTGAATTGTCTACCACGGTAATTTTACACCGACTAGCATGTCTTTGTATTTACACAAAGTTGGTTTTTGTAAATGCATGTCAATTGCCTCTGCCAACTATAACATGCGGTCATTTTGTGAGTAAATAAGTTTTATAAATGACATTTCTAACCGAATTATCAGCGTTCAGGTCGTATGAAACCATAATGTAGTCAGCGCATACTATGGTAGAACAGCGTACTAGCATTTGAGAGACCTCATCATCATCATGTACCATGCTGATAAGCGTGGGCGGTCATGTTTCGCTATCTCACACGATCACTAGAGTCGTGGATCAGCTCGGTGTTCTTGTTTCGACCATACCACGTGGCCAAGCCATCGAGGTATGTACTTCTCTGCCTTCTCCTTATTCTTTTCCCCATCAATATTGCCTTTTATCACGAAGTTCTCCAATTTATTTCTTCTCATAACGTGTCCAAACAATTTTGACTACGTCTAATTTCTCTAATCAGTTTACGGTTTTCATTTGCCTTTTGTAGGAATTGGTCATTGTTTTTTTTTTGTCAGTCCATGGTATTCTTTGCATTTCCTCAGAAATCACACTTCCACTGCCATTATATGTTTTTCAGCTTGTCTACTCATTGTCCACGCTTCAGATCCATACAAAAGTACAGGTTCTATGTAGCACTTCAACACTCTTTTTCTCGTTGCAATTGACATCTTTACGACAGTCAGTGAAGTGTAACGCAATGAGCATCTGCCCATCAGTTTCTGTAGAAATCGAGATCGATGCCCAGCCGAGACTGGACGCTCTGTTTAAGAACTGCATTCAGCGGCTGAGTAGGTCGTCCGGGGTATGTCAATCATCCGAAGAGATCGTTTTGCCCTGTTTCCTGTCTGATGGACGCGTGGATGTGATCTGTTCGGATATTTCCTTTCAATGTATCATTCAGGCTATGTCTTCTCGGTGGAGATTGACTGGCTGGGATCTCAGAGCTGTCTCCGGAGTTGGACGTGCGCGCTTAGAGACTACTTCTTCTTTATTGCTTCTTCTTCATCTTTTTTGTATTCCTACTCATCATCCATCCATCCATCCATCCATCCATCCATCCATCCATCCATCCATCCATCCATTCATCCAATCTCCTCCTCCTCCTCCCTCCTCCCTCCCTCCCTCCTCCCTCCTCCCTCCCTCCCTCCTCCCTCCCTCCTCCCTCCATCCACCTCCTCTCTCCCTCTACCTCCTCTCTCCCTCTACCTCCTCTCTCCCTCTACCTCCTCTCTCCCTCCACCTCCTCTCTCCCTCCACCTCCTCTCTCCCTCCACCTCCTCTCTCCCTCCACCTCCTCTCTCCCTCCATCTCCTCTCTCCCCCCACCTCCTCTCTCCCTCCACCTCCTCTCTCCCTCCATCTCCTCTCTCCCTCCACCTCCTCTCTCCCTCCACCTCCTCTCTCCCCCACCTCCTCTCTCCCTCCACCTCCTCTCTCCTCTTCCTCTCTCCTCTTCCTCTCTCCTCCTCCTCCCTCCTCCTCTTCCTCCTCCTCCTCCTCCCTCCTCCTCCCTCCTTCCTCCTTCCTCCTCCTCCCTCCTTCCTCCTCCTCCCTCCCTCCTCCTCCCTCCTCCTCCCCTCCTTCCTCCTCCTCCCTCCCTCCTCCTCCCTCCCTCCTCCTCCCTCCCTCCTTCCTCCTCCTCCCCTCCTTCCTCCTCCTCCCCTCCTCCTCCTTCCTCCTCCTCCTCCCCTCCTCCTCCTTCCTCCTCCTCCTCCCCTCCTCCTCCTCATCTTGCCCTCCTCCTCCCCCTCCTCCTCCTCCCCTGCTCCCTATTTAGTTATTGGGATGAAGATTGTTCTCTTCCAATCTGTTCGCCATATTTCCGGAAACGGGAACTGGAGCTTATATGACTACATATATGAATTAAATGAGACGCTCCCTGCCAGGTGCTGGGCGAAGCCGGGCCGGGCTTCTTATATGGGAACGGGAACTGGAGCAGGGGCCGAATATGAATTAAATGAGACGCTCCCCGCCAGGAGCTGAGCGAAGCCGGGCCGGGTCGTCTTTTTTTTGGGAACAGGAACGGGAGCAGGGGCCGAATATGAATTAAATAAGACGCTCCATTTACCCAAGTTAATTGTTGGGGGAAGATGTAAAGATCTTTCAAGTGTTCTTTCTAATAATAGACAGACAGACAGACAGGTAGATAGTCGGGAACGGGAACGGGACCGGGAGCTTATATGACTACTTATATGAATTAAATGAGATGCTCCCCACCAGGGGCTGGGCGAAGCCGGGCCGGGTCAGACAGACAGACAGACAGACAGACCAGACCAGACCAGACCAGACAGACAGACAGACAGTCGGGAACAGGAACGGGAGCTTATATGACTACTTATATGAATTAAATGAGATGCTCCCACCAGGGACTGGGCGAAGCCGGGCCGGGTCAGCTAGTATTAAATAATATTAAGTAAATAACTGTTTTTACACTAACAAACTATGACAGTTGGCAGCACGAGAATGACAGGAAGACGTGTAGAAAATTTCATCTCAATCGGATGGACCGTTCGCGAACGCATAAAGGACATACATACATACATACATACATACAGACAGACAGACAGTCTCTTTTATATATATAGAATTAGACCCACAAATCATGTTTTATGTGGACGTCTAAACTGGTTTTAGTATGTGCTATTAAATTTAGCCTCCATTATTATGGATACTGTGTATGGGGCAGGGGCGGGATTTTTAGGTAGGAAATATGAAAGGGGGGAATGACGTTCTGAAAATATGGTGAAGTGGGGCTCGGGCCAAATTTTTAGGTAGGAAATACGAAAGGGGTGGAGGGGGGGGGAAGAGAGGAATGACGTTCTGAAACTATGATGAAGGGGGGCACGGGCCAAAAAAGGTTGAGAACCACTGTCATACATGATACGGGAGATGTTCCTCATGAATTATGTAATTTTTTATTTATTGCAATCCCAAAGAAATCATGAGCCTTGGAATATTATTAACATCGAACAATTAGTATATTGAGTCACTCACGAAGATTTTGCTAAGAATTATCATTCATAGAGTTAGGAGGAAAATACAACCTGAAATAGGAGAGGAACAATGTGGGTTTGTTGAAGGCAAGGGTACAGTAAATGCTGTGTACATACTGAGAACAGTAATTTAACGTTCCATAGAAGTAAACAAAGACCTACACCTTTGCTTTATTGAATACACAAAGGCTTTCGATAAAGTGAGACATGTCGACATGATAAGGATGTTTGAAGATCTACAAATTGATGGAAAAGACTTTAAACTTGTAAAAAACATATATTGGAAACAACAAGCTGCCATAAGAATTGATAATATAGTAGGTCAATATCAGCCTATTAAGAGAGGTGTGAGACAGTGATGTGTAATGTCTCCAGATCTTTATTTCCTGTACAGTGAAAATATTTTCAGAAATATAGAAGATAAGGAAGGAATCAACATTGGAGGAAGATATATCAATAACATTAGATCTGCAGATGATTCAGTCTTGATTGCAGATAATGAACTGGACCTGCAACATTTAATAGATGTGGTTGTTGCACACAGTGAACAACTAGGATTAGAATTGAATTGTAAGAAGACACAGCTTATGGTCGTCACTGGGAAGAAGGAAATACCACAATGTGATATACAAGTAAATGGGCATATTCTTAAACAAGTGAATCGGTACAACTATCTCGGAACAGTCATAACATCTGATGGGAGATGCCTTGAAGAGATTAGAACAAGAATTGCCATGGCGAAGGTAGCCTTTTGCAAGATGAAAAACATACTGACCAATAAAAAGATACCAATCGAAACGAGAAAAAGAGTGTTGAAGTGCTACATAGAACCTGTACTTTTATATGGATGTGAAGAGTGGACAATGAGCAGACAAGCTGAAAAACATCTGATGCCTGTGAAAATGTTATTTCTGAGGAAAATTCAAAGAATACCATGGACAGACAGAAAAACCAATTAACAAGTCCTTCAAGAAACAAATGAAGATCGTAAACTGATTAGAGACATTAGACCAAGACAGTTAAAATTTTTGGGCATGTTATGAGAAGAAATGAATTGGAGAACTTGGTGACAACTGGCAAGATCGAAGGGCGGAGACCAAGGGGAAGACCGAGAAGTAAATACCTGGATGGCTTGGTCACGTGGCATGGTCGAGACAGGAACACGGAGCTGATCCACGACTCTGGTGATCGAGTGAGATGGCAAAACATGACCGCCCACGCTTATCGGTATGGCAAATGATGAATGGATGGATCATCATCATCATCATCATCAGCAGCAGCAGCAGCAGCAGTAGCAGCTTCATCTTCTCCTTCTCGTCGTCGTCGTTGTCTTCTTCTTCTCCTTCTTCTTCTTCTTCTTCTTCTTCTTCTTCTTCTTCTTCTTCTTCTTCTTCTTCTTCTTCTTCTTCTTCTTCTTCTTCTTCTTCTTCTTTAATAGTGATATCTCCGCAACGTAAATAACATCTAGTACCCTCACAGGCCCTTCCTACTGAATAAGACTTTGTCTATGTTTATATAAGACCCAGACATCGAAGCAGTCTGGCTTATCAACAGGACCGTGTGTCGGAAACTGCAACCTTTTGGCCATATTGAACGTCGCGGCGACTTAAGAAGAAAGGTAAAGCAAGACAAAGTTTGCCGTGAGAAGAGACAGGGATCGCCAGGCAAAGGTTTGGGCAGACGGCATTGGAGACACGCTGGGCACGGAAGTATATGCTGGGATCAGGGTTGCCAGATTGGCTTTTTAACGCCAAATATGGCTTTTAAAAACAGATTTGGCGTCGGAATATCCGTTTGGCGTTTTGGCTTTTTACTTAGCTCCCCCTGTGACATATTCACCTATCCATCATTTTCAGCGCGTCAACGTTACACAGCAACCCAGAGATTATCAAAACAATTACAGCACCGTAGAACATCGAACGCACTAAGCGATACTAATGACAGACAGATGCCAGGATAAGAATAGAAAAGGTAGCGTCAACAGAATAGAATGTGACTGGTAGAGACACATCACGTGGATATAGCGTCCCCCAGCTTGGGCGCCGCTTTAATAAAACCGCGCACTTCTATGACTTCAGAGCGAGCGAGCAGTCGCCAAAGCTATGTGTTGTCCAACTTTCAAACTTTTACAACGGGCAGTTTGATCTAGTCTGAGGTAAGCGTGTGATTCTCAGATCTAAGTGGTACCACGATGTATAACGTAAAGGTATCCAGTGTTGTGCGTCCAATGAATTGTATTTTTGATAAAATAAATCTCTGAAAAATGTGAAAAACTGCCGATCGCAACTTCAATACTGGTGCCACTTCCCCGGCGAAACCGACATCTTATAATTTCTCAAAACTGCAAAACTCTGACTTTCTACACTACATCTAACAACTTCACTATGTGCATATGACTATAATCTATCACAGAATAATGTACGAGATGAAATTTCCAATGCACTCGAATGCTTTTCATCAAAAACTTCTAGGAAAACGTTTCTGCAGAGATAGTCAGCTGGTGCAAACGAAACACTACCTTGCTTAAAAATGTACTTAATTCTGTCTATTTTGCAATCTAAAGAACTGAAACAGGAATTATACTCTTCCTTTTCTCTTTACGAATTGAAAACAAATAGTATTTGATAGAAATTAGTTTATTCATGTGTCAGATTTTATTTAGACAACGCACTACATCAACTGCATTGCTTAAAATAGGTTTATGTTCACAAACACCATTTGTGATAGCCGACCTACTTAATCTGCTCAGACTAACGGGTGAAAATTACCTTGGTCTATAGCCAACTGTGTCGCCAACAGAATGGACATGATATGCACTGGTAAAAGATGTAGGAGAAGTATAAGTAGACAGAGAGGAGGAGAGTATTAGGGAAAAATACTTTAAGTAATAATTTTTTTTTCTAATATATTGTGTCATGACCTTGTATAGATTACATTTTGTAACAAATACACATCAGAAATTCTGTATGTTGGACATGAACCACAATAAAAGCACACTAGATGAGTTAAACTCATATTAACTGATGTAGATGTGAGGACAATTAGTACAAGCTATGGAACCCCACACAACAGAAGTTAACTCAACACAATACACTTCACACCACACAACTCCACACCACAACAGCAGGAACAAGGAAATGATTTAGAATAGGAAGTAGTTGCCTTGGAAAGTACAGATAAACAATTATATACACAATGTAGAACAAATAGAGTAATGTGGATGTTTAAATGTATGCCATTTATACAAATGCATCTCATACTTGTGTTGATCTTGCCTGTCAGCTTGATTACCATGATTCAGGGAACATCGCATTATCACTCTTATCTGTGTCTGACTGTACACTACTCACTGAACTACAGGTCCACTGAGGAAATGCATACAGCAGGTACCAGACAACAGAAGCTGCATCCAGTGTAATAATCTCTGACCCACCCCAAAGTAACACAACAATACTTCTTCTGATCTTATCATTTTTGTTTTGTTATGTTGTGTTCACACTATGAACATGCTGTAAAGGATTATACATACCTGTATGAATTTTAAACAGTGATGTCTTGGAGCCACACCTAACCAACAAGGAGGGAAGAGGAGTGAATGAGATGATCAACACCTGTGATGGCAGATGACTCCAGCCTTAAGCAGAGAATGAGAAGTCTTCAGTGAAGCTAAACTGGCCCAACCTGAAGTGGATCCATCAGACCATGGACCCAGGCTTATCCACATCTCATCACACCAGGTTTTCTTATCACTCCCACAAACTTCACCCTCTCAGAAAATGATTTTCTTGAATTATTGTTGGATGTAGAAATTGTTAACTATAACACATTTTGGTAGTTAAAATATCTCACTATACAATGAATGTTATTATTTATTGACTGACTATACTTGGTCCTATGAAAGTTTTTTCTATTTCATTCTGTAAATGTCAACAGCTGATGAAAAAAGCAAAGAAAAATGTAAAATAGGCCAAAAGAAACTGGCACAGTCAATAAATTTGTTTAAATGTGAAGATCTCTTCCACTTAATTTGTCAGTCCAAACTATCTGTGGGAAAATCTCTATCTTGTGTGTAGAACATGTCTCAATGCTCCCTTGTGTTGGTTGAATGTTTAATTAACAGATACACATTCACATAAGATAAATTCTTAGTTGGAGAGAGAGAGAACAGGAGACTCTTCATCTTTAACTGTTCCAAATCCATGTTATATTGCACCTGATTCTTATTGAGAAAGTCTTTTCAGACAATTTCTTAAGATGGAAGAAGGGGGTTCGTGAGCTATACCATTAAATACCAGGTGGAAAGACAGGGGACAAACCTAGTGATGACTTTTCTATTAAAAGAGGACCACACACCCTTAGACGAATAACCAAATCCGAGTCTGTAAATCTTTCAAGGGTCGTATTCTTGATCTATTTACATATAAGAAGAGGATGGGGCCCAGCTACCTTTAACAGAGATGGGTCATGCACTTTAGTGATTGCCAGTCCCTTCAAAATATACGACATATATTGGATGCCCGTCCCGGACTTTGAAACCCAGCAGACAGTTTAGATAACTATTATCCTAGATGATAAACCCTGGGAATAGATAGATATCTGACGAGGGATTCTAAACTATAGTAGATCAGTGACACTAGATGTGAACAGTATTCATGTGTGAATTGGTGACATTGTACTTGTTTTGAACAATTATAGAAATTGTTACACAAATTTAGATTTCCAACTTTGTCATGTTTACATATGTTGAATAGACATCATGTGGGGTACTGATTGACTTCCATATGATATGATTGACAATTATAGAGGTTGTTAAACAAATTAAGATTTTTAACTTTGTCACTTCACATATGATAAATGAACATCATGTGGGGTACTGATTGACCTCCATATGATATGAATGACAATTATAGATAGAATATAGCAAGTGACTGATCATTTCTTCTGAAAAAAGGAGGGCCTCTTTCAAATAGGTCTATATTTCAGAAAAAGGTGTTCCAGAGGAAATAGAGTGAGAATTTACCATCTACAACATTATTCTCTTTCGAGAAGATGTCTTTCTATAGAGGAATTTGGACTTAGAGAATTTCATCACCGACTGGGAAAAATTTTTCTCCATAGGGAAATCTCTATCAAAATTTCAGGTTCTTTTGGGAAGAGTGCAATCATTCTGGGTACTTCTTTGCTTCTGTCTTTAGCTTGAGGAGCATTGACAGAAAGACAAGAATTTAAGTTGCAATTATTTCTTAGGTCAGATTCTCGTGGTGTATAAGAACTATTTTACTTGGGTCAGCGGACATTAGTTAGTTTTTGCTTGTTAATATTGTGCATGTTATGCTGTATAATTTCAGATCCGGGAAGTGACAGGCTTACCCAGACCGGAGCAAACTGCACAGTATTATTTTTTTTTACAAAAAGATAGGGTAAACAAAAATAGAGCATGGCCGAGGCTGCTAAGTTCCGTGCCCAGACAGTAGAAATAGGCAAGCTATGCAATTTAGACGGCCCTGAGCTGGCTAAATTTGTATCAGATGAATTCGACAGGAGGGAGAAGTTGCAGGCTGAAATCGCTGAAAAGGAGAAGCAACGCCTACAATCATATGAATTAGAACAACAGAAACTTCAGGCTGATATCGCTGAAAAGGAGAAGCAACGCCTACAATCATATGAATTAGAACAACAGAAACTTCAAGCTGAAATCGCTGAAAAGGAGAAACAACGCCTACAAGCTTATGAGTTAGAACAAAGGAAACATGAAGATGAAATAAGGGATAGGGAACGAGAACGTCAACATCAACTGGAGTTGAAGAGAATGGAGACTGATCTGGAGATCCGAAGACTAGAGGGAGGGATTCCCCCCACCCCCTCAAACTCACTAGGTTTTCCAGTGACAGAACAACATTCCAACGTCTCGTACCAAAATTCCGGAGCGATGTCATTTCCACTAGAACCATTTAATGAACAGACGGACAATGTCGAGGCTTTTTTATCACGTTTTGAACTTATGTGCGTCAGTTGTGGTCTAGAACAGGAAAAATGGGCGACGAAACTATCGCAAGCTTTAAGGTCTACCTCGTATGACGTGTTCTCTAGACTCACTCGAGAAGAACAACAGGATTACGAAACACTCAAAAAGGCACTCTTGAGCCGATTCGAAGTGGACGGGGACTCTTACAAAGTTCGATTCAAAACCGCAAGGAAAGAACCGGGCGAAAGTTATGCGCAATTAGTTGAAAGGCTGAAATCTTATGTTCAACGATGGGCAAGTCTAGGTAGGTTTGATGAGAGTTTTGAAGGGCTCCGAGAGATGATCATCATAGATCAGCTAAAAGGAAAGATGTCGAATGAAATGAAAGCATTCTTAACCCAGAACGGAGCTGACCGACTAGAAAGCATCATCATCCTAGCCGAGAGATTTGAGAAATCTCAGAAGGAAATCGGAGGTAAGGGACGTTCGGCCAACATTCCCCCTCAGGATAAAACTTCAAAAGCAAAGGAAGGTGATGGCAACTTAGGCACCAAGAAAAATGGGAAAAGCAAAAACATCCCTCAGAACACAGCCCAAACAACAGCGAAGGAGGAAAAATTATTCTGCACTAATTGTAAAATTAAAGGACACACATTGAAGAATTGTCGGAAGAAGCCACCTCCACACACAGCTGCTTGTTTGGCCAGCCGAAGAGAGAAAGGAGTGAACACTGATGAAACGTCCAACCAGACACCTCATAAAGACACCGCATCTCATCTTCAGGTTGTCGAGTCCATATTGCTGAATGGATTCAAGACGACCTGTCTATACGATACCGGGTTATCGTACGACTGTGTTGTATCATCATCCTTAGTTCACCCGGAACAGGTGACAGAGGAGATCGTCGAATTACAGGGACCCCTGAAGAGCTCTACAACTATGTCTCTTCCGGTGGCAAAGGTGAGCATAGCATCTCGTTATGTCACTGGGACAATCAAGGCTGCAGTCTTAGAAGATCCTATATATCCCGTAATTCTTGGCTGTAGATTTATAATTCTAGGAGAACCTGTTCAACCTGTGGCGATGTCGACGATGACAACTCGATCCCAGACGAAAAAGACTCCGGAAACAACTACGCCAATCCCTCGAAAGGAGGAACTGAAGAGGGCACAAGAAGCCGATAGCACCTTGGAACCCTGCTTCAGGAAACTGCCTAAATCACATTTACCTCCACGTAAAGGTGAGCTGTTTATGAAGTCAGCACTTCTATACAGGAAAGCAGGGAGAGCTGGACAAGAGTTCAACCAACTTGTTGTACCAACTCCACACAGGGCTCAGATTCTTGAAATGGGCCACAGTCTACCCTTTAGTGGGCATATGGGTATCAACGCCACTACACAGCGCATTGCAACTCACTACTTTTGGCCAGGGATGAACGCAGACATACAACGGTTTGTAAAATCATGCCCACAGTGTCAGAAAGTATCACCAAAACACCGGACACCACCGGCAATGTTGGGTGATCTGCCCATAACAGGAATACCGTTCGAGAAGGTAGCTGTAGACATAATCGGACCCCTCTCCGCAACGAAGAGGCGAAATCGATTCATATTAACGCTTGTGGACACAACGACCATGTGGGCCGAAGCGGTTCCTATGCCAAGCTGTGACTCCAAACACGTTGCTGAAGCATTATTAGGAATATTCACACGTCTAGGATTCCCCCAAAGAATCTTGACGGACAACGGTTCACAGTTTCGTAGTAAACTTATGGAGGAGACATTTAGACTTTTTCATTCACGCCATATCTTTAGTTCACCATATTACCCGCAATCCAACGGACTTGTGGAGCGGTGGAACGGGACCTTGATTAGTATTCTGCGCAAAATTGCCCAGGAGAATACGGAGGATTGGGACTTGTATTTACCCGCAGCACTATTCGCTTATAGGGAGGTACCCCATCACTCAACAGGTTTTGCTCCAGCAACATTGTTGTTTGGACGACCAATCAAGGGGCCATTGGAGGCATTGCTACGAACATGGACTGATGATCATACAGACGATACAGTCGTGACTGCATCTACGTATGTTGCCGAGTTGAAGAATCGTTTACAACACAGTTGGAAACAAGCGAATGTCAATCTACGTAAAGCCAGACGAAGAATTGCTAGCTACTTCAATCGCAAGGCAAAAGATAGAGAGTTAGAGGTGGGAGAGAAGGTGATGTTGCTGCTTCCAACCAGTCAGAATAAGCTGCAAATAGGATGGAGAGGACCTTATGTAGTGACGGAGAAAATCTCACGTACCAACTACAAGATTTCTGTCAAAGGCAAGATGAAAGTATTTCACATAAACCTTCTGAAGAAATATAATGAAAGACCCTCAACCACCGAACCTGCACATCTGATGGCCATGAGTGTGGCTACTGAAGTCGAAGAAGGATCAACAATGGGAGTCGAGTACCCACTGCAAGCCAAAGAGACCTTTAAGGATGTGGAAATTAATCCCAACTTAACAAAGGATCAGCAGGAGCAGATTCGGGAACTTATGGTTATGTATGCAGACGTACTTACAGATAAGCCAGGAAGAACTGATTTGGAGGAATTTGACATGAAGTTAAATGACACAGTGCCTGTGCGAGTCAAGACTTACCCAGTTCCTTATGCAAAGCAAAAGACTTTAGAGGAAGAAATACAACAGCTACTCACCGCAGGAATAATTTCACCATCTGAATCACCTTACAGTGCCAGCGTCGTATTATTGAGAAAGCCAAGTGGAGAACATAGATTGTGCATCGACTATCGACAGCTCAATGCTATTACTGAATTTCAAGCAGAACCTCTGCCTGATCAGAACAAACTCTTCACAGCACTCAACCGAGCGAAGTACTTTACTAGGATTGATCTCAGTAAGGGATATTATCAGATTCCTGTAAAGGAGGAGGTTAGACCATGGTTAGCTTTCAGTACGCCTGGAGGACACTATGAGTTCAACGTACTTCCATTCGGATTAAGTAATGCTCCTAGCGTTTTTACACGTATGATGAGAAAATTACTTGACCCACTACACCATCCAGACATTAGTCACTTTATGGATGATATACTGATCGCAACTGAAACATTTGACAAGCATGTAGAAACACTACATCTTTTGTTCAGACGACTCAGAGAAACTGGATTAACGGCTAGGCCAAAGAAATGTCAAGTAGGATTCCAAGAATTGGACTTTTTAGGTCATAAGATATCTCATGGACTAATAACTCCACAGGAAGGAAACGTGGACAAACTCCAGAGAGCACCTCGTCCAAAGACAAAGAAGGATGTGAGATCATTCGTATCTTTGGGTGGATTCTATCAACGATACATTAAAGACTTCAATACTCTGTCAGCACCTTTAACGGATCTTACCAAAAAAGGGAACCCAGAGAAAGTCAATTGGTCTGCTGAATGTGAGAGAGCTTTCACAGCACTCAAACAAGCCTTAACCAATCACCCAGTTTTACATCTGCCAGATCTCAACCAACCATTCGTACTGCGTACAGACGCCAGTGACGTAGGAATTGGGGCAACGCTGTTGCAGAGAAAAGGAGATGAAACATCAGAGCTATTCCCTGTAGCTTATGCCAGCAGGAAATTGAATGCAGCGGAGAAGAATTATAGTGTTATCGAGAGAGAATGTTTAGCTCTCGTATGGAGTGTACAGAAGTTTCAGGCATACCTATATGGAAAACACTTCACTGTACAATGTGATCATCAACCACTTATGTTTCTCGCAGCATCCAAAAATTTGAATGCAAGACTTATGAGGTGGTCACTACTTCTACAACCATACTCGTTCCAGATAGAATATGTCCCTGGAAAGATGAATGTGGGAGCAGACTTTCTAAGTCGACACCCAGTGTCTGATGAACCAGGTCAATCAGATACAGGAGAGAATACATTGGAGTAAATCATATAGGAAAAGCTTGACCACTGTAAATGCTGGAAACTTAGTTCCATACCCTAGAACAATCTGGAGTGGGGCTATGTGACATATTCACCTATCCATCATTTTCAGCGCGTCAACGTTACACAGCAACCCAGAGATTATCAAAACAATTACAGCACCGTAGAACATCGAACGCACTAAGCGATACTAATGACAGACAGATGCCAGGATAAGAATAGAAAAGGTAGCGTCAACAGAATAGAATGTGACTGGTAGAGACACATCACGTGGATATAGCGTCCCCCAGCTTGGGCGCCGCTTTAATAAAACTGCGCACTTCTATGACTTCAGAGCGAGCGAGCAGTCGCCAAAGCTATGTGTTGTCCAACTTTCAAACTTTTACAACGGGCAGTTTGATCTAGTCTGAGGTAAGCGTGTGATTCTCAGATCTAAGTGGTACCACGATGTATAACGTAAAGGTATCCAGTGTTGTGCGTCCAATGAATTGTATTTTTGATAAAATAAATCTCTGAAAATGTGAAAAACTGCCGATCGCAACTTCAATACTGGTGCCACTTCCCCGGCGAAACCGACATCTTATAATTTCTCAAAACTGCAAAACTCTGACTTTCTACACTACATCTAACAACTTCACTATGTGCATATGACTATAATCTATCACAGAATAATGTACGAGATGAAATTTCCAATGCACTCGAATGCTTTTCATCAAAAACTTCTAGGAAAACGTTTCTGCAGAGATAGTCAGCTGGTGCAAACGAAACACTACCTTGCTTAAAAATGTACTTAATTCTGTCTATTTTGCAATCTAAAGAACTGAAACAGGAATTATACTCTTCCTTTTCTCTTTACGAATTGAAAACAAATAGTGTTTGATAGAAATTAGTTTATTCATGTGTCAGATTTTATTTAGACAACGCACTACATCAACTGCATTGCTTAAAATAGGTTTATGTTCACAAACACCATTTGTGATAGCCGACCTACTTAATCTGCTCAGACTAACGGGTGAAAATTACCTTGGTCTATAGCCAACTGTGTCGCCAACAGAATGGACATGATATGCACTGGTAAAAGATGTAGGAGAAGTATAAGTAGACAGAGAGGAGGAGAGTATTAGGGAAAAATACTTTAAGTAATAATTTTTTTTTCTAATATATTGTGTCATGACCTTGTATAGATTACATTTTGTAACAAATACACATCAGAAATTCTGTATGTTGGACATGAACCACAATAAAAGCACACTAGATGAGTTAAACTCATATTAACTGATGTAGATGTGAGGACAATTAGTACAAGCTATGGAACCCCACACAACAGAAGTTAACTCAACACAATACACTTCACACCACACAACTCCACACCACAACAGCAGGAACAAGGAAATGATTTAGAATAGGAAGTAGTTGCCTTGGAAAGTACAGATAAACAATTATATACACAATGTAGAACAAATAGAGTAATGTGGATGTTTAAATGTATGCCATTTATACAAATGCATCTCATACTTGTGTTGATCTTTACTGTCAGCTTGATTACCATGATTCAGGGAACATCGCATTATCACTCTTATCTGTGTCTGACTGTACACTACTCACTGAACTACAGGTCCACTGAGGAAATGCATACAGCAGGTACCAGACAACAGAAGCTGCATCCAGTGTAATAATCTCTGACCCACCCCAAAGTAACACAACAATACTTCTTCTGATCTTATCATTTTTGTTTTGTTATGTTGTGTTCACACTATGAACATGCTGTAAAGGATTATACATACCTGTATGAATTTTAAACAGTGATGTCTTGGAGCCACACCTAACCAACAAGGAGGGAAGAGGAGTGAATGAGATGATCAACACCTGTGATGGCAGATGACTCCAGCCTTAAGCAGAGAATGAGAAGTCTTCAGTGAAGCTAAACTGGCCCAACCTGAAGTGGATCCATCAGACCATGGACCCAGGCTTATCCACATCTCATCACACCAGGTTTTCTTATCACTCCCACAAACTTCACCCTCTCAGAAAATGATTTTCTTGAATTATTGTTGGATGTAGAAATTGTTAACTATAACACATTTTGGTAGTTAAAATATCTCACTATACAATGAATGTTATTATTTATTGACTGACTATACTTGGTCCTATGAAAGTTTTTTCTATTTCATTCTGTAAATGTCAACAGCTGATGAAAAAAGCAAAGAAAAATGTAAAATAGGCCAAAAGAAACTGGCACAGTCAATAAATTTGTTTAAATGTGAAGATCTCTTCCACTTAATTTGTCAGTCCAAACTATCTGTGGGAAAATCTCTATCTTGTGTGTAGAACATGTCTCAATGCTCCCTTGTGTTGGTTGAATGTTTAATTAACAGATACACATTCACATAAGATAAATTCTTAGTTGGAGAGAGAGAGAACAGGAGACTCTTCATCTTTAACTGTTCCAAATCCATGTTATATTGCACCTGATTCTTATTGAGAAAGTCTTTTCAGACAATTTCTTAAGATGGAAGAAGGGGGTTCGTGAGCTATACCATTAAATACCAGGTGGAAAGACAGGGGACAAACCTAGTGATGACTTTTCTATTAAAAGAGGACCACACACCCTTAGACGAATAACCAAATCCGAGTCTGTAAATCTTTCAAGGGTCGTATTCTTGATCTATTTACATATAAGAAGAGGATGGGGCCCAGCTACCTTTAACAGAGATGGGTCATGCACTTTAGTGATTGCCAGTCCCTTCAAAATATACGACACCCCCCCATCCCCTGAAATAATTACCTATAAATGCCTCTTTTTTTAATTGGTTAAGTTAATTTTTATCTTGTTAGCTAAACCAAACGCAAAACAATAAGCTTAGCTTATACTGATTTTGGTTCATTCTAAAGTATTAAACACGTATGGTTTTCTTACTGTTTGCACTGTTCTATGCGCACTCACGCACTGCGCAGCCACCTTACTGTTCAGTTAAGTTTTCAAATTCCTTATACCTTCATCGCAAGTATTTCTTATTATGAGCCCATTATCATGCCAAAGTGGGAACCATCTTATGATACTAATCGGAAATATAGAGATGAATGGGAACAGACTTTTGTGTGGCTCAAGAAATCCACTGATGGTTCTGAATCGGCATATTGCAAATTGCGCTGGTGTAATATTGTTCCAAGACTTTCAAATTTCGCAAAATCATGAAACAACAGAAAAACACAAGCGGAGCGAGCTATCTCCTTCACACACGCAAAAAACAACAACACTTTCAGTGATGACAATAAGCAAAAAAATTTATCATAAAGTCAAATTAGCAGAGTCATAAATTGCTGTTAACATAGCGTGCCATAGTGCCATACGAATCATCGATCACTCAGGTGAAATAATGGTAGCCCATGGAGTGGCAGCACTCTTGGTCAGATAAAATTGCACCAAACGAAGTGCATATAAGAAATTAGACTTTTATAGATTAAAAAGAAGAACAGTTTAAAGAAAATGGACTGCCTAAAGATACAGAGCAGTTCTGGCAAGGAGTAATGAAACATCCCCAATTTCTTCTTTTTCTCTTACTTGCTTAATAATAACACCTATTAGCAATGCTACAGTGGAGAGGATGTTCTCTCTTTTAACATGCATAAAAACCAAAGCAAAGAATAGACTTCAGCTGTCTATCTTAGACGCAATTATTAGAATTAGAGCAGAACTATTATCTTCAAACAAGTGCTGTAAGGAATTTGTTCCTTCATCCAAAAAATTGAATGATTTCAAAGCTGAAATTTTATATTCTAAGGAATCATGTACTGAATGTCTCAATAATGAAGAGAAATACTTATTTGAAGAAGATGGTTTCATGTGATGTAAATATATTTTAAATGGATATTTTTACCGGGCATTGTTTGGCTTTTTATGGCTCTTTATTTTCATGATTTGGCTTTTTTGGATCACAGTGATCCACACTGAACACACAAACACTCACACACAAACCAGCTAATTTAAATATATAGGATCAACTTCACTTCAGATGGGGGAATGTATAGAGAAGAAGAAGAAGAAGAAGAAGAAGAAGAAGAAGAAGAAGAAAAAGAAGAAGAAGAAGAAGAAGGAGGAGGAGGAGGAGGAGGAGGAGGAGGAGGAGGAGGAGGAGGAGGGACAAAAGGAAGGAGGAGGGAGAAGAAGAGGAAGGAGGGAAGGAGGCTGGGATCAGCAGGCAAAGTTTTGACAGACGGCATTGGTGACACGCTGAGCACGGAAATGCCTGAGGTAGGGGAATGGCAAGAGATCCAGTCCTTTCGGTGGGGTCAGATGAGGGCGATGTTCTCCTAAGGATCTGCTTATTTGACAATATATATATATATATATATATATATATATATATATATATATATATATATATATATATGTGTGTGTGTGTGTTTGTGTGTGTGTGTGCTTTTGTGTGCGTGGGTATGTGTGATGTGTATGTGCGCGGGGGTGTGGGGGTAGGTGTGTGTGTCCAGGTGTATAAGTGTGTGTGGAGTGTGTGGTGTGTTGTGGTATGGGTTGTGTGTGTGTGAGTATGTGTGTGTGGTGTAGACGTGTGTTCACAAAATCCCTTGATCATCTGATTTATTGATCACAGAGTCAGTGCTGATAGGCAAACGGACAGAAACCCTGTCAGTACAGATAAAGATCTCAGAAATAAAACAAACCAGCTAATCTAAATATATAATTTCACTTTAGATGGGGGTATGTTTAGAGAAATCAACACACGTTGTGCAAAGGCAAATCTGGTACTGAGACAACTAGTGCTACTTCTGTCACATAGAAAGATGCCTGTAAATACGAAGGAAAATCTCGTAAGAGCTATTCTTTGGCCGACAATATGCTATCAATGCCAAACATGGAGGCATACAGCAACTAATGAGCGCAAAATGATAACAGCAGAGATCAGATGTTTTAGAAGAGCTGCCGAAGTAACAGTGAGGGTAACAGTGAGAGTAACAGTGAGAGTAACAGTGAGAGTAACAATGAGAGATAGAATGAGGAATGAGAGAAATAGAGGACGACCAGGTCTGAAACCAGTCATTCATTTAATTAAAGAACAGCAGCTAACATGGTTTGACCACATCACAAGAATGTCCAGCTATCATCTGTCACAGACAGCCACAGTGGAAAAATATAATGGACACAGGGGTAGGGGAGGCTACATAACAGATGGAGTGATCGAATGAAGAACAACCTTAGAGACATGAATACTAACTTACAAACAGCACTGGAAAGAGAGCATGAATGATCTTTAAATCTCCATCCCCAACACTTCAGTAAGATAAAAGGAGGAAGAGAAGAAGAAGAAGGGAGGAGGGAGAAGAAGAAGAAGAAGAAGAAGAAGAAGAAGAAGAAGAAGAAGAAGAAGAAGAAGAAGAAGAAGAAGAAGAAGAAGAAGAAGAAGAAGAAGGAGGAGGAGGAGGAGGAGGAGGAGGAGGGAAAAGAGGAAGGAGGAGGGACAAGAAGAGGAAGGAGGGAGGGGGAAGAATAAGAAGGAGGAGGAAAGAAGAAGGGGTAGGAGGAAGAAGAAGAAGGAAGGACGAGGAGGGAGAAGAAGTAGAAGACAAAGGAGGAGGAGGAGGATGAAGAGCAGGAGGAGGAGGAGGAAGGAGGGGAATACGAATAAGAAGAAAGAGGAGGAGGAGGCGGAGTAGGAAGAGGCGGAGTAGGAGAAAGAAGATTAATTCATTCGTTAGTGTCTTCATTGATCAATTTTTTCTGTGATTCACGTGTTCTTTGTTTGCTTCATTCATGTCTCGACCACGCCGATAGAACAACGTGTAAACCGACACTCTCACAGCGAAACATTGCTTGATGGAACAACGTGTAAGCCGACACTATAACAGCTAAACATTGCTTACAACAAGATATGCTTCATTCCGCTGGTCATGTTTTTTTTAAATATCCTGCCACAACCACTTTAGGTATTTTTTGCTCACCAAAGGAAATAACCGAACACAATATATGGACGACCAGGCACAGAGCTAATCGACCGGCTACTTATTGTGTGACCCGAGACCGTAAGTGCTATAAAAACAACCGGAATTAAATTATCGCCGGTTCGATAGTAATTAGGTCAGGTGGACCATAGACATGGCTAGTGAAAACACAAGTTTTAGCGTCTCTACCAGATCGATATAATCTCACCTATGCAGACAAGGTCTTAGTGGTAGGGATCGTAGAACGGTCGTTGAATCTGCTGGATGTAGTAAATATTTGACGTCATCATCATCTTGTTCTTATAGTGCAAGCCGTGTGACGTTGGTGATCATGTCTGTCCACAGCCTTCTGTCTCTTGTGCTGTCTATCATTTCTAATACTGATGTTCCTCCATGATAGGATGTCAGAATGTCTTGATCTTGCTCGGCCACTTCTCCCCTCCAACTTGTCCGTTGAGATGATGATCTCTAGCTTTCTCCTTCTCATGACACGGCCAAAGAATGTGGATTGTCATATTTTGATGCGAGTCACCAGCCCTCTTTGTGAGATAACTTCTTTCAGTATGCGTTAGTTTATCTACACGTCTTCGGTAATCTCATAATTCTTCTACACGACCACAAATCCACAGCTTCCACATATTTCTCATTTGTCTGCAGATGGTTCACGATTTGCTTCCGTACATACGGATTGACTCAATGTAGCAATTAAGCATGTTTTTTCTTATCTCGATTGACAACGATATGTTGTTGAGAACAGTCTTCATCTTATGAAATCCTGTTTATTTTATCGGGCTGTTCTACATTTAGCTATGTCAATACATTAATAAATGACTTGCATCTTGCCTTCTTGACAGACGATAGTTTGGAAATGGAGTTTTACCTATCCATGGCTCTAATCTTGGGCTGAATTTAGAGACGATGTGTTGCCTTACAGCATGATCAATCTCTCGGCCTGCCTAGTTTACTCCAAAGGAACAAGACAAGCTGCTCTAACTGTCCATCTGTCGGAGCTTCTATCCTTTACCAGTTGCCGACTTAGGCTTAGGGCCTGGTCTGTCATGACATTTAGTCTAATATATTAATACCAAGAATGAATGAACATAAAATTACACATGATTTAGCTGTAATAAATAAATTGCAACAGTGGACATTGAAATAAATACCCATTTGTGGTGTATCCACCATAGAGTGGTAGAGGAGCTTGCCTCTCCCAGCGACCCCAAGAACTTTGCAGACGGTAGCACAGCTTCTGGTAGGGCCTCCCACTTCGGACAGATCAAGAGATAAGAACCAGGCGAAGAGAGACACAAACCTGCTATCTTGTTAGTAGACTCATCCAGTACCTTGCCGGCTGGCGTGGGTGATCATACCTCTCCACAAATTACGATCTTCGACGTCTGAATTAGTTCGTGTGTTGATTCCCTTCCGTGCCATGACACAAGACTGTCAATAATCTTCTTCCACTGTCTTCCTGTATCTATCTTTCCTGAAATCTTTCCGGTTGTCACAACGTGTTCCAGTTTTTGTCTTCTTAAAGCGTGGCTAATAAACGACGAGTGAATCTTTCTGGTGTTTGTGATACGTTGTCTTTGTGACTCAGCTTTCCTTAAAACGTTCTGATTGCTCATTTTGGCTGTCCAATTAATTTTAAGCATTTTTGTATAAAACCACATCTCCAAGGTATCCAGGGATTTTTTTCTCATGTTACGTAATTGTCCAGGATTCGCAGCCGTATGTTAAAACTGGTTCCATGTAACATGCAAGAACTCTTTTTCTAACTTTCAAGAACTCTTTTTCTAACTTTCAAGGACAGTGACGTATGGCACAAAACGTTCTTCATTTAATAGAATGCAGATTTTGCTTGTTCTATTCTGGGGACAGTTAAAGACTAGAGAAAGAAAACTCGGGAAAATGCTGATCAAAATCAGTTGCACTGAGCCACAGACAAAACAGTGCAACGCATTTCACTTGCTGATGCAAAATAAAAATGGAAAACGTGAACTGGTATCAAGAGAGAACAAGTTTGATCAAACAATAAGAAAAGATGACAGATGCTACCCCGGAGATCACGAAATGGATCAAAATGGCAAAGTGCACAGTCAACAACATGAAACGCATACTTCTCACACAAGAAATATGGCAACTAAAATTGAAACTCATCAACTGCTATTTGTATTCATCACTACTGAATGGCGAGGAACCCATGGATACTGATTGAAAATATGAGGTATTACAGTTTCAAGCAATCTTTCAACGATTGCTTACTGAAGGATGATGAAAGTAAAACATTCTTTACGACTATAAGAAAGAGACAGTAGGCGTTCTTTGGTCATATGATGTGAATTGTTTTTGTTGTTTTTCGTGTTTGTTGTTAGACGTCGTGGGGAGGAATAATTGAAATGCCAGCGAGTGTGACTAGTGCATTTCCTTCAATTTCCTTCATGATTCGAGAGCTGTATTGTCTAGTACTGGTGGAACAAGTAAACAGGCATAGTGCAGAAATGTGGCTTAGATATTAATATCCCAAAAAAACGAAAACTATGATAATCAACAGTGGAAAGGAGAGGTCATCAATGAAAACACAATAAACGGAGATATACTAGAACACACAAGTTTCTCCTATCTTGGACATGTAATGAGTGTTCTCGAGGTAAGGTGTACGCCTCGAGTGCTGGAGGTCCTGGGTTCAAGCCCCGGTGAGGGCCGGGATTTTTTCACGTGGACTTCTAGTAACAAATTTTCCCCTGTTATATGGGTAGTGAGATCAGACGTCCGTGTGCATTGTTGCGCACGTAAAATATCCCTTGGCAGTTGGAAATTGAAAAGTAGTAGCCTAAAAGCGCTGCCCGGGCAAAATTTAGAATTAAAAATCTACCCAAAGTATTTCAGGATCCTCGCCGGTGCTACGGAGTTCATGCACTGAGTTAGGAGTAGAATGGGGCACTTATGGATAACACCCGTGTGCCGTGATGTTCATCCGTCGACTAAACTAGACTAAACTAATAAAAGATGAAGTGAAACAGAAATCGAAAAGAGAATAGGAATGGCCAAAAATGCTTTTAACAGCATGAAATCAGTAGTAAATAAAGAGAGATTAACAGCGAATTATTAAATGTTATGTATATTTAGCACTACTATATGACACAGAAGCCTGGAAATTGAACAAGCAATTAGAACAGTGGTTCTCAACCTTTTTTGGCCCACGCACCCCTTCACCATATGTTCAGAACGTAATTCCCTCTTTCGTATTTCCTCACTATAAATTCCCCTCCCCTTCGCTCCTACATAGTATAAGTAAAAAATGGAAGCTACATTTAATAACACATACTAGAACAACTCTAGACATCTACATAAAACGTGATATTCGTGTCTGCTTACGTTATAAAACAAATTTCAGAAGAGCGAGAAGTACAGAACTGTAAAATATGGAGGGAAAAACAATATCAGGTAATCAGTTCTTGTATTAACGCTATCTTGAAATAATTTTAATTCCCCCCCCCCACCCCATGGAAACCCTAAAATTCCCTCCTGGGGGTGGGGGGATTTCCAACCGGTTGAGAGCCACTGAATGAGAAGGTTGAATAAAGGCCCTGGAAATTTGATTTTACAGACGAATATGTCGTATTTCATGGAAATGTTTTGCATATCCTTTACAGGACATCGCTGTCAACATCAGCATCTTTCAGCTGTATGTTGATTTCTTGGCAAGATTACGCTCAGTAGTTTGCCATTGCTTTCTGAGCGGCCGGCTCATTTTCCCGCAAGTCACGAGCGCGGGTCGAACCGCTTCCAGTTTTCGCCTCGCTGCGAGACCCTGCGTGGATAAACGGGATTACGGAGAAAGTGGTGTAACCCCTCAGCCAGAGAGACCGGCATTTCATGGAAACAAAACCTAATACAGAGGTTCTAGAAACACTGGGAATGAAAAGAGAGTTGATGAAAGAAATAAAGAAGAAACAAGTGAAATATTATGGTCACGTTGAAAGACATCACACTCTTACAAAAACCATATTGTGAGGTAATGTTGAAGGCAAACGAGCAAGAGGTAGTTACAATACGAATGAGACGATAACATCAGAGATGGACGCAATCTGACAGAATGTACAGTCAGGGCGAGAGACAGACAGTGTTGGAGATCCATTGTAGCCAACTTTTAGTGTGGAGACGACACCTGATTGATTGATTGTCTAGTATCAAGTACATTTCCTACCGCGTTACTAGGCCTGTCATAGGTTCGCTACCTACATAAGCTTTGATATTTGCTACAACCACTACGCTCCATTGTATACGCCACGCGAAGTTCGCAGCGACGATTGGTTGTGAGCTAATAAAAGCGCAATGGAGGACTTCGCGACCACATGAAAGATCAAAGTTGCAAGAGGCAGAGGTCGGAAGAGGGAGAGAGATGACATTGGGTGGACTGAGACGGTGGCATGGAGGAATATCAGCAGAGTTGAACCTAGAACCTAGATGTGCGGAAGAAAATGAACGCCCAAGCCAACTGGCAAGACACAAGATGATCGTGATGATAAGATTGAGATCACCAAATACGATGTGTGTTCAACACTAGAGATGTGCGGGAGTATAGTGGCTAGACGCTGGCATGCAAGTAGTGGCTAGACGTATGTCTGCCGTAGTGGTAAACACTTGACTGCCTTAGTGCCTTAGTGGCTTCACCCTCGACTACCGTAGTGGATAGACGCTCGCATGATGCAGTGGTTAGCTGATTGCCTGCTGTAGTGGCTAGATGCTCGCCTGCCGTTGTGGCTAAACGCTCGCCTGCCGTTGTGGCTAAACGCTCGACTGCCGTTGTGGCTAAACGCTCGACTGCTGTAGTGGCTAACGCGCGACTGCTGTAGTGGATAACGCTCAACTGCTGTAGTGGCTAAAGGCTCGACTGCTGTAGTGGCTGGATGCATGCCTGATGTACTGGCTAGATGCTTGCCTGCTTTAGTAGATAGATGCTCGTCTGCCGTAGTGGCTAGACACACGCCTGATGTAGTGGTTAGATGCTCGCCTGATGTAGTGGTTAGATGCTCTCATGATGTAGTGGTTAGATGCCCGCCTGATGTAGTGGTTAGATGCTCGCCTGATGTAGTGGTTAGATGCTTGCCTGAAGTAGTGGTTAGATGCTCGACTGATGTAGTGGCTAGATACTCGCCTGATATAGTGGTTAGATGCTCGCCTGGTGTAGTGGTTAGATGCTTGCCTGACGTAGTGGTTAGATGCTCGCCTGATGTAGTGGTTAGATGCTCGCCTGATGTAGTGGTTACATGCTTGCCTGACGTAGTGGTTAGATGCTCGCCTGATGTAGTGGTTAGATGCTCGCCTGACGTAGTGGTTAGATGCTCGCCTGATGTAGTGGTTAGATGCTCGCCTGATGTAGTGGTTAGATGCTTGCCTGACGTAGTGGTTAGATGCTCGCCTGATGTAGTGGTTAGATGCTCGCCTGACGTAGTGGTTAGATGCTCGCATGATGTAGTGGTTAGATGGTTACCTGACGTAGTGGTTAGATGCTCGCCTGATGTAGTGGTTAGACGCTTGCCTGATGTAGTGGTTAGATGCTCGCCTGATGTAGTGGTTAGATGCTCGCCTGATATAGTGGTTAGATGCTCGCCTGATGTAGTGGTTAGATGCTCGCCTGATGTAGTGGTTAGATGCTCGCCTGATGTAGTGGTTAGATGCTCGCCTGACGTAGTGGTTAGATGCTCGCCTGATGTAGTGGTTAGATGCTCGCCTGATGTAGTGGTTAGATGCTCGCCTGATGTAGTGGTTAGATGCTCGCCTGATGTAGTGGTTAGATGATCGCCTGATGTAGTGGTTAGATGCATGCCTGACGTAGTGGTTAGATGCTCGCCTGATGTAGTGGTTAGATGGTTACCTGACGTAGTGGTTAGATGCTCGCCTGATGTAGTGGTTAGATGGTTACCTGACGTAGTGGTTAGATGCTCGCCTGATGTAGTGGTTAGATGCTCGCCTGATGTAGTGGTTAGATGCTCGCCTGATGTAGTGGTTAGATGCTCGCCTGATGCAGTGGTTAGATGCTCGCCTGATATAGTGATTAGATGCTCGCCTGATGTAGTGGTTAGATGCTCGCCTGACGTAGTGGTTAGATGCTCGCCTGATGAAGTGGTTAGATGCTCGCCTGATGTAGTGGTTAGATGGTTACCTGACGTAGTGGTTAGATGCTCGCCTGATGTAGTGGTTAGATGCTCGCCTGATGTAGTGGTTAGATGCTCGCCTGATGTAGTGGTTAGATGCTCGCCTGA
>OY992896.1:13084062-13126562 GCA_963921405.1 Cepaea hortensis
GGTAGGTCAGAAAATTATGCACCACAATTACTATCTCAACTAATAGTGAAGATAGAAACATTACATTTGCACAAGTTTAAGTATAAAATCTCTTGACGGTGTATACTAACTTTCACCTCTGTAAACCTATTCTAATCGTGACACAAAACTGTTAAATGGGCAGATATTAATGACGTGACAGAGAATTGTTACTCTCGTGAATGTGCTGCCAAAAGGTGGAACCATCAATTCGGAAATGTACATCAAACCTCTCACACAACTCAATCGTCGTTATTGCAGGGTTAGTCTTCACAAGAATCAAGAGCGAATGCTTCTCCTTCACGACAACGCTCGTCCTCACACAAGTTTGCAAACAAGGGAGGCAATTAACAACATGTGGTGGAATGTACAGCCCCATCCATCTTACAGTCGAGACATGGCACCATCTGATTTCCATCTTGTCGGTCCCCTTAAGAATGCTATCCGTGGGACAAAGTTTGAAGACAACGAGGGAGTGATTAATGCAGTGAAGAGATGGCCACGAGAACAGGACAACATGTGGTACGGATCTGGGGTATATATTCTTGTTTCAAGATGGCGTAAAGCCGTTACAGTTGACGGAGATTATGTTGAGAAGTAGAAATATTTGCTGCACATGTTCATGAACATTGTGACTAAATTTCATTTGTATGTTATTAACGGTTAAAGAGATAATAATTATAGTGCATAACTTTCTGACCTACCCTAGCATAACTTATTAGATAGAGTGCAAACATAGAAAGAAAATCAAAACTTACAACAAATAGGGATCTCAATTATAACCAACTCTGAAGCAGCAGGTTGAACGAGGCCGAATTTTTTTTTCGCCATAAATACTGAACTGTGTATTCTAATTATGTAATCTTTATTGTTCTCTATCTCTCTGGTTTACTGGACGTTCCAGCATTTTTGTTGTTGTTTTGTTGATATCTTGGCAAGTTTACGTTCAGTAGTTTGCCATTGCTTCCTGAACGACAGACACCCATACCATTTCGTAAAAAAAAAAAAAACCAACACAACGCGATCTGCTGCCAAATCGCGTGCAGATGTGTTTCGAACGCAGGTATGCGGAATCACGAACCGCGTCCGTAACCCCTTCGACACAGAGACGGGCTTATCTGTCCCACCCCCGTTAATTATTATAATTGTCTTTCCCCTAAGAATGTTAACATCTAGTCGTTGGTCAGTGTGATCGAATGGGTAAGAGCGCTCGTTTTTAAACATCTGGTGTGCTGATGCTGATGTAGTTAATGTAACCCCAACACCGGACAGTTGGACTAAAATGATGACTTCTCGTCCTTGACTTGGGCACGTAAATTACAATTACCTCAGAAGTCGGAGTGGATTCGTCTGATGGCGAGGGAAACTGGTAATAGGGAAAGTTATTCCACACGCAAAATTCAGTCCAGTGCTGCTACAAGTAGCGTGTTTGGATTTCGCTTGAGGTCAAAGCGAGCGAGCGCCAAATAAAATACAAACAAACAAATCAACTACTAATTGTTATGACCTTCCTTCCAATGATGTTAGTTTATCCTGAATCTGGTTTCGTGTACGAGGAGGAGGGCAACATCAGCAAAATCCAGATCATTGAGCTGCTTTGTCGGAGGAGGTGAATGACATTTGTGAGAACCTAGACCTGGTCGCTCGTCTCACACCAACCATGTTTAACCTGGATTAAATGCTTAATTTCCATGAGATGATTAATCGTCTTAAGCGACTTCTCGTATCCGCTATGGTCTTATACACAATAGTTTTTTTCTTATGCCACCCCCTTTAATTTGATATATAATACGACATGACTGCTCCCATATTAACAACTTGTAGGTCAGAACTAGACGGCTCTGTGGCGAAATGCAATTCTCAATCCCGCTTACCGCGTTCGAAACCCAGCTGCGATTATTTGGAAGCAGACTGTCTTGCATTGGTTTCCAAACAATGGTATGAGTGCCGGTCGTTCAGAAAGCAATTGCAAACTACCGAATGTAAACTTGCTCAGGAACCACCCCCCCCCCCCTTAAAAAAAATTCTGGTTTTGATAGCAACGTCCTGTAAAGGACATGCAACTAACTTGCAGGTCATAACTATGGCACACCCTTAAAGGTTATAACTGTGACACATCCCTACTTCCCATTTTCCGTCATCCGTGTTTGTTTGGTTCACACCTATTTTATGTTTGGTTCACACCTATTTTATGTTTGGTTCACACCTATTTTATGTTTGGTTCAAACCTATTTTATGTTTGGTTCACACCTATTTTATGTTTGGTTCACACCTATTTTATGATTGGTTCAAACCTATTTTATGTTTGGTTCAAACCTATTTTATGTTTGGTTCAAACCTATTTTATGTTTGGTTCAAACCTATTTTATATTTGGTTCACACCTATTTTATGTTTGGTTCACACCTATTTTATGTTTGGTTCACACGTATTTTATGTTTGGTTCACACCTATTTTATGTTTGGCTCAAACCTATTTTATGTTTGGTTCAAACCTATTTTATGTTTGGTTCACACCTATTTTATGTTTGGTTCAAACCTATTTTATGTTTGCCACTGAATCTGTTAGCCCGCTCCGTGGTGAAGGTGTTACGGATGAAGTTCATAATACCGCATATCCGCGTTTGAAACATACCTGCAGTCGATTTGGCAGCAGACTGTCTCACGTTGGTTTTTTTTTACGAAATGGTATAGGTGCCGGCCATTCAGAAAGCAATGATAAACTACTGAACGTAAATTTTCCAAGAAATCACAAACAGCCACAAAATGCTGGGATTGACTGCGACGTCCTGTACATTATTTGGATTTTTTTTTTTTTAAAGAAAACCGTCTTTGTTGTTACGTTTCTACATACTGAGGCCGCTTATTCATGAACGCTTTCGATGTTTGCATTACTTGAATAAGTCTTCGGTAATCTGTTATAGTACGGTTAGAGCATTGCTTTGCTTGCTTGCTTGCTTGAGTTCGCTGGTTCTGAACTCCATCGTGAAGTCCTGTATGTCGGATGAAGACAGAGGTTTGCGTGAGTATCCGTTGTCCCATGTCTGGCTTATTGGTGTGCAGACTGGTGGTTCCTCGCCGTGCAGGCAGATACTCTCCGACTTCGGAAGAATCAGCGAACTTACTACGTTAGCCAGGACCCCGAAGGGACCTGTTGCCTAGGACGCGCTACTAGGACGTGTTAGTAGGTCTTGGCCAGTATAGAACTTGGCCCTGCTGCCTTGGATATACCTCTGTGCTCCATTGCTTTGCTGACCCGGCAGATTCTGCAACTTTTCTTGTTATAGACGTATTGGCGTTACCCCTAATCTTCGTGGAGAGCATTGCCTTACTCATCCGACAGCTTCTGCAGCTTGTTTTGTTACAGCTGTATTTGTGTAGCTTTCCCTCTGGAGTAAACTAGGCAGGCCGAGAGAGGAATCATGCTGCATGGGCACCACGTGGTCTCTACAATTCAGCGGTTAACGAAGCTGTTTGTAATCCCGTATACTGTCGTAAGAAACACAGCTGCGCGAGATTCGGCAGCGGATTGCGTCGGGTTGGTTATTTATGGAGGGTATGTGAGCTGGTCGTTCAGAAAGCAATGGCAAACTACTGAACGTAAAACTTGCCAAGACATCAAGAGGAGCTGAGAAATGCTGGTGTTGACTGCAATGTCCTGTAACAAGAATATGCGAAAATAAAAAGTTTGCCATTGTTTTCTGAACGACCAGCACATATACCTTTTTGAAAATACCAGCACCGCTGTGTTTCGAACCCGGGTATTCGGGATTACAAATCGTGTCCGTAACCTCTACGCCCCTGAGTGCTGTGGTGAAGGGGTTACAACGAAATTAGTAATCCGGAATACCCGGGTTCGAAACACATCTGCGGGCAAGTTGGCAGCAAACCCGCTTTGTGTTGGTTTTCATACAATGGTACGAGTGCCAGTCGTTCAGAAAGCGATGACAAACTATTGAACGTAAACTTGCCAAGAAACAATAAACAGCCACAATATGCCGGGGTTGACTGCAACGTCCTGTAAAGGATATGCAGCTAACTTGTACTAAGTTAAGCACTGTAAGGTATATATAAAACACCAAGTACAAATAGTACAGTAAGGAGTGCACAAGACCGAGCAAGTGCACAGAGAGTTAATGCCTTTAGAGAGATGTCGAGAGCGGAGGAGTTTGACGCCAGTGAATCCATATCGTTGTCCAGAATGAGAGACTTGCGAGTGTGAATTGGCACGGCCAGACATGAGAGGCACATCGGGAGATTGAGGGGTCTCGTCAACCAACACAGAACTGGCACTATTAGCCGCTGGACGCTGATGCATATTTATTTTGGGGAGGGCCTGAGGACTTGGGCGCCTTTGGACTTGTCTGGAGCGCAAGTATGGTACACCAACAATTAACTAACCTACTTATAACAACGCTGATCGTATTCCGGTACGAACCTTCGGCCTTGTCCAGGCCATATAGGAAGCACTAGACTCGAGTTTCGCTCTCGTTTGAGCTCGATAGTAGTGCATATCCCTGACTGGACCCGGGATTGAAATCCAGATCCGGAAAGACAAGCGGAGAAGAAGAAGAAGAAGAAGAAGAGAAGAAGAAGAAGAGGAAGATCACACCATCCATCATGTGCCATGCCGATAAGCATGGGCGGTCATGTTTTGCCATCTCACTCGATCACCAGAGTCGTGGATCAGCTCCATGTTCCTGTCTCGACCATGCCACGTGGCCTAGCCATCCTGGTATTTACTTCTCGCCAGTAGTCATCAAGTTCTAACTCATTTCTTCTCATAACATGCCCAACAAATTTTGACTGTCTACGTCTAATGACTCTAATCATTTTACGATCTTCATTTGTTTCTTAAAGGACTTGTTCATTGGTTTTTCTGTCTGTCCATTGTATTCTTCGCATTTTCCTCAGAAACCACATTTCCACAGCCATCAGATGTTTTTCAGCTTGACTACTCATCCACGCTTCACATCCATACAAAAGAACAGGTTCTATGAAGTACTTCAACATTCTCTTTCTCGTTTCAATTGATATCTTTTCATTGGTCAGTATTATTTTTATCTTGCAAAAGGCTACCTTCGCCATGGCAATTTTTTTTTCTAATCTCTTCAAGGCATCTCCTATAAGATATTATGATTGTTCCGAGATAACTGCACCGATTAACTTGTTTAAGAATATTCCCATTTACTCACTTATATCACATTGTGGTATTTCCTTCTTCCGAGTGACGACCATAATCTGTGTCTTCTTACTATTCAATTCTAACCCTAGTTGTTCACTGTGTGCAACAATCGCATCTACTAAATTTTGCAGGTCCTGTTCATTGCCTTGCAATCAAGACTGTATCATCCTATTATCTAATATTATTGATGTATCATCCCCCAATGTGAAGATCACACAGAAGGTGGATTTAAGATGTGATTGATAATTCACACATGGTAGAGGCAGAGGCACTACATATGGCTGATTTAACAAATAACAATTAATCAGGGATAGTTTCAAGTTCCTCATATGACGTCGTAATCAACCCCAGCGTTTTAATAAATAAACGTAAATTGCCGTAGCAGGAACTTGTGGGCACGTGGAGTGCTAGGACCATCGTATTATGAGCCTGAGTGTACGGAGGAATAGGTGTTCAGTCTTTTCTTCTCGTAGCGAACGTCGAGAACTGACCTCGTTAGACGACGCTCATAACATTGTTAGTATACGGTTCTAACCGTTACACCAATGCACCGATTATGCCAGACAGATGCATGCACTAAATCAGTGGTTCTCAACTTTTTTTGGCCCATGCAACCCTTTACCATATGTTCAGAACGTCATTCCACCCCCCCCCCTTTCGAATTTCCTCCTTATAAATTCCCCCCACCCTTACACAGTATACATACAAATGGAAGCTAAATTTAATAACACATACTAGAACAAGTCTAAACATCTACATAAAACGTGATTTGTGGGTCTACTTACGTTATAAAACGAATTTCATTAGGGCGAGAAGTACAGAACCGTAAAATTTAGAGGGAAAAACAATATCAAGTAACTGGTTCTTGTATTAATGCTTTTTTTTTGGAAATAATCCTAATTCTCCCCTGGAAACCCTAAAATTCCCCCTGGAGGGGAATTCCCCACCGGTTGAGAAGCACTGCACTAAATGCTAGACAGCCAGCAGTCTGCAGGCTGTCAGAGAGGTTTGCAGACAGACAGGCAGGCGGGCGGATGGAGGGATGGAACGAACGAAGGAACTTTATTGGGCACACAGGCCAGTCTCACATTCGACCCTTCCAATCACTCATCTTCCGCAAACATATTATCTATCATGAATTTTTCATTTACATTAAACAATAAATGAATGCTGAACATACACTAAACATAAATAATTCATATTTCAGTTTTCAGTATTCATATTTTTCGATAGACAGAGAGACAGATAGAAATGCCGACGGGCTAAAAGGCATACCAGCGGACGAGCAGACTTGCTGAACGACGGTCAGACAAATAGACTGACGGACAGACATATGAACAGGAGAACGGTCAGATATCCCGACGGACGTACAGAAGGGCTGACTGACATGCCGACAGATGAAAAGAATTGCCGACAGACTGGCAGGCTTGCCAATCACAGGACAGACAAACGGACTGATAGACAGACATGTCTACGGGCGAACGGAGAGACATGCCGAAGAACGGACAAACAACACAACGACGGACGGAATCCCAAATAACAGACATACATCCGGACTGCGGTACAGACGTACAGAAGGACGGAAAGATGTCGGAATGACGGAAAGCTATCCCAAATCACAGACATACAGTTGAAACAGACGTGCACAAGGACAGACAGACAGACATACCGACGAGTGGACAAACAAGTGGGTGGACAGAAAGACACTAACACAAACGAACAGACAATAGATACCCACAGAAATTCGTATGTCAGAAACAAGACATTTCAGACAAACCGACAAGTGCCGCGACAGAAGAAATAGTCTCACGTGACGACCAATGAAAGCGACTCGTTTAAACACGTGACACTCAACGACAGATATCAAATGCGATATGACAAACAGAAATCTAAACAGAACTCGACGCTCCCGTGTCGAAGTAAAAATATCGATTGCAGAAACTTTGACGGACATAGAGCAAATTGAAGGAAATAGATTTCAGCGACGCAAATGGCCGCAAGAGACGGGGGTTGGGCCATGCATGAGTGGTAGAGAAGGCGCGGGAAGAGGGGTGTGTGGGGGGTTTCGTGTTTGAGTGGTATTGTAGGTAGATGGGGTCTTGATAGAAAACTGTAGGGTGTTTTTGGGGTGACAGATAGACAGACCCACTTACTAACAGACAGACAGACGAGCAGAAAGGAAGGAGACTGCCAGCTTGCCATATAGGCAGACATACAGAAAGGGTGCAGCCAGCTTGCCATATAGGCAGACATACAGAAAGGGGGCAGCCAGCTAGCCATATGAACAGACAGAAAAGAAGCAGTCAGCTAGCCATACAGAAAGATAGACATACAAAAGTGAGACAGCCAGATAGCCATATAAACAGACATACAGAAAGGAGACAGCGAGCTAGCCATGAAGACACAGACAGACAGCCAGACAGGGAGTCTACGTGGCGAAGTGGTCAAGTGGTCTGACTCGGGATCCGAAGGTTGTGGGTTCGATTCCGGGCCGCATCCTTCGGTTCACGAGTGTATTTTTCGGAGGCTCCTGGGGTCGTCGCTGGAGCCACGGAGTTCGTGCTTTGTGCTTGGGGGGGGGGGGCAGTAGACAGACAGGTAGAATGGAAACAGTCAATTAGCCATATAGGCAGACAGACAAATGGATAGAAAGGAAGCAGTTAACATACAGAGAGACCAACAGCAGACAGACGGGCAGGCAGACAGACAGAAAGGAAGCAGTTAACTGGCCATATAGAGTACGACGTGCTGCAACGAGCTTGTGTGAAAGGACAAGCAAGAACACGACAATAAACTAACTGAGAAGGCCTGGTGCTGGCTATAGAGCAAGCGCAATTTTGGGTGGGACAAGGAGATGCAGTTAATGATTCACAACTCTGCCTGCAACGTAAGCCAACGTCTCTCAAACAAGGAAACCTTGCAATAAGAACAAGGCAACCTCAGTAAGACCGAGACGACTCATTAAGACGGGAACATTGCAGAAGCTTTCACACCTACAGTGAATGCACAGTAAGAACAAATGGAGGATACTCAGAACCCCTCATCATAAGATCCGGAGATCGACAAGGTTGTGGCCTGTCCCCACTCTTGTTCATAACCTATATAGACAGCATACGTAAAGAAAGCAGCCAAAAAGAGACCGTAACAACACCGCATGAAGAACAGAACACAGAAGAAGAACCAACGGCGAATCACACCATTAAAGAACTCTCATTTGCGGATCATTAAGCATTAACTGCAAAATAAGAATCAAAATTACAGGCGTTGTGGGGAGGGTAACTGTTGTTCGAGCTCCCGATGTTGCAGCGCTGGATAATGTCTTTGATGTCGTCAATCCATTTGTTTTCATCTATTGTCCTCTTGCTCTCGAATCAGATCTTTAGTGTAGCGCCAGCTCTGATAACTGGTGGTGTCTGTATTCTAACGAGATGACCGAGCCATTTGATCTTCTGCATTTCAGTGTTCACGACACATGGTGTGGGTCCCTTTGTCGGGCAGGTCACATGATTTCTCACTGAGAATCAGTTTCAGTTGGAAGCTCTTCTCAAGTGTCTCGTCTCACGCGTGTTGTTGTTTGGGTATATGTGATTTTCATAATGTCCACGTTTGACACCAGTCGCATAGAGTTGGTATGAATATGCTATTTATTATCTGTCGTTTTGCGGACATTGATATATTTGAATATTTCTGTATAGGTAATTGTTGATATTTAAACGCACTGTCTTTTTGACAAGGAGTCGGAGTGAGATCCACTGATGGTGAGGGTAACTTGTAATAAAGAAAGCTAACCCAAACGCTAAAATCTGTCTAGTGCACTTTCCAGTAGTAGAAATTATTCGTAGTAGTAACACGTATATGGACTACAATTAGTCAGGTTCCGTCTCCACAATGTAGGTTGTCTGTCTCTGACCCTGACTGTACATTCTGTCAGATTGATGTTCTTCCATCAATTCCTGTTATCTTCCCACTTGTATCGGTGTTTACCTCTTGCCTTCAACCTTACCTCCCAGTATGCTTTTTATAAAAGTGTGTTATGTCTTTTAATGTGGCCGAAATATTTCTCTTGCCTCTTACTTAAGTTCAACGGGAACGAATATATATATATATATATTGTTCGCATATCCTTTACACGTCATCGCTGTCAACACCAGCATCTTTCAGCTGATTATTAATTTCTTGGCAAGATTACGCTCAGTAGTTTGCCATTGCTTTCTGAGCGACTGGCTCACATACTCCGTAAGTTACCGACGCGGAGAAAACCGCTGCTGATTCTCGCTCACGCCACGTTACTCTCGAGAGTATACGGGATTACGGGGAAAGTCGTGTAACACCTAGACCGAGGAGACCGGCATGTATGTATGTATGTATATATGTATATATATATATATATATATATATATATATATATATATATATATATATATATATATATATATATATATATATATATATATATATATTCACATTGGCACCTTGCCGTCTTGACAGACGATAGTTTGTGCTTTAAAAAGGCATAATAACTTTTAACTATGGCGGTAGCGAGTGTGACTGATAAGGCCAATTTGCGCTGTAAATGTCCGTTCACAGTGGGTGCATGTGAACACGTGGTCATTTCCACCATCATGCACCATCTTACGTCTCAAACGCTTGGTGTGTGACTTTTCTGCAATAATTTTCTCCTTTGACTTTATTCCATTTCTGATATTTGCCCTCCATGCAACACGTTCAGCGGCGACTTGCTCCCAATGTGCATTATCAATGCCTGTATCAATCATGTCCCGCTTACACACATCTTTGTATCGTAGTAGAGGCCGACCCTGAGATCTCTTACCCATCTGTAATTCACCAAAAAAGATATCCTTTGGTATTCTACCATCATCCATCCGCCTAAGATGTCCTATCCATCTAAGTCTACGAAGACTGAGCATGGAATAAACTGTCACACAACCTGATCTTTCCAATACTTCAGTATTTGTGATTTTGTCTTGCCACTTAATACCAAGAATTCTTCGCAGACACCGCATATGAAAGCTGTTTAAATTGTTCTCTTGGTGTGAGTAAGTTGTCCAGGTTTCACTGCCATAGAGAAGAGTACTAAGGACACAGGCTTGATAGACAAGGACTTTTGTTTTGGCAGTAAGCTTCCTGTTCTCCCAGACTCTTTTTCTTAACCTGTTCATTGTTGTTGCTGCCTTACCAATCCGGATGTTGATTTCCTGATCTAGGGATAATTTGCTATTTACCACCGATCCTAGATATGTAAAATGGTCTACTATCTCTAGTTCGGTGTCGTCAATAAAGATTGATGGTACCCCATGTGCACCTTGTGACATAATCTGTGTCTTCTTTTTGCTAATTGTTAAACCAAATTCAGAACAAGCATTGGAGAATGCAGATAGTAGACACTGCAATTCTTCCTTGCCTCTCCATAGCACAAAGCCTGGGCTAAAATATAGAGATCATGTGTTGCCCATGCAGCATGATCCCTCTCTCGGCCTGCCTAGTTCACTCCAGAGGAAAGGTAACACCCCTACATCTGGAACAAGACAAGCTGCAGAAGCTGCCGGATCAGCAAAGCAATGCTCTAACTGTCCGCCTGTCGGAGCTTCGATCCTAGACCAGTCGCCAACCAAGGCTTAGGGCCTGGTCTGCCCTGCCATGACAATTTTGTCTTTAGCTTGCATTTCCTCGCACCAGGGTAAGGCTTGTACCCTCCCAATTGCGCTCTTCCGCCCGAAGCCGTTGGCACAATGTGGGGTGTCGGGTTTGGTAAGCGCCGCCCAACGTTCGGCGCTAACAGAAACCAGGTAGTACCGTCTACTGTTATACAGTAGCTCAGTCATATCTGACTAAGACCTGACTGAAATATATATATATATAGCCGGCTCCCTGGCCGAGGTGTTAGCAGCTTTTTCCGTTAATACCGAATACTCTCGTGGTTGACGTGAGCACACGAGAATTAGAAGTGGTTCGAGTCGCGCCAGTGACTTATCAGAGTATAGAGCCGGTCGCTCAGAAAGTCGTGGCGTGCTGATGAGCGTATTCTAGCCTAGGAATCAACATACAGCTGAAAGATGCTGGTGTTGACCGCAATATCCTGCAACAGGATGGAAACGCGGAATATATATATATATATATATATATATATATATATATATATATATATATATATATGGGCAGCGGGTCGCACTGAGTTTGAAGTGAAAAAACCTGATCCAGAGTAACACATATCAAGGTGTCATAGTCATCTACAGAGATAGGTCAGCGGTGAGACACAGACTTAGTGGCTGGGGTTTTATTGCAAAGGCTAATGGACGAGTCTTGAAAAAGAAGAGTCTGGCATATGAGACTCCGACCTCCAGCATGAGAATGGAGGTGGAAGCAGTAACAGCGGCATACCGTTGGTTAGAGAAGACTACTGCAATACACATTGTATTCATTACGGATTCAAAGAGTATGCTTAGTAGGGTGGAGAAAGGAATGTTTTGTGTGGAATGGGTATCGTTGCTTCAGAGGTCACAAATTGTGAGAATTGTATGGATATTTTGCCCTGGCCATGCGGGGGTGAGGGGGAATGAACAGGCTGATAGGCTAGCAGTGTATGCGCCTCTTGGTGGTAGATTGCCTATGGACAAGGGAAAGGTGGTCGTTCGCCTGTGGGATGGACAAGGGAAAGGTGGCCGTGCGCCTGTGGGACCAGATGGAGAAGGCGGGGGAACAAACTCAGAACCTTATGTGGAAAGAATGAGATTGCGGGGGATCGGCAGGGGTTCTGGAAGAATCTCAACACTTATAGGGAAGACCACGAGAACTTTAAATTAGATAGCGGTGGGAACAATAAGTAGTATGATTCTTCGCTGGCTGTTGAACAAGGATACGGATCGTGTATGGGAATGTCCTGAGTGCAGTGATGGTGGTTCTTAACTCAACTCAGCTCAAACTTTGTTTTGTCCAAACCTACTTCTTGTTTGGTCCAAACCTACTTTCTTTTTGTCACTGAATCCGTTACCATATCAAATGACATACAGGGTATTAATGCCACGACAGTCAACGACTGCTCCGGACCAGAGGCCTACAAAAGAACAAGAAACATCATTACGTTATGATGCCACACACAAATCTAATAGTATAAATTCATTTCATTAAACTCCCGAGTTGTTTACCTCAACAAATCGCATCCCACTCTCCTCCCCACTAATCTGTGAAATTGCGCGTTCTCTGTTTTAGATTAAACGCCCCAGAATGAAAGATTCGCCACATAACATCTATAATTTCATTTTATTTATAAGTTTTCCCCATTTCTTGCGACACCAAAAACGCAATTACTCACCTTAGAAATGCCCCGACACCCGCGCTTTGCTCACAGCATATATCGTGGTGCCCTAGTCTTCCTGGGGCTGCCATAACAACTCCCTCAGCAAACGCTTTCGGGATTTGAGGCGCCGGTAAAGAAAGTGGGGGGATGACAGAACACATCAAAAGAAACAAACAAACCAAGGCCTGGTCGGTATCAACATTGCGTTGTAACGACGGGATTCGACGTTCTCTTGGTAATCGATTACTTGTAGAGAGTATTTATTGGCTTGATATGTTAACGACACCAACCTTCTTGTTGTTGTTGTTGTTGGTGTTGTTGTTGGTGTTGTTGTTGTTGTTGTTGTTGGTGTTGTTGGTGTTGTTGTTGTTGTTGTTGGTGTTGTTGGTGTTGTTGTTGGTGTTGGTGTTGTTGTTGTTGTTGTTGTTGTTCTTCTTCTTCTTCTTCTTCTTCTTCTTCTTCTTCTTCTTCTTCTTCTTCTTCTTCTTCTTCTTCTTCTTCTTCTTCTTCTTCTTCTTCTTCTTCTCCTTCTTCTTCTTCTTCTTCTTCTTCTTCTTCTTCTTCTTCTTCTTCTTCTTCTCTTCGTCTGCTGTTGTAATTACTGTTGCTGCTTCTGCTCCTATTCTTTTTCCACGTCCTCCTTCTCTTCGTCATCTTCTTCTTCTTCTTCTTCTTCTTCTTCTTCTTCTTCTTCTTCTTCTTCTTCTTCTTCTTCTTCTTCTTCTTCTTCTTCTTCTTCTTCGTATTTTTGAGTCCATCACAGCACTAGGGACAATATCATACGCACTGCGTCCTCATCTTCAACAGCCAGCGAAGAGTCCAAGCACTATTGATACCTGTTGTAATATCATTAAATTTCCATCTGGCTGTTCGTCAGAATTGTGAGTGTCGGTCAGATCCTCGGGTCACTCCCTGCAGCACCAGTCTCTCCAGGCCGTGGTCATTGATCTCTTGTGCCATACTATACAAATAAAAATCAATAGTTGTTACACCAAGAAGAAGAGCAGCATCGTCGTTTACATAATCACTAGTAATAACGACCCCAAAATAACTATAACATGAATGCTAGCAACAGTAATTCACAACAGCACATACTCCGTGTAGCAACAGCTGTGACAACAATATCAATGACAGGAACTGCGATCACAGGAACACAACAGCAAGTGCAGCACCAAAACAATAACAGACTTAAGAGAAAACACTAATTCCAATAATAATGTGGACTTAAAACAAAAATGAACAAGCAAAATACAATGAGGACGTGAGAAAAACCAACAATTACAACAATAGAAACAATAGAATCAGCAGAACAAGAAAGAACAACAATAAATTGGACAGCTACAACAGTTTCCCTTCGCCAACTAGATTGTTGAAGGCAATAATGTGTTTGCCCTAACTGAAGGAAGCTTTTGTCTTTTCTCCATATGAATATTGTATGTGTTTCTGTATACTATCTCGTTGTCTGTCTGTTCACCTTCCGCCCGGCCGTGTGTTTATTTGTCTGTTTACTATTGTCGTTACCTACACGTGTCTGTCTGTACTATCTCGTTGTGTCTGTCTACCTTCCGTCTCTCTATATTTCTAGTATATGTTGGTTTATTTACTCTGCATGTGTATGTGTGTGTGCGTGTTTGTGAGTGTCTACCTGTCTATCTTCTATCTGAGGGTATATTTACTGTCTGTCTGCATTTACTATCTGTGGTCTGCTTACTGTCTCTGTTTGTGTATATTTACTGACAGTCTACCTTCTTACATGTCTGCCTACCTTCCTCAATGTCTGCCTACCTTCTTACATGTCTGTCCGTCGTCTATTTGACAATTTACCTGTCGATGCTCTGTTTGTCTTCTGCCTATCTGTTGCTAACGTGTTTGTTTGTCTGTGAGTCTATGTGCCTGTTTGCCTTCTATATATTTGTCTGTCTGTATTGTCAGTCGGTTGGTCGGTCTGTCTGCCTGCCTGCCTGCAAACACTCTCTCTTCCCTTCTCGATATCCTATTCTTGGCCCATCTCTCTCTCTCTCTCTCTCTCTCTCTCTCTCTCTCTCTCTCTCTCTCTCTTGCCTTCTTAATTTCCCCCTAACCCACATACCATAATTTACAACTATAACCCGTACACACATCCCTCCCCGCCCCCTAACTCCCCCTCCCCACACACACACACACACACACACACACACCCACACACACACACACACACACACACACACACACACACACACACACACACACACACATTCACGTATATACACATTGTCCCGATAAAAGACCTGTATGTATCTATGTGAGCCGATAACCTGTTTACCGATTTTCAACCGCCACCCTGAAAAACAGAAATACAAATGTACAAGAAAAACATTTTCGGGGTTTATTTCTAAGTCGACACTGATGGCCATAAATTGAATGAAACGTGATTTTCTGTGATTGCTGTTCCTGTCCAAAGCATGACACTTTTTATTATGTTCGATATGATGTTTTCATCAGCGGGTGTCGGTGTACTGCAGATTTCACATATCTCTTGTTGTTAATGTTGTGTGTTTTATTACCGGGCTGTCTTCTTCTTCTTCTTCTTCTTCTTCTTCTACTTCTTCTTCTTCTTCTTCTTCTTCTTCTTCTTCTTCTTCCTTCCTTCCTTCCTTCCTTCCTTTCTTCCTTCCTTCCTTCCTTCCTTTCTTTCTTTCTTTCTTTCTTTCTTTTTCCTTTTCCTTTTTATTTCTTCCTTTCCCTCTTTCCTTTCCTTTTCTCTTCTTTTCTTTTCTTTCCTGTCTGTCTTACTTTAATTATTTTCTTGTTCTTCTTCTGCCTGACTGTCTCATAACATTGTATATGCTTCTTGTTCACATCATTCATGTTACAATATTCGTTCTATGTGCATGTAACTTGCACAAAAGACAATTGATGTGCGAAAGATGAGTGGTTACAACGGCCGAATCTAAGACAGGCCTTCGTGCCCAATTTGTGACCTTATAAGAAAAAAAATAATTATTTCGTTCGTTAGTCTTCTACCCACATCCTCTTTCTTCCTCCTCTTCCTCTTCTTTTTCTTCTTCGGCGATCCCAATTTAATCCACGATGCTTCCTGCCATCTTTATTTGCAGTTGTGCTTGATGGCTCCTGGGCGCAATATTCTGTGTAAAGATAGACAGTGTTGAGTGGCCCGAGTTGGTGTCTTGTTCGTCTGTGTTATTCTTGTTCCTGCGCCACCCTGCGCCAACATGATGCCTTGTTTCTTCTCTGTACGACTGGATGAACTTGATGGCGGTGTGGTAGGCTGGGACATGCCAGGTATCTAATGCCATGACTATCCAGTCGTGTTCTGATGTCTGTTTATCAGTCTGTCTTCTGTCTACCTATCAGTCTGTCTGTCTTCTGTCTGCCTATCAGTCTGTTTGTCTTCTGTCTGCCTATCAGTTAGTCTGTCTTCTGTCTGCCTATCAGTTAGTCTTCGGTCTGCCTATCAGTCTCTCTGTCTTCTGTCTGCCTATAAGCCTGTCTTCAGTCTGCCTATAAGTCTGTCTTCTGTCTGCCTATCAGTCTGTCTTCTGTCTGCCTATCAGTCTGTCTTCTCTCTGCTATCAATCTGTCTCTCCCTGCCTATTAGTCTATCTTCTCTCTAAATATCAGTCTGTCGTCTGTCTATCTATCAGTCTGTCTTCTGTCTGCCTATCAGTCTGTCTTCTCTCTTCTATCAGTCTGTCTTGTCTCTGCTGTCAGTCTGTCTTCTCTCTGCTATCATTCTGTCTTCTCTCTACTTAACAATCTGTCTTCTGTCTGACAATCAGTCTTAAGTCAGCCTATCAGTCTGCCGTCAGTGCTTGCCTGCAGCCCGATTGCCATAGATTCAACCCGTATCGGGGCGGATTCCAATTGTCAAAACTGACCTGCGGTACCAGGACGACCACGCCCAACACTGGTACCACGATATGTTTTAGGAAATAAAGGCGACAGGAGTGATACTGTCCCCATGACCTACATTGTGCCGGTTGATTGATAAAAAATGTGGATATGGTACCACATACCTGGACAGTGACAGAAAAAGAGAAAAGAAAAATCACAACAACAGAAATGAGATTCCTGAGAAGAATACTCAATGTATCAAGACGAGATACGATCAGAAATGAAGAAATCAGGACTAAAGTGAGGGTTAAAGCTGCGCTAGATTTTATTAGCAAGTCAAATGGTTTGGCCATGCAAGTAGGTTACCAACTAACAGTATACCACAATAAGCAATGATGTACAGACCAGATGGAAGCAGAGGAAGAGGCCGACCACGCAAACGATGGACGCAGGGAATAACAGAGTCAATAGGAATATCGATATATGAAGCTCATGAGCGGGCACTCTCCCGCTGTTTGTACTTCACCTGTACTTCACCTTGTACCAAGGTACAAGAGGAGCATGATGAGATGAGATGACATGAGATGAGTACCATATGCTCATTGCCCTTCAAGGTGTCTAACGGATCTTTTCCTTCTGTCTGGCTTGTCAGATTTACGACCGTTGGGTAATGTAGTCAGTATAAGTCTTTACGTTCCAGGAATTCACCTCGTACCTACTGTAGACTAAGTGTCTGGGAGTCTCCGCGGTGAAGTAGTCAAGCCGAATGAATCGCGCTCCGAAGGTTGTGGGTTCGAATCCGGGCTACGTCTTTCGGTTCACGAATGCATTTTTCTCGGAGTCTCCTGGGGGTTGTCGCCGGAGCTACGGAGTTCGTGCTTTGAGCGACACTTTCGGCAGGCCGCACTGCGGAAAGAGACCGAGCCATATGGGGTTAAACCCGGGGCAATGACATCGATCCTTTCGACTTTTAAGTCTTTTATATTTTAACTCTTTACGTTCCAGGCCTGATACCTACTGTAGACTGAGAGTAGCTGGAAGACAACGTCCCATGATAAAAATCCCAGCCTGGAAGAGATTCGAAATTACGACTGCGTGGCCAGAAGGCAAGCGAGTTAGTTACTGCTCTTCAGCGACTCCCCTTAACGTAATGTTAGTTAGCTGTATATCCTTTACAGAACGTTGCAGTCAACCCCACTATTTTTGGCTGTTTGTGATCTTGGCAATTTTACGTTCCGGCAGTCATACCATTTTATAAAAACCAACGCAAAGCGGTCTGCTTTCAATCTCACGCAGTTGTGTTTCGAACGCATTATGCGAGAATTACGAACTGCGTCCATAACACCCTTCGCCACGGCGCCCGTTTAACGTCACAACAGGAAAAGAAGATAGATTAAGACAACCTTGGACTATTCTAGACAAGACTTTTCACCAAGGAAACTATATCAGCCAAAGCACTTATCAAATTCTATTTTTCATCTCGAGATGCAGAAAGGCATGATGACCTATGCCAGTCGGCAATTCACTTGATGCTGATGATATTTCCAATATTTACATGTGATTTCACAGCTGTATCAATCTATCCCATCTGCAGTAAATATCCCTTGCTTATCTTGTCCACTCTAATATGGCGGAATTCATCCGAGGATTAATCACGAAGACGTCACTTTCTTAATCATAAATCCATTCTTTATCACACTTGGTCTATCACCCAGCCTTCCCTGTTAGCACTTCTAACGCTAGCTATTTCCGTTTCCGCTAAATCCTCCAGTTTTATGTCATCGCCAAGTTCCAGAACTCTTTTCTTCCCTCGAACCTGGCATTAATTTTCCGACGTGGATTATCTCTCTTAGCAAATGTGTAAGGCGTTTTCTTGTTCGTTCGTTTCTGAGTGTGTTGATGTGGTTTCTTACTTTCTTTAGCTTCTGTTTTATCGTTTGTAAACGTAGTTAGTGAGACATATAGCATAATCTAGTTAGAACCTCTGCATTCGAGCATTTTATACTGAAATGGTACATGTCTTTGATTATATTATTAGACTCGAACACACTTCCGGTCCCCAACACGGAGGATAGGTATTTGAACAGTTAAGGCCTCTGGAGGTATTTATGCTTGTGGCTACGGTTTTCATTCGCATGTTCCTCATGTTGGACTTGTAGTGCATGGTTCCGTCGCCCTGTTACTGAGATGAGTGAGTGGCGCAAAATTGTGAGCTGTGAATTTCGTATGGAATGCTTTTACATCTAGCCGCGGTTGTTTGTAGCGTGAACTGCATGTTCGGAATGATGGCGGCCGGTCTGTCGCTGAACTAACTGGGTTGCCTTATGCAGTAATTTTGTGGCTGCTAGCTTTCTAGTGACTGCCGCTTCCATCGACGATGAACTGTATTTTTTGTGGAAGACTTGTGTGTTGGCATTCTGGCGGCGGCATTACGCACAGTGTACCTGTGCGGGCTGTTGGTTTGTCGAGACTCCTGTCTGTTCCACTTTTCACATGGGCCAGTGAGGGGAAATTTGTGTGATATTCACTGGCACAGGAACGGAGCATAATGAGGACTATCTGTTGCTGTGAAGTTGGAACCGTGACAAATGACCATTGACTAATAATGACTTTAGCTTATCTTTATGTCCAGCATTAATCCCGATACACTTGTATATCGTGCTGAGGCTGGGGTATCGGTGCACGATAAGGCAGGCGAAGTCACGGCCATTTGGGATCATGCGATTGGTATGGAAGAACAGATACACCATCATGGCCTGAAGATAATGGTGCGGCATGGAGTCGACCGGGCGATATGACCGAGACTCAGTTTTTCGGAGAAAATGCCAGTCAAACACATAATCAGATTGTAACTAGCACTAGTAGTATTTGATCTGCTGCTGTCGCTGCTGCTGCTGTTGGTGCTATTGTTGCTGCTACTCCTCCTCCTCCTCCCCCTTCTTCTTCTTCTTCTTCTTCCTCCTCTTCTTCTTCTTCTTCTTCTTCTTCTTCTTCTTCTTCTTCTTCTTCTTCTTCTTCTTCTTCTTCTTCTTCTTCTTCTTCTTCTTCTTCTTCTTCTTCTTCTTCTTCTTCTTCTTCTTCTTCTTCTTCTTCTTCTTCTTCTTCTTCTTCTTCTTCTTCTTCTTCTTCTTCTTCTTCTTCTTCTTCTTCTTCTGCTTCATCTTCTCTGGTACTTGAAGATTAGGGGTCCGTACGGGGTGCCGTGATGTCTGTTCTTGACTTAACTCAACTCCAGCAACCGATGATTGGGTTATGAATTGGTTGTTTGGTTGGTTGGATGGGTGGTTGGATGGTTGGTTGTTTGGTTGGTTGGATGGTTGGATGGTTGGTTGGATGGTTGGTTGTTTGGTTGGTTGGATGGTTGGTTGGATAGTTCTCAAGTCAGATGAACTAACAGCCATGCGTGTATTGTAATGTCTACTTGTCCTATGGACTCTATGGTTCTTTTCTGTCCTTTATTCCCTTCATGGAAGCATTTCGCCTCAACCAACTTGTGCCATGCCGGTCTATTCTCTTCTATCTCTTTCTCTTCTTTCTACTCCCTCCCGGTTTTATTTATATATCTCTAATTCTCTTTTCTGAGTAGTTTTAGCTCTCTCTCTCTCTCTCTCTCTCTCTCTCTCTTTCTCTCTCTCTCTCTATCTATCTATCTCCCTCTCTCTCTCTCTCTTTCTCTCTCTCTCTCTCTATCTATCTATCTATCTCCCTCTCCCAGACTCCCTCTGCCTCTCTCTCTTCCTCCCTCTGTCTGTCTGTCTGTCTGTCTGTCTGTCTCTCTCTCTCTCTCTCTCTCTCTCTCTCTCTCTCTCTCTCTCTCTCTCTCTCTCTCTCCCTTTTCTTTCCACCTCTCTCTCCATTTCATTGGTCGGCGTTTGAGCCTTAGAGGACAGTGACACGCCGTTTCACAGTTACCCGTCATAGTCCAAGGTTCGACATCAGCAGCGGAACATTATGAGGCAGATCTTTTTGCGATGATTTCTATCGTATGACGCGTCGGCCTTTGAACAAGCAACGGCACACACTGAAGGGGAAATTAGTGAGTAAATCAAAAACAACAAATAAGTGTTAGGATTGATTGCAACGTCAAGTTAATAAGACAAGCAACTAAATATGTCGTTGCCTAAAGAAGACACAGACACCAGACTTCATTGTTAAACTACCATCAGGTGTTCTCAGGGTATGTCCGACTCTATTTTCAATCGGCTCTTTAGCGAAGGAGTTACAAATGTAATTCGCAATCCCGCATGTCGCGTTCAAAACACCGCTGCGGGCGATTTGGAAACGCACCGCTTTACACTGGTTTTCATACAATGAGTGCCAGTCGTTCTGGAAACTACTGAACATAAACTTGCCAAGAAATCAAAAACTGCCCAAATTATGCTGGTGTTGACTCCCACGTCCTCTAAACGATATGCAACTAAGAAAATGTCTGAATGGTCGCCAGAGTCTGTTCCCTACCTCTTGATTCACTGGTAGTTGTTTTCTCTTCGTGACCTCCAGTTGTGTCATCATCATCATCATCATCATCATCATCATCATCATCATCATCATCGTCATCATCATCATCATCTTAAAAAGATCATCATCATCATCATCATGTTCCACGTAGGTCGTCAAGCGTCAACTCGAATGATTCTTCCATACCAGGGATCTCCGTGGCGAAGTGGTCGAGTCGTCTGCCTCGCGCTCCGAAAGTTGTGAGCTCCATTCCGGGCTACGTCATTCGGTTTACGAGTGCAATATTCTCGGAGACTTCTGGGGGTCATCGCTGGAGCTACGGACCTCATGATTTGTGCGAAGCTTTCGGCAGGCCGCTCTGCGGTAAGAAACCCAGCCATATGGGACAAAACCCGATGCAATGAAATCGACTTTCTTGGGAGTCTCCGTGGCGAAGTGATCAAGCCATTTGACTCGGTCTCCGAAGGTTGTGGGTTCGACTCCGGGCCGCGTTCTTCGGTTCACGGGTGCATTTTTTCGGAGACTTCTGAGGGTCGTCGCTTGAGCTACGGAGTTCGTGCTTTGTGCGACGCTTTCCGCGTTGCGGAAAAAGACTGAGTCATATGGAATAAAAACCCGGTGCTTCGACTTTTAAGCGACTTTCTTGCTCTTTAAACCCGTTTTCATACCATTTTATTCCTTTTCTGCCAGACACTAACTAGTTAATTCAAAACAGTATATTCCCTGAGAGAATTTAAGCACAAAAGCCACTAACTATATGCTGCACGGTTTACCGCCTGGCATATTTCGCTGCATCTCGTTAGGTGCATACTGCATATACCATATGAAGTAAATATATAACATTTGTATATAGTATAATAATTTATACTTTATAATTTATTTACATTTATGTAAATACATGAATTAGAAATAGACATGGCCACTGTGTTTTCAGTATTTCAGCCAAAGTATAATTCGATTATTCACTTCATATGATATACAACACTTCAGCATGCACCAGAGGAGAAGCAGCGACATATGCCAGGCAATAAATCGTTCAGCGTATTGTTTGTTCCTTCTGTTTTTAATTAATTAATGTTAGTAGTTTATAGTTAACTGTTTTAGTAGTTCTTTATGTTTCTGAGTCACGCAGTAGTGCTGATTTAAGGTTAGGGTTTTGTTTTCTTTTCCAAGTAAAGTGTACTTATTACAAGGGTAAGTTAATAAGTAAGTCACAATTGGCTGTAGAAACATAACTAACTTTGATAACAACTTGAAAGCAATTTATTTTTATACATACTTTGTCCCTTTATTTCACAACATAATTTCCACCAACATTGATGCATTTATCCCATCGTTTTATCAGTCCTCCCAAACCGGCTGCATAGAACTGTGTGCTATGTTTTCATTTACCTTCACTCCCACAGAACTGTGTGATTTACTTATTGACTCGCCTTCGTCACATTTTCTACCCAGCGATGCACCACTTTACGGGAAATCGCTAGGGGCTAAGTCCACTGAAAACCTACCTTGGCGGGAGACATTTCGCGAGTGACGCCGAAGTTTAATGTGAAGTGAAAAAGTGGTTTAGAAAACAGAGCACCCAGTTCTATGCAGCCGGTTTTGTAGACCTGATAAAACGATGGAATAATGTATCAATGTTGATGGAAATTATGTTGAGAAATAAAGTGACAATGTATATGTAAAAATAAACTCGTTTCAAGTTGTTATCATAGTTAGTTATTTTTCTACAGCCATTTGTGACTTACTTATTAACTTACCCTAGTAGTATGGCTGTCAAAGATTACATTTCTGTGTGGCAAGTGTAACTGTCTTTGATGCAGACACATCACATCTACACGTAGATTCCTCGGTCCCACGGAAGTGACGTTACAGCAGCGGTTCCCAGAGTGAGCGGCACGGATACTGGGGTAACATTTTGGGCAGGTTTCTGTGGGGGAAGGGCTAATTTAGAAGTGTGTGTTTTTTATGCATTGAATGTGTTTTGTATGCATTAAAAAAAAAAAAAATTGTTGCGTATCCCTTACGGGACGTTGCAGTCAACACCAGCATTTTCAGCTGCTGTTGATGTACTAGGCAAGTGTTACGTTCGGTAGTTTGCCATTGCTTTCTTAACGACCGGCCCCTATACCTTTTTCGAAAAAAACCAGCACCGCTGTGTTTCGAACCCGGGTATAGGGGCTCACAAACCGCGTTCGCAAGCCATTAGCCACAGAGACCGGTATGCATTGCATGTGTGTTTTGTATGCATTGAATGTGTTTTGAATGCATTAATGTGTTTTGTAAGCATTGCATGTGTTTTGTATGCATTGCATGTGTGGTTTGAGTAAAAGGTTATGTGTTACAATGTGTATGTGTGTGTGTGTGTGTGTGTGTGTGTGTGTGTGTGTGTGTGTGTGTGGATCTGAGTGTGTGTGTGTGTGTGTGTGTGTGCGCGCGCGCGCGCACGCGTGCATGTGTGCGTGTCAGTCAGTCAGTCTCATGCTCACTTTTCTTTCGATGTTTCTTGTTTTTCAGAACAAGTATTTATCTTTCACACCAAAACTAGCAGAACCGTTAAATGGTGAGTAATTTGTTATTGTTGTCTTCTTTCTTTCTTTCTTTCTTTCTTTCTTTCTTTCTTTCTTTCTTTATATGTCTGTCTGTTTGACTTACTTCTCCTTCCATTTCTCCATCTCCTCCTCCGATATCCTGCTCCTCCTTCTACTCCTCCCCTTTCTTCTCATTCTTCTCTTCCTTTTGCCATTCATCTTCCTCTTTCTGTCTTCTGTTTTCCCTCTTTCTTCCTTCTCCCTACCTTTCCCACATTTCCTCTTTCTTCATCTCCCTTCTCTTATTCCTTTTCTGCCTCTTCCCCCTGGCGCCCTAGAACTGTTCATCCGTCGCCCACAGTTCGTCCAGCAGAGTTGAGCACCTGGGTAATGTTCCCACCCTCTCTCTGGCAAACTCTACACCCCCGGGATGTGTTGTACGAGGATCTGCTCGCGAATCTTGTAGACTCAGTTCTGATTATTGTTTGTTATTGTGTCAATCACTGTATTTTTCGTGGCGGACTTTTTGTGTTGTCATTCTGGCAGCGGCATTATGCATAGTATACCTGTGCGGGCTGTTGGTTTGTCGAGACTCCTGTCTGTTCCACTTTTCACATGGGGCAGTGAGGAGCATTTTGTTTGATATTCACTGGCACAGGAACGGAGCGTTATGGGGTGACCCTTTGCCGTGAAGCTGGAACCGCGACTAACTAACTAACTTTAATATAATGAATCGAACATTGGCGCAGATCTTTGATGCCCTAGTTTCTGTTAGCACCTTAGGCTTGACCATCAGGTCTAGGGCCAAGCAGGCCTTTATGTATAGGTCTGAACCTAACTGGTGGGGGAATGCCCTTTCTTGCCCCCTTGAATCTGTTTCTTACCACTATTAGAGTGAAATGCACAAGAGACACAGTGAAGAAGCTTGGAATTAAGTGATCACGGTTGTAAGTAGCAGTTTGTTGGATCCATTCCATAACGATGTGCGCTTATTGCATACGGGAGTACAAGGAAATGAGCAGGCTGACTAGCTCGCAGGTAACGCTACTGTGGAGGGCGGACGCGCTATTGACCAGGCTGACATTCTGAATGCTCTACGGGAAGTAAGACGTTTGCGAGAACCAAGTGATGACCGTGAATCTTCAACCATGGTCAGACTGCGAGAACTGCAAATTAAAAGAGGTGTGGCCAAACAAGAACACTACGCAGGAAGCCAAAGAAGATTGATTAACCAACACAGAACTGGTGTCGTTAGCCGCTACACGCTGCGGGATTTGCTGAGGAGGGGATCCGAGCACTTATGGACTGAATGGTTCGATGAGGATGATCTGCCGACTAACTAACTAACTAACTAGTAATAGGGAAAGCTAATCCACACACAAAAGTGAGCCCAGCGCACTAGAAGTAGTGGCACATGTATAAAATACGCTTGAGTTCAAAGCATGTTAACCCAATAAAAATCTTAATTTTACACACCAAACAGTAATTTTCACGTGTCATCAAGTGCTAATGCAATACAAAACAACACCTTACAGAACATATTCTTTAACGGCTGATTCACAAAAATAAACAATAAAGGAAACAAGACGTAAACGCTATCCTTGATGTTCCCAGAACTTCCATGATCAAAGGCAAAATTGACAGCCGCCGGGTTGCAGTTGTTAATTAACTGTCAATTTTCGAGATGGGGATTGTTAAACAGGGACCTGCGCTCCCAGGCTGACCTAGATTACAATTCGTACCTGGAGATGAACTAGGGAGCAAAAGCGGCCGTCGTAATATAGCACACGGATTGCTTATTGATAGATACAAATGGAGATAGCAGCATATTCACGTAAGCTTGGAGGAGTACAAAGGTGTCTGCTATATCAGTTTTTTCTTCAGCGTTCTTCTTCGTCGTTGTCCTCATCACCATCATGCGTCATGCCTACTGGCGTGGGCGATCATGCATCGCCACTTCTTGCGATCTCTAACGGCATGTACCAGTTTGAGTGCTGACGCCCTTCCGTGTCATGACACGAGACTGTCATAAATTGTCGCTCTTTGTCTCTATTGCCACAGATCTGTCCAGTTGTCACAGTATGTTTCAGTATAACATAACATAACATAAGATAACACATTATAGGGGTTATGGATTTGAATTCACATTACTCGGTCTTCTTTCTTTCTTTCTTTCTTTCTTTCTTTCTTTCTTTCTTTCTTTCTTTCTTTCTTTCTTTCTTTCTGCCTGCCTGCCTGCCTGCCTACCTGTCTGTCTGTCTGTCTGTCTGTCTTTCTGACTGACTGCCGGCCTGCCAGCCTGCCTGCCTGCCTGTCTGTCTGTCTGCCTGCATGTCTGTCTGTCTGTCTGTCTGTCTGTCTGTCTGTCTGTCTGTCTGTCTGTCTGTCTGTCTTCCTCCTCTTTCTTTCTGTCTTTCTTCTTCTCCCTCCCTTCACCCCAGTGAAGTGTTGGGAGAGGGGATTCTTTCCTCTAAGTGTGCTCTTGAAACCACCACTCTATTATGACCATGGTCTTGTCTCTCCCTTGCTCTGCAGCGATCATATTTCTTCTATGTGGCTCTTTGTGGCAGATGGTACCAGGGCATTGTGTTGAGGTGGCAAAAAATTATAATCTATTTTCTTTCATGCAAATTTGAAAAACTGACTTGGGCTCCAAAGACGGGTGCCTCCTTAAAATGTATTTTGCTATTGCTTTCTGAAAGACCGATACTCATATTATTGTGTGAAAACCAACGCAAGGCGGTCTGTTTCCAAATCGACTGCAGCCGTGTTTCGAACGTGCCACGGTAAGGCGTGTACAAGACTCTATTGTCTTCTTCTTCCTCATTCCTCTTTCGAGGAGGACGGGTCACACCTGGCCATGCAGGGCAAACGTGGGTGTGACCGACTTCGGCACGCTTTAATGTCAGGTATGCTTCCATCCCAGGTCACGAGTTTTATCTTCCCTTGAGCAGGTTTTACGTTTCCTCTCAATTCTGCCATGCCGACGGGGTTACGGCCTACTGTTTGTCATTTCCAACTGCTGTGGGATTTGTGGGTTACACACCTTGCGCACGGGACCTCCAGTTTTTTTTTTCGACCTTATTTAAGACAGCTAGGTATAAGATCACTACCCAAGAGATCTGGGGGCTGCGTGATAGCATTAGATATCAATGGTTGGTGGAAACATTTCCCAGCCCTATAGAGGCATCGACCCCGGTACCTACTCAACCTGAGCTGGATGCTGTAACCTGTCAGCCACGGCGACCCCTCCACCTCCACACAGACATACCAAACAAACCCCCTCCGTCTTCATACGACGGTTCTGTTAAGACATACACACTTGAGAAACACCCGAGGGCCTGATTTTTTAAATATAATAACACGATGGGAAATAACATGTTAAATTAATATATTTTGCTGATGGGGACAAAAATAGGACGCGTGAAAAGATGTGATAAGTGACAAACTGAGATGAGAAATTGTGTGGCGATTATGACACTAATTGCTGCTATGTAAATCTACAATGAAATATCTACTGTTGACATGAAACCGGAAATTGCCTTCATAACTGACATAGCAAAATCATTCCAGGATTGGATATAGCAATAATACATACATACATTCACAGACAGAAAAGGCCGTAAACACATACGCTGGCCTATTTGTCTTCGTTAAAACGAGGGATTTCAAGCGCTAATTTTGCGAACATGCCAATTTGCTAATTTTTCTGGGTAATTTTGCTAACAAGGAGCCGAATTCATAGTGTAAATCGACGTAAACGAACGCACAAATTTCTTAGTACAAATGAGGTGAAAAAGTGTGCATCGTGGGCATAACAAAATCAGCCAATCTCAAGTCTGTTCTGTTGAATTCCGGCCATTGTTCCATTTTGAATAGTAATATGTAATATTTGATAGGGTAAATTGTATTGTATAAACTACTTGGTTTACACTTTTACACTTGTACACCTTTTTAGAGTAGGGAATCTCCAATGTGTCCTTATTTTCTTTACGACTTGGCACTCTAAGTGAACGCTATTTGCGTGACGTCAGGGTTGTTAAGAGCTATCCATTTTTGTCAGTTGCGTTCCAACCTTCCTCCAAGACAGACGATCTCAGAGTCTAATGCTTGTGTTAAAGATTATCAAAGACCAATTGACCAGTCTTGTTAGGGAAGGTTGTTCTAGTGTGGTAAGACGATAGCTTGCGATTCTAGTTCGTTGTCTCGGCCGGAAAATCGTTTTCGGATATGTATGAAAATCATGCAATTGCATTTATGTCCTTGTAGGTCAACGGTCGGTTAGGACTGGGGTAACAATTGTTATTATTTCTTAAGGATTCTGGCCTGGTAGTTTTCGTTGATTTTCCAAGGTCCTGTATCCTGTCACTGGTAGTTAGTCACAAGGACATCCTTGAAATTCTAACTCGGCAGGCGAATAGAAATAGTTTGACTCCTTTCTCGGAGAGCTGCATCTGTCCATCATCTTGTGGCATGCCATAACCTGGAGTGTAATGTAAAATGTGTTTCTTAATGTACATATGTCGCTACTTTCCTTACTTTCTACGAGGGCTCATTCGGAGAGGAGGGTGCAGTATTAATATTATCACTGTCACGATTTTATTTAGAATTCTTATTAAAAGCTATGATTCTTCACAGGGAATTTTCTGTAGGAAACTATCTATTGTTAGGAGTGATGGTTTACTGTGATGGCAGATTCTATATGAATCTGATCTGGTAGATCTGAAAAGGGGTTGGAGTAGGAGAATAGTGAGGCATATTAAGAGAGAAGAATGTTTGGATATAGTTGGAATCACTCGCAGGGTTCTCCGTTCTGTTTTGTTGCTGATCCCCCACTGTTGTTCGAGCATTATCAGCATAAAATTCAAATCTGAGCCGTGTGATACCTACCTATCTATACACACATACGCACACACACACGCGGGCGGACGGACCGACGGACGGATATATATCGAGAAACCCAGAAAGTCAAATGTTTGACCTGCATGCGAATGAATGAGATCCGAAACCGGGATAGAATCTGTGTGTGAGCAAGTATCATCTGATCTACCAGTCGTCCCAAGTGTTGACCGGAGGATACCCACAGGGCACCCTTTGCTAGTTTCTAATATTCTTACAAAGGAACACTGCAATTATCTACTCATCAAGACCGCTCTAATGATTACATCCATAACCCTACACCATCATACCGTCATATCACCTTATTAAAGATTTCTTCAGGGAGCGTTCCAATTCTCACATTCTTTATTTCTCTCTGTCTTCTTGGAGTCTACCTCAATTAAAGTTCTCTTAATATTCTTTTCATACTTTATTGGGGTGACTATTTGAGAGAGTGAGAATGGTACCCATGTTGGTGTGTGGTTAGGTCTGAATCTCTTTTGGGTGTGTCTGGATGTCTAATATTTCTGTCAATCTCTCTTTTCGAATACAATGATAGCATTCCCAAAGGTGTTGTCATTGTGTTCGTGTTTGGTCAGAACGAGTGAAGTCTAGTACTACACAAAGGCTTTCGATAAAGTAAGACATGTCAACATGATAGGGATGTTTGCAGATCTACACATTTATGGGACAGACCTTAGACTCAATAAAAAGCATATACAGCTAGTCGTCGACTTACGACCACGATCGGTTCCGATAGACCGGTCGTAACACGATGTGGTCGTAAGTTGAGTACGCTATGCGTACAGTAATGTGAAGTGATGTTATAAAAATATTAAAGTTAAATTATATCATAAATTTCTTTTATTATTGTTATAAATCATAATTTTCGATGTTCATTTTGTGCCGTTTGTATCATCTCTACACCATTTTGTTTCTTATTTTTACATCTTCAGGTTTAAGAAAAACACTGCATTTACTGTACATGTACAACTGGTTTAATATTTGCAAAACATACAAAATACAGGTGTGGAAAATACTATAGGAAACATTATTATTACATGGTCTACCATCTCTAGTTCGGCGTCGTCAATAAAGATTAATGGTACCCCATGTGCACCTTGTGACATAATCTGTGTCTTCTTTTTGCTAATTGTTAAACCAAATTCTGAACAAGCATTGGAGAATGCAGATAGTAGACATTGTAATTCTTCCTCAGAGTGGGTCGTAACTGCAGCATCATCTGCAAATATCAGGTTATCCATCTAAGTCTACAAAGACTGAGCATGGAATAAACCGTCACACAACCTGATCTTTGCAGACAACGCCGTTCGACTGATAATTGAGGCAGAAATAAATCTTTAAATATTGAGCACAACCCACTACTGGCAACGCTGATCGCACTCTGGTATGAACCTAAGACCTATCCACGTCAATGTGGAAGCACTAGACTCGAGTTAATAATATGGCTAGTGATTGTGGTCGTAAAGTCGAATGGTCGTAAGTTGCATAGGTCGTAAGTCGACGACTAGCTGTATTGGAAACAACAAGCTGCCATAAAGATTGATAATGAAGTAGGCCAATATCAGCTTATCAAGAGAGGTGTGAGACAGGGATATATAATGCCTCCAGATCTTTTTTACCTGTACAGTGAAACTATTTTCAGAAATGTAGAAAATATAAATGGAATCATCATTGGAGGATGAAACATCAATAACATTAGATATGCGGATGATACAGTACTGATTGCAGACAATGAGCAGGAACTGCAACATTTAGTAGATGCGGTTGTTGCACACAGTGAGCAATTTGGGTTAGAATTAAATGGTAAGAAGACACAGATTATGGTCGTCACTAAGAAGTAGGAAATACTACAATATAATGTACAAGTAAATAGGAATATTCTCAAACAAGTGAATCGGTACAATTATCTCGGAACAGTCATCTGATGAGAGATGCCTTGAAGAGATTAGAACAAGAATGGCTATGACGAAGGCAGCCTTTTGCAAGATGAAAAACATACTGTCCAATAAAATGATGTCATTTGCAACAAGAAAAAGAGTGTTGAGATGCTACTTAGAACCTGTACTTTTGTATGGATGTGAAGCGTGGACAATAAGCAGACAAGCTGAAAAAACATCTGATAGCTGCTGTGGAAATATGGTTTCTAAGGGAAATTCAAAGAATACCATGGACAGACAGAAAAACCAATGAACAAGTCCTTCTAGAATCAAATGAAGATCGTCATCTAATTAGAAACATTAGATGTAGACAGTCAACATTTTTGGGGCATATTATGAGAAGAAATGACTTGGAGAACTTGGTGACAACTGGCAAAATCGAAGGGAAGAGACCAAGGGGAAGACCGAGAAGTAAATACCTGGAAGGCTTGACCACGTGGCATGGTCGAGACAGGAACACAGAGCTGATCCACGACTCTGGTGATCGAGTGAGATGGCAAAACATGACCGCCCACGCTTATCGATATGGCACATGATGTATGGATGGAAAGAGAAGAACAATGAGCAAATAAGCTGAAAAATTTATAATGTCTATGAAAATGTGGTTTCTGAGAAAAAAATGCAAAGAATACCATTTACAGACCGGAAAACCAATGACCAAGTCCTACAAGAAACAAATGAACACCGCAAACTGATTAGAGAAACTAAACGGTCACATTAATTTGGACACGTTATGAGAAGAAATACATTGCAGAACTTGGTGACAACTGTCAAGATTGAGGGGAAAAGAACAAGGGGAAGGCATGACCACGAGACAAGAACATAGAGCTGATCCACGACTCCGGTGATCGTGTGAAATGGCGAAACGTGACCGCCCACGCTTATCAGCACAGCACGTGATGATGATGAAAGAGAAGTACCAATACTGATACACTCAGGGACTGCGCAAATATCATCTTAACTGATTCAGTGCTATGTAGAAAGTAGGTATAGACCAAACACGCGTACAATGAAATGAACAAGTATTATGTGAATTTTCATTCACTGAGAATTGAAATTGCAGAAAATATCGCGAAACAAAACAAATAACACCATGACCCTAGTATGGCGATACATCGTCCTTTTGTCCTAATAGGAGATCACATTTGACGATATATTATCCTTCGGCATTGGATCAGTTAACTGGGAAACACAAAGCCATCAATGAGACAGAAACCCACCAGTAAACACATTGCATAGTGTCAAAGACTCGACCGCATCCCCTCCGCCAGGGAGAGCGGTCAACCCTGAAGAGACCAGGAGGAGATACGGTGCCCGAGGCAAGGGCAGGGGAGATGAGGTAATAGGAGAGGGTTAGCCACTCCCTCATGAGACACGCAGGCGGTGTTCAGAGGGTTAGCACTCTAATCACGATAGTACCACACCTCGTGAAGCCATAGCACAGTTGAGTAGACACTCAACAGGCCACGTTTGCCAGCAGAGTGCGATGTGAGGTAACACGCACGAAGGTGAAGGTCACCCCGCGTGGTGGGTAACCACGGGAGAGAGGTTAGGCAGACGGGAGACTGGACTTGAGGCGTTCACATCGTTTAGAATAGCGTTAGGAGTTTTGTGTTCACTAATAGATAGAACTAGCATAGGGTTAGCAGTTTGTGTTAGATAATTCTGTGGCTGTATATTGTGTATTGCATTAGCGACTGTTTACCGCTTGTAAGCGAGCCAACGGCAATAAAATGGACCATGCATTTTGCCTCCCACACGACTTGCAAGTTGTCTTGTATGGGTGTGTGAGAAGTACCCGATGAGGCCTGTCAGTTGAGTTGTTGACAGGCCAGGGTAATTGTGGTTGTCAGAAGTGAAGCTTGAATGTAATATTCAAGCTACTCCACTCGTCCACGAAGCTCTAGACTAGGGTTTAATTTGTGTAGTGACGGTGATTTGTGCAGACGAGAGAAATTTTGCAAGCTAGAAATGTGCCTATCGTAACGTATTAAACTGTTTAATTGTGTTTATGAAATATTTATTTAGTCAAAGTATGTATTCATCAAAGCTGTAAGTATTAATATTCTTATTTTCTTATATTTATTCATATATTTACCAATTTATTCTTGAATAAGCACCAAACATGATTCACGGCGCAGGAATACACAGGCAGCCGACAATATTGATTTTTGAGATCTAAAAATAGCGCTGCGCGATGACGTAGAGTGATTGACAGACAGTTGTTCTGCGTCATTAGCATAAAGCAGTCGAGTGTTTACAAGATCGCTTAGCGGCGGCCCGCCTGAATCTGTGCTGTATATTGTTTATTATTTACTTATTTAAGTTACTAAATGAATATATTTATTTATTGACACATTATTATGTTATTTTGATTTCTTTACAAGCATTTATTCATTTTTGGGTCTATTTTCTCTTTGCTTATCGTCACGATGGAACTATTTTCGGGCTAAGCATCTGATACTTAGCTGCACAACGTTTACAGAAATTAACTAGGTTAGTAACGAAAGGCAATTATTGTTTAAAACAAAGACAGGACATTGACATTAAAATTAATTAATACATATTCTAGGTGTTCGTAAGTCTGTCATTGTCTAAGTCATTGTCCTTAGTTGTCGAGTAAATCATATCGTTTAGTAGGCGTGTTTACTGCTGCCCTATATATCAGAGGGCAAACAACAGCTGTGCACATACACCTGTGGGCCAAATACCGTGTGCTACGTACGAAACGTGTCGCCACCCCAGTGTACCAAACAAGGTGACCTGTGTCAAAGGAGCTTCGTTCCCACATTAAGCTGAGTACACTTATATATTTTGTCATGCAATTTGATTAATAGTGCATCTCTTTTGCAGCTTGTAACGCGTTGACATATTTGTATACTCTGTTTTTCTGCAAGATAAATCTGGGCAGGGTATAAACAGAAAGCACAACTGATAGTGATCAGATAAGAACAAACATAACATATCAAAGATAAATAACTGATTAAAGTCATCATTGCCTATCACTGTTAGCCAAGTACTAAAGTAAGATGGCAACTTTATCAGATTTCATAAAAGCAGGCAAAGAACTAGAATTAACAGGAAAAGAACTACAACAATATGCTGATCAGAAATTTAAAGAAACAAAAGAGGAACAAACACGAAAAGAGAATGCGGAAAGGGACGAACGCGCACGAGAAAGAGAACATGATAAGGAGATGAAACAAAAACAATTAGATCAAGAGAAAGAATTAAAACAAAAGGAATTAGATCTAAAGCAAAAAGAGATAGATGAAATGGCACGAGTTAAAGAAAAACAAATTCAGGTAGAATCAGAGACACAATTAAAGATGAAAAGCATGGATATAGACTCACACGCAGAGATCTCTGCCACTAAACTAAGAAGTCAACAAGAGGAAAATAAGTTCAACAAATACAAAAATATTATCAAACCATATTGTAAAGAGGACTCCATATCTGCCTGGACAGAGAATGTAGAGTATCAATTTAAATATCACCAAGTTCCTTTAGATATGTGGGCTCCGATTTACATGAAGAATCTAAGTGGTGAGCCCCTTAAAGTAATAGAGTCTATTCCTATTGAACTTAGATCTAGCTATCAATACATCCATGATAGGATTATGCAGCACTTTTTACTTGATGCCCCTGGGTATCAGGTTCAGTTCTCAAATTTAAAACCTAAACCTAGTGAAACTTTTATAGATTATTTTTCAAATGTGCAGAGTGTACTAAACAGGTGGCTTAAAGCAGCTAACATAGGAAAAGACTTTGATAGATTAAAAAACCTAATAGCTATGGACAAGTGTATATCTACTATACCTTCTCCTTTTGCTAAGTTTTTGCAGCAGTCAGACATTGAAAACATCGAGCAGTTCGAAAAAAAAGGCTCAGCATATTTTTCTTCTAACAGAGAGATTTTTAAGACCTCAAGTGACTCTGAGATAGTTTCCTTTGTCAAAGACCAATCAAAAAACTATCAGGGTAACAGAAAACCTTTTCAGAAGTATGATAAGAAAGACAGAAAAGTTTCCATATGCATGTACTGTCAACTAATGCACGACACTTATGCTATGTGCGACAAATCGCCGAATTATCCGGCGCATCTTGAAAATGTGATCAAGAAGCAGCAAAGCAAACGGTCTGCATACAGGCGTGCAATCAAATGTTTTTTTTGTTCCTCTTATGGCCATTATTCTAATAAGTGCCTTGGCCGCCAACGTTTGAAAGCTAACAACGCTATGTTGATTGACACCTCTTCAGATAGTGGTAGTGAGAATGAGTGTGAGATTGAAAGTGACTTACCACCTAACCAAGCAGAGGATGTGTGTGCTGCTAACGATATATTAAGCTTTGACAGCTGTGAACGATGTCACCAATTCCATGCAGACGGAATACTGGAATGTGGACATACAGTACCATGCTCATCTGAGAGTGTGAATGCAGCATTAGCCTCCAGAGGCAAGTTAGTGTTCCACAATGCAATGGTCAATGATGTACCATGCCAATGTTTGCTGGATAGCGGCAGCACCCTTATTGGTCTTCGAAAAGAACTAGTGAGTCCGGGTGATTACACAGGTGACACTGTGAAATGCCGAACCTTTTCGGGTAACGTTGAAATTTACCCTTTGGCAAAAGCCCGTATTCATTCTCCTTTTCTTTCCGGTACCTTTACTTGTGCAATACTTAACAACCCTTGTACAGATTAAATTTTGGGGTGCTTACCTCAACTGAAACAATGTACTAGTGAAGAAATAGTTGCATGGGAGAAATTAAATGCAGCCAAGGCAACAACCAGAGTTGACACTTCAAAACATCATGACCCATTGCAAAATGAGACACTACTAATGCTTTTTCCAACCAGCACAGATGACAAAAACACACAAAAACTTATACACCAGCAGAAATCTGATTTTAATGTGTCTCCATACTTAAAATTGTCAAAAGGCAAAGCCAAAATGACCAAGAATGCATCTTGGTTCGTTAGACGTAATAATGGCATTTCAACTACATGTCATATTACTAGTAACCATGAACAGGTGTTACTTGAACAACATCAGTTAGGTGTGCTAAACAATGCACACAAAACACCATGTGCAGGTCATCGTGCATACAGCAATGCCAGGCCAAGTTTTTTCAATAACATAAAATTATTTTGTCATAATCTATTTGCTGGTAATGGCTGTCATCAATTGATACAAAAGTTGAAGGGTAAACATCCTACAGCTGAAATACAACCCTCTACACTGGCACCCAAGCCATTTGATAGAGGAAGGGTCAGTTCTACTACAAGCACACAAACAAATGTGCGAAAACAAGTAATCTGGAACTTGATCAAGACAGATTTAGGCTACTTCCATACAAACGAAATGGCAAGGACCATTCAAAGTGGCACATAACCATGGTACATGTTGACTATGAAATATCGATAAACAGACACTTAGAGATATTCCATGTCAACATGCGGAAACCTCACTTTTCAAGACAAGAGACAGAGGTAGTGACAGACGAACAGATTACACCAACACCAAGTGATCAGACGACAGACATACACAACGCAACTACACTAGTTAGTGAGACTGGCAAATCCGACGAGGGGCATACATGTAGTGAACTTATAGAATACACATGAATAAATCAGAATACTGATGACTGGACAATACACCTACTGAAACTGAGACATGCCTTTGACAGAGTGCGACACTTCGGTCTCACTGTCAAACCAGCAAAGTCAAATTATGCCTAAAATAAATTCATTTTTGGGTCATGTCATTTCTCAAGTCCAACTGTAGACTGACCTGAAAAGTAGTACCAAAATTATGAATCTGACCATGTCTAACAGAAAGAAACAGGTCAGAAACCTTTTGGGATTAGTAAATTACTCAGAAATTACAAATATATTTTCCAATGTCTTAAAATCTTCTGGAAATGAAATGTGAAAGATGCATTATTAATTCCTGCATTGTCAAAATTGAAGATCCCTTTTTGTAAATATTCCAATCCCTCCGCTTGCCTAATCCTAGGCTCATTTATTATCTTAGGTCATATGCCAGCAGAATCTCCATCACTGCAGTACTAGGCCAATTTTTTTTGAGGGCATCTTCCATCCGCTTTGCTGCGTGATCAGTAAGATCACACATGCTGAGTCCAAAGATTCCATATCACAGTTGCAACCCTAGGCGTCATCTATACGGTGAGAAGGCTCCATCGAGTTCTGACGGATGTTCACTGCATTGTCCAGACCGACAACTCCCTGATCACGGTCATACATAATGGTGTGCATCAAAATGACCGGATATTCAGGTGGTCACTAGTTTTACCATCTGGGGTAAAAATACCTGAAATCCAACAGTTAAATGTAGAGTGATGGTTGGTACATGAATATCTGATAATATAAGATGTAAAATAGCTTACATACATATCCACATTGTTGGTGTAGTCATGTACCAAAACAATGAACTATCATGTGTCCGTGGACATCAGATTAAGAACTGTGCTGCTATACTTAGATACCACCGTGTGAACTAGGACAGCTCATTTCCAACTAAGCTCCATTCCGGTGTATCATATATATGAACCGCAGAAAACAGTGTCAGAACAGTGCTTAATTACAGACACGAAAAGACAGAGCTACAACACCAGCGAACTCTACACGTGCACTACCGAGAGAACATTAAGATGACTGTGTAATGTATTTCAGATACCCAGGCAAAATGTGTGGTTATATTATGCCTATACAACCACTGCACATACATGAAGGCAACTACTAACTTGTGGAAACCAAATACTATGTATATAAACTTATTGTGATATGTAATATAATATTTTAAGATAGTGATAAATTAGATGTAGGTTAGGAACTATAACAGTTCTCATTTATTTTAATAATGTAGTTAGTACAGTAATTAACCCATTAAAATTAGATTAGAATATTAGTTTAGACATAAGAATAGTTTATTACAAGTTAAATTAAATTTATGATATGAATAGTACCATTTAGATTGTTATATTTCACTTAGTTTCATTGTAGTTAGTTTATTCCATCTTAATGAAACCATACCATCTTTCAAATATTACCATTTATTAGTATCATCATTTGACATCATAATAGATTAAAAAGAGTAGATAAGGTAACATACAGCATTTACACCAGTTAGATTAAGAACATCACTCATATAATTCCTTTGTGCATTTAAAAACATTATTTAGCATAGTATTTAGAAAAGTACATAAATTGTGGTCACATAATCCATTTAATTAAGGTACATAACTCACATCACAACAATTGCATTTAAATAGTTAGATTACATCACTTAGATTAGAAAAAAATAAGAAGTAATATAATCATATCATATAATTAACATAACAAATTTAATAAATTTAGGTAACACATTAAATACTTAGTTATAGAATTAGAATGGTATGTTAGAATGTAAAGTTTTCGTTAGTGAAATTGTGTTAGTGTGAATGTGTTGTCTGTAATATAGTTTAGAACTTAGATTACAGTATTTTGGGTTTCATAACAAGTGAATGTAGTCACGAATTAGTGTTATACACCTGTTTGTGGCCACATTGAACCAAATTATGACACTCAAAAAACTAACATACATACACATAGAATTTATAAATAGAGGATAGAAATTATATTAGTAGATTTATTACATCCAAACACACAAACAAACAGAAAAACAAACATATAAATTGCATACACTATTTGTAAATCAAAGACAGATAACTATGGGGCCAGGGGACATAATAGACAACGAAGAACTAAATTAACAGTGAAATAAAGTCTTACGCGCGGAAGCGAAGGAGGTAAAGCCTGTCGCACACACTCTTGTAGAATGGTTGTTAAATATTATATGGGGGACATGAAATAATTCATGTGTTGACCCTAAGAAAGTCAACTTTGTATGGGTAGTAAGTTAATTTACTATGTGAGGGCAGGTCTTATAAGACAACGGTCCGGTTCAGACATACCTCTGATAAATATAATATAGCATGTGAGAAGGGGCTCACGCCAACCAGTCAAGTTTGTGGCGATTGCCAGTAGCCAAGTAAGGCTTTGCTACATTGTGACAATAGTTATTAATAGTCTATTGGAATGCCCAAAGCCAGGTTATCTAGAGTCTTTGACAAAAATTAGAGACACTAATTTTTTGTTTAGGAACCTCTTGCGTCACAACCAATGAGTGAAAGTTGATGACGCAACACAAGAGGGGTGGGTGTGTGTCAAAGACTCGACCGCATCCCCTCCGCCAGGGAGAGCGGTCAACCCTGAAGAGACCAGGAGGAGATACGGTGCCCGAGGCAAGGGCAGGGGAGATGAGGTAATAGGAGAGGGTTAGCCACTCCCTCATGAGACACGCAGGCGGTGTTCAGAGGGTTAGCACTCTAATCACGATAGTACCACACCTCGTGAAGCCATAGCACAGTTGAGTAGACACTCAACAGGCCACGTTTGCCAGCAGAGTGCGATGTGAGGTAACACGCACGAAGGTGAAGGTCACCCCGCGTGGTGGGTAACCACGGGAGAGAGGTTAGGCAGACGGGAGACTGGACTTGAGGCGTTCACATCGTTTAGAATAGCGTTAGGAGTTTTGTGTTCACTAATAGATAGAACTAGCATAGGGTTAGCAGTTTGTGTTAGATAATTCTGTGGCTGTATATTGTGTATTGCATTAGCGACTGTTTACCGCTTGTAAGCGAGCCAACGGCAATAAAATGGACCATGCATTTTGCCTCCCACACGACTTGCAAGTTGTCTTGTATGGGTGTGTGAGAAGTACCCGATGAGGCCTGTCAGTTGAGTTGTTGACACATAGCAACGCTTTTACTTAAGATCCTTCAGCCGAACGCGGGCAATAATAGCCGGTACATTAGCATCAACGAGGGCCGGCAATCGACCGCGATAAGCTCGCCGTGTCTCGGTCAGGTTAAGATGTGTCCCTGGCTGAGGCCGTTCTTATGACGCAAATAATACAGCGTCACGGGGTTGCCAGAACACACTAATGCAACACTGTGTGGTTGCTAGAAAACAATAATACAACAATACATGGTTACTAGAAAGCAATGATACATCGCTATAGGGTTAAAAAAAAAAGTCGCTTAAAAGTCGACAGGGTCGACTTCATTGCACCGGGTTTTATCCCATATGGCTCGGTCTCTTTCCGCAGCACGGAAAGCGTCACACAAAGCACGAACTCCGTAGCTTTTAGCGACGACCCACAGGAGTCTCCGAAACATTTAACTCGTAAACCGAAGGACGCGGCCCGGAATCGAACCAACAACCTTCGGAGCACTAGTCAAACAGCTTGACCACTTCGCCACAGAGACTCCCTCGCTACAGGGTTGCTGATACACAGCATAGGGTTGCTAGAATAGAGTAATACATCACATAGGGTTGCTTAAACAAATTAACTCAACACTGTGGGGTTGCTAGAAAAAAAAACATTATATAACACTATAGCTTTGCTGATACACAGTATAGGGTTGCTAGAAACCAATAACACTATATGGTTGCTAGAAAACAATAATATAATACTATAATGCTGCTAGTAGACAATAATATAACATCATAGTCTTGCTAGAAAACGATAGTACAACATTATAGGGTTGCTAGAAAGCAATAATACAACACCATATGGTTGCTAGAAAACAATAATACAACACTATAAGGTTGCTAGGAAACAATAATACAACACTGTAGGGTTGCTAGAAAACCATACTGCAACATTATAGGGTTGCTTGACAACAATAATACAACACTTTAGGGTCGCTATAAAACAATAATATAACAATATAGGGTTGCTAGAAAACAAAAACAGCAATACAACACTATGGGCTCGCTATAAAGCAATAATACAACACTATAGGCTTGCTAGAAAAAATGCTGCAGTAGATAGGAAAGGATAGTACAGACGACACTGACGTTTGAGGACATCAATAATAATAAGACTCTACTCTGTGTCCCGGCTCTGTGGCGAAGAGCAGAGGACGCAATTCGTAATTCCGCAAACCACAGGCGATTTGGAAGCAGACCGACATTTGTTGGGTTTCAGACAATGGTATGAGTGCAGGTCGCTCAGAAAGCAGTGGCAAACTACCTATTCGTAAACTTGCCAAGAAATCACAAACAGCCAGAACATGCTGGTGTTGACCTGTAAAGGATATGCAACTACGAGGGTAAGTTAATAAGTAAGTCACAAATTCTTCTTCTTCTTCTTCTTCTTCTTCTTCTTCTTCTTCTTCTTCTTCTTCTTCTTCTTCTTCTTCTTCTTCTTCTTCTTCTTCTTCTTCTTCTTCTTCTTCTTCAGCGTTCTGAGCCATTGAGGTTCTTTGCTGCAGATACAATCCGTCTCCATTCGTCTGTCTCGTTGACCTTCTCTTGCCAGTCGTTGATTCCAAGTGCTTGTAGGTCTGTATATATATATATATATATATAATCTCTCCACCGTCTTCTTGGTCTACCTTGGGGTCTACGGTCATTTATTTCCTGAGTGTAAGCGAGGTTTGTTTCCCTATTATCTTCCATTCTTTCTATATGCCCCAGCCATTATAGTCTATTGGCCTTCATGATACCAGTGATTAGCGGGGACTTAAACAGATCATAAATGTCTTTGTTACTTCTTCTTTTCCTCTCTCCACGTTTTGTATCCCTAATGGGTCCAAAGATGCGTCTTAAAACGTAAAAGTCGCAAATGGCTGTAGAAAAATAACTAAATATGATAACAACTTGAAACCAGTTTATTTGTATACATACATTGTCCCTTTATTTCTCAACATAATTTCCACCAACATTGATGTATCGTTTTATCAGTCCTTCAAAACCGGCTGCATAGAACTGCGTGCTCTGTTTTCTAAGCCACGTTTTCACTTCACATTTATCTTCGGTGTCATTCGCGAAATGTCTCCCGCTAAGGTGGGTTGTCAGTGTTTATGCTGACAAATGTTTATCCCGTAAAGCGGTGCGTAGTTGGGTAGAAAAAGTTACGAGGGCGAGTCAATAAGTACGTCACACAGTTCTGTGGGATGGCAGGTACATGAAAACAAAGCACGCTGTTGTATGCAGCCGGTTTGGGAGGACTAATTAAACGATGGGATAAGTGCATCTACGTTGGTGGAAATTATGTTGAGAAATAAAGGGACAATGTATGTATAAAAATAAACCGGTTTCAAGTCGTTATCAAATTTAGTTTTCTATAGCCATTTGTGACTTACTTATTAACTTACCCTGGTAATATTTTACTCTGTGTGTGTAACTACGTGGTCCTTGTGTCTGGAATCCACAAGAAGAGCGAAATAGTGGGAGACAGAAAAATACACGGAAAAGAGAATTACAAATAGAGATGTAGATGTGTTTGGCCATCAAGAATGATGATGACTATCCGTTTCACCCAATGGGGTTGAAAGTTTGGAGCCGTGAGTCGAAGAATGACTTGCGCGAGTAATTGGATTATAGTGAGGAATAGTTGCGCAATTCGTCGACCTCGCTCTCTCGCTTGAGTCCATCTGAGTCCAGTAGCAAGACAAGCCAAGACAACTGGAGACGAATACAGGTGCAGTGGACGACCAGGGCGTTCTACCTGCCTTGCAGTTCTAGACGAGCAGTATCTTCTGTGGGCAGCTTCTCGCCTCATGTATGTGTGGTCCGTTCTGGCGGTCAGTCCGTCTTCGGCGAAGGAAATCTTGTTGATCCTAAAAGTAATCATACGCTCATTGCTTGTCGCTACGCTTGTCTTAAAACTGAAAATTAAAGAAATTGGCGGAAGGGTCGTTTGCACGAGGCTCTCGAGAGCCAATATATACAGGGATAACTGGCCCGTGGCAGCCTAACGTCCACTGCATCTGTGTCCGTCTTCCAGTCGTCTTGCCATGCTCGCCACTGGAGCCAGACGGACGCAGACGAGGGAGCGGGGGCGAAGGTGTTGCGCGACCACTTCCTCGCTATACAAAACCAAAGCGCAAGTCATTCGTTCCTCATCAAATAATGTAGTGTAATGAATGGTCATCGTCAATGAATGGTCAACGTCATTCATGATGGACGAACATCGCAGTTCTCATTACGTTCCACAAAGCGCAGAGATTTTTTTTCCTCGCTAGCGTTGAGCTCAAGCGTAGTCTATACACACATCTTCTAGTAGCGCAGGCTTGCATTTTGCGTGTGGGTTAGCTTCCTTTATTAACCATTTCCCTCGCCATCAGGCGAACCCACTCCGGCTTTAGAGGTACTTGTAATTTACGTCCCCAAGTCAAGGACGACAGGTCAACATTTTAGTCCAACTGTCTGGTGTAGAGATTGAACCCTTACCTCGGCATCAGCACAC
>OY992896.1:13134062-13239062 GCA_963921405.1 Cepaea hortensis
TCTGTCTGTCTGTCTGTCTGTCTGTCTGTCTGTCTGTCTGTCTGTCTGTCTGTCTGTCTGTCTGTCTGCTGCCTGCCTGCCTGCCTGCCTGCCTGCCTGCCTGCCTGCCTGCCTGCCTGCCTGCCTGCCTGCCTGCCTGCCTGCCTGCCTGCCTGCCTGCCTGCCTGCCTGCCTGCCTGCCTGCCTGCCTGCCTGCCTGCCTGCCTGCCTGCCTGCCTGCCTGCCTGCCTGCCTGCCTGCCTGCCTGCCTGCCTGCCTGCCTGCCTGCCTGCCTGCCTGCCTGCCTGCCTGCCTGCCTTCCTTCCTTCCTTCCTTCCTTCCTTCCTTCCTTCCTTCCTTCCTTCCTTCCTTCCTTCCTTCCTTCCTTCCTTCCTTCCTTCCTTCCTTCCTTCCTTCCTTCCTTCCTTCCTTCTTCTTTCTTTATTTCTTTCTTTGTACTGACTGAAACAGTAGGTTGAAGGCTGCTTTAAAACAAAAGTTGTTTGTCTTGTTTTGGTTATTTGTAAGTCTGTGTGTCTTTTTGTTTGATTATTTGTAAGGCTTCGGGAATTCGTTGAGTTCTTTACGTCTGATATATTGGTGACCGAGTCGTCTTATTCCCTTAAAAGAGTTCGCACCTATTAGATTGCACTAACGAAAGAACGAAATAACGAACGAACGAACGAACGAACTTATTTTCAAAGTGACAAAAATTAGGCAAGCAGGCCTGTCTTACATTCGACCCTTCCTACCACTCGTCTTTTGTACATCAATTATCTATTCTGCATGTTGCATTTACAAAGAAAAATACATTGTCACCTGAAAGCTATGAACATAAACAATTCAAATTACCATGTTATGAGACAAGTTGGCAGGCAGGCCGCACGGATCAATATTCACGGCACACGGGTGTAACCCATAAGTGATCCATTATACTCCTAACTCAAGCCTGAGTCCGGAGAATCTCAGCTAAGTGCATGAACTCCATAGCACCGGCGAGGATCCTGAAATACTTTGGGTAGATTTTAACTCGAAATTTTGCTCGGACAGCGCCGTTAGGCTACTCTTGTTCGATTTCCAACTGCCAAGGGATTTTTTTACGTGTACAACAATACACACGGGCGTCCGATCTCACTACCCAGAGACCAGGGGAAATTTTGTTATTAAAAGTCCACGTGAAAAAATCCCGGCCATCGCCGGTCCACTCGAGGCGGACACCATACCTCCCACTCAGGGAGGGAAGAATTCTGTAACATGATTCCCGCGGAGATGGTACTCCAGTATCGGGTAAACAGTAAAGTCTGTACCTGATCCTTAGGTGTACAATCAGTACCTGATCCTCAGGTGTACAACTGTGAGAGTGTGTAAATAATGTTGTGTACGTGATGGTGTGTAAATGATGTTGTGTAAATAATGTAGGTATGTATGAATGTGTGTGAGGATGTAGGTAAGTGTGCGTGCTTGTGTGAGTGTGTGTGTGCGTGTGTGTGTGATAGTGTGCGTGTGTGTGATAGTGTGTGTGAGTGTGTGTGTGCGTGTGCGTGTGTGTAGGTGTGTGTGTGTGTGTGTGTGTGAGTGTGTGCCTGCGTGCGTGCGTGCGTGCGTGACTACCTGCCTGCCTGCCTGCCAACTTGTCTCATAACATGGTAATTTGCATTCTTTATGTTCATAGCTTTCAGGTGACAGTGTATTTTTCTATGTAAATGCAACATGCAGAATAGATAATTGATGTACAAAAGACGAGTGGTAGGAGGGGTCGAATGTAAGACAGGCCTGCTTGCCTAATTTTTGTCACTTTGAAAATAAAGTTCGTTCGTTCGTTCGTTATTTCGTTCTTTACTCCTTACCCGATATCGGAGTACCAAATCCCCGGGGCTCATGTTATAGCGTTCTACCCTCCCCACGTCTAGAACTCGGCGAGGTATACAATACCGACTTGGGAACCTTCAATCTGGCAACCAGGAAATGATTCAGGACAGACCATATGTGGCCGGCAGGAATTAGCCCTGGCTTGGTAAGTTTGCTCAGCATGTTTTAGGTATTTCATTATCAAAAGACATTCGTTGTAGGTATTCCATTATCAATAGACACATGTTTTAGATAATTCAGTTATAGAAAGACATAGGGTTTAGATATTTCCTTATCAACAGACATTGCTTTTGATATTTTATTATCAAAAGACACAGGTGTTTGATATTTCATTATCAACAGACATCGACTATATCATTTACGATCACATCGATCCTTTGACGTCAGTGAATCCACATCTTTATCCAGGATGAGAGACTTGGGAGTAAGAATTGGCATTTCCAGACACGAGAGGTACATTGGAAAAACGAAGGGCCTCGTCAACCAACACATAACTGGCACTATTAGCCAGTGGACGCTGATGCACATGCTGGGGGTGGGGGGGGGAGGCTCTGAGCACCTATGGACCTGTCCGGAGTGCAGTGACCATACCCCAACTGATAACTGATAATTGATAGACTATGTAATTTAAAATCACATCGACTCTATCATGTACCACCTCATCGACTCTATAATTTACAATCACATACTATCATTTACCATCACATCGACCTCTCTCCCTATCATTAACCGACTCCGCTTTAGTGCAAACAAACAAAATGTACAAAATTCAGTAATGCGTCTATTTACGCAAGTCAATACACGGAACAAACAATGAGATCACAGACAGACGCCAGGTGTCATTTTCCAGTAATTAAGTGGTTCTGAAGTTTAAACCCTGCTCACGTTTCATTTCTCCGTTCCGGGGATCTGTTCTAATACCAACACATACGCTCTTGTAGTAGAGTCGTGAAGACTTGTGCTAACAATTAGGTACCGCCACGCCTTGGGTAGAAAGCAAATAGTTTCAACTTAATTACCAGCAGATGTGTAATTTAAATCCAGCAGTTCTTGTCGATGCCAGATACCAGTCATATCAAATTTCTCGTTAAAATCTTATGAAAGACTCTATTTGACAGCATTACAACTCTGTCACTGACATGGTATAGACTCTAAAAGTGCCTTAGTATCGACTTTCTCAATGTCGACATACCGACTCTCTTAGTTACATCATATAGACAATCTCACTGATATCATATAGACTCTCTACTTGACATAAATTGACTCTTTCATTGACATATCTAGACTCTCTCATTGACATATATAGACTCTCTCATTGACATATATAGACTCTCTCATTGACATATATAGACTCTCTTATTTACATATATAGACTCTCTCATTGACACATATAGACTCTCTCATTGACATATATAGACTCTCTCATTGATATATATAGACTCTCTCATTGACATATATAGACTCTCTCATTGACATATATAGACTCTCTTATTTACATATATAGACTCTCTCATTGACATATATAGACTCTCTCATTGACATATATAGACTCTCTTATTTACATATATAGACTCTCTCATTGACATATATAGACTCTCTAATTGGTAACATATATACTCTCTCATTGATGTCATAAAGGCTCTCTCATTGACATATATTGACTCTCTCATTGACATATATAGACTCTCTCATTGACATATATAGACTCTCTCATTGACATATATAGACTCTCTCATTGACATATATAGACTCTCTAATTATTATCATGTATACTCTCTAATTTACATATATAGACTCTCTAATTGGTATCATATATACTCTCTCATTAGTTAGTTAGTTAGTCGACAGATCATCCTCATTGCACATCGAACCATTCAGTCCATAAGTGCTCGGATCCCCTCCTCAGCAAATCCCGCAGCGTGTAGCGGCTAACGACGCCAGTTCTGTGTTGGTTTATCAATCTTCTTTGGCTTCCTGCGTAGTGTTCTTGTTTGGCCACCCCTCTTTTAATTTGCTGCTCTCGCAGTCTGGCCATTGTTGTAGATTCACAGTCATCACTTGGTTCTCGCAAAAGTCTCACTTCTCGTAGAGCATTCAGAATGTCGGCCTGGTCCATGGCGCGTCCGCCCTCCACAGTAGCCTCACCTGCGAGCTTGTCAGCCCGCTCATTTCCTTGTACTCCCGCATGCCCTGGCACGAAAATGAAACTAATCTTTGCCAGCCGAGACCGCTCCAGAGGCAGCAACCATTCTCTTCGGATCGACCCCTCCTCTATCCTCTTGATCATGTTCATTGAGTCGCTAAGGAAACAAGCCCTAGTGAATGTCTGTGTCTCGAGCCATGTTATTGCTTTACTTACTGCCATGACTTCCATGGTCAGGCTACTTGTGGTTTCAGTGAAAGCACCAGAGTCCTCCTTCACAATTCTCCCTCCGGCCCGAGCTGTAAAGGCCCATGAGCTTCTCACATGTCGGATGACCGACCCATCTGTGTAGATGACCGCGTCACCGTCTAGCGAATTCTCGAAAATCAACGCTTGTACTTCAGCCTTAACAGCAGCCGGATTTTCTTGTCTGCATTTTCTATCTAGTTGGATGCAAACTGAAAAGGATGTGCAGAAGTCTGTTGGCACTTGCACCCACTCCTCGCCAGGTTCTAAGTCCTCAAGTGAACACACCTGTTGAAGAATGTTTTCGGCTTGACCCATCCACGACCGTCCTCTTTTTAACCTGCTGCCCTTCACCTTCCTAATTTCACTATGCAGTGGATGTTGTGTGTTTGCGTTAATTCTGAGGTAGGCACGTGCCCTGCAACCTTGTATTCTCTCTTCAATGGTTGGAAAATCAAGAAGGTAGCGCATCGCCCTGCATGCTGTATCTCTTGTACATCCAAGAATAATGCGCATAACTTCATTCTGTATCCTTTCCATCCTTTCTATCTGCTTATGGCTGAGAGTCAGGATTGCCATTGCATACTCCAAAACAGACATGACCAGCCCCTCGTACAGAAGACATAGATGGCGCTGCTCACAGTTTGCTGCCACCATCACCCGCATCGCTGCCAAACCCCGCTTGGCCTTTGTTATCACCTGGTCTATGTGCACATTATAAGCAAGGCTACGATCAAACCGTATCCCCAGGTAATTCATTGCCTGCGTTCTTTCCACCGTCTCTGAACATAGCTTTACAGTTGGTGTTGGATTGTTGACAATATGATTATTCAACGAGAACCAAGTCACTGTTGCCTTTGTTGGGTTGACCATTGCCCCAGCTTCATCACACCAAGTACTTATGCGATTGAGTTCGGTTTGTAGTTCCACAGCAACCTCCTCTCTATCCTTACCCTGAGGATACACTAAAACATCATCGGCATATGACAATGTCCTGCCAGCTCCAGTGATCTGCTCACTGGTGATTCTCACTGTGTAGGCGTTGAACAGTACCGGAGATAATGGTGATCCCTGTGGTAGGCCAGGATATATTGTTGTTGGTTCCGAAGTCCAACTGCCACATCTAAAAACTACTTTCCGTTCGAATAGGGCTGCAGCGATCCAACTAAGGAGGAATGGACTTACGTTTAGTTCAAGAAGCTGAAACATTAAAAAATCCAGTGGTACTCTGTTGTATGCGTCCTCAAGATCAATCGCTGCAGCAACGGTTTCAGTGCCTGAGTGGAAACCTTCATAGACATCATGGGCAAAGACTGCTGCATTGGTCCAGGTTTCTCTTTTTGGACGGTACCCACCCAGGGTAGGTGGGAAAACACCTTGCCTCTCTAGTTGGCTTGATATTTTCCTGGCAATTACCTTCTCCAGCAGCTTGCCTATTGTATTCTGCATGGTTATAATTCGATATCCCTGAATTTTTGTGTGGTCTTTGTCAGGCTTCGGCAAGGGAATCAGATAGCTGTGTAACCATTCCTCCTTGATGCTAGCTTGCTTGCTTGCTTGTGTTCGTTGGCTTGAGCTCCAACGCGAAGTCCTGTATGTCGGATGAAGGCATCCTGTTGTCCAACATCAGTGTGATGTCATACACGACCTGAGGTTTGCGTGAGTATCCGTTGTCCCATGTCTGGCTTATTGGTGTGCAGACTGGTGGTTCCTCGCCGTGCAGGCAGACACTATCCTATAGCAATCCCTATACTGTTGTTGTACATGTCTGCTAGTTTCTCTAGCTCATCGTCGTATCTTATGCCATCAGGACCCGGAGCACTGTTGTTTGATCGTCGAAGCACAGCCTTGATTTCTTTCACTGTCACTGTGTCTTCATCCGAAGTGTTCTGGGCCTTGCATCTATCTGAGGTGACCTCCTTGGCCAGATTTCGGCCTCCCATGTCTGTCTGGTTGCTCTGCTCAAGGTAGCGTTCAAAGAGGGCTTTGCCCTTGTCCTCGTCAGTCCTCTGCCAGATGAGGTCAGCACCTTGGAAGTCAGAAATGCTCGTATTCTTGACTGCACCACTCATGCTTTTATGTAGTCGCCAGAACAATTTCAGTGACTTGACTGTGCTTACTCTTTGACACACCTCTGCCCATTTTTCGCTTTTAACCACCTTGACCAGTTTTTTGAAATAGCTTAATCTCATTGATGTCACATAGACTCTCTCATTGACATATATAGACTCTCTCATTGACATATATAGGCTCTCTTATTGACATCATATACACACACACACACACACACACAAACAAACATCATCAAGTACCCACCAGCTGGCGTAGGCGTTCATGGCTCTCCACAGATATCGGTCTTTGGTGTTCTGGATCAACTCTGCTGCTCATATTCCTCCATGCCACTGTCTCAATCCATCCGGCATCATTTCTCTTGGTCTCGCTCTGCCTCTCTTCCCCTCGATCTTTCCAGTTGTCACGATGTTCTTCAATGCCTCTCTTCTCATTATTTGACCGAAGAAAGCTGTTTGTCTCTTTCTTATTGTTGTATATAATGTTCTAGTTTCATTAGCCTGTATCAGGCAGTCATCGTTAGTTACTCTGGCAGTCCAAGGAATTCGCAACATTAGTCTCAGGTACCACATCTCTGTTGCTTCTAATTTCTTCTTAATTTGTTCATTTACATTCCAAGATTCACTGCCATAAAGCAAAACTGGTTCTACATAGCATTTCAGCACCCACTTTCTTACATTCAGTGATAGTGACTTATTGCATAAGATACTCATTTTCTGAAATGCGGCTCATCCACTCATTGACACCATATTCATCCACTCATTGACATAATATCCATCCACTCATTGACATCATATTCATCCACTCGTTGACATCATTTTAACCCACTCATTGACATCATATCCACCATTAATTGACATCATATCCATCCACTCATTGACTCATAACATGGCTCGAGACACAGACATTCACTAGGGCTTGTTTCCTTAGCGACTCAATGAACATGATCAAGAGGATAGAGGAGGGGTCGATCCGAAGAGAATGGTTGCTGCCTCTGAAGCGGTCTCGGCTGGCAAAGATTAGTTTCATCTTCGTGCCAGGGCATGCGGGAGTACAAGGAAATGAGCGGGCTGACAAGCTCGCAGGTGAGGCTACTATGGAGGGCGGACGCGCCATGGACCAGGCTGACATTCTGAATGCTCTACGTGAAGTGAGACTTTTGCAAGATCCAAGTGATGACTGTAAATCTACAACAATGGCCAGACTGCGAGAGCAGCAAATTAAAAGAGGGGTGGCCAAACAAGAACACTACGCAGGAAGCCAAAGAAGATTGATAAACCAACACAGAACTGGCGTCGTTAGCCGCTACACGCTGCGGGATCTGCTGAGGAGGGGATCCGAGCACTTATGGACTGAATGGTTCGATGTGCAACGAGGATGATCTGTCGACTAACTAACTAACTAACTAACTAACTCATTGACATCATATTCACCACTCACGGACATCATATCCAATCACTCATTGACATATCATCCAATCATTGACATCATATCCACTCACTCATGGACATCATATTCACTCATTCATGGACATCATATTCACTCATTCATGGACATCATATCCACTCACTCATTGACATCATATCTACCCAATCCACCAGCTATCCGCCAAAAACCAGCCGCCCAGCCAATGAACCAATCATCCAGGCAAGCAAGCAAGCAACCAACCAAGTATCTCTTCACAACAAGTAGAATGAAGCAACAAAAGCATCTAAAGGACTCATGTTACATGCCTGGAGGCTTATTGATGGATTCTCATTGGCACCTTGCCGTCTTGACAGATGATAGTTTGTGCTTTAAAAAGGCATAATAACTTTTACCTATGGCGGTAGCGAATGTGACTGATAAGGCCAATTCGTGCTGTACATGTTCGTCCACAGTGGATGCATATGAACACGTGGTCATTTCCACCATCATGCACCATCTTACGTCTCACACGCTCGGTGTGTGACTTATCTGCAATAATTTTCTCCTTTGTCTTTATTCCATTTCTGATATTTGCCCTCCATACAACACGTTCAGCGGCGACGTGCTCCCAATGTGCATTATCAATGCCTATATCAATCATGTCCCGCTTACACGCATCTTTGTATCATAGTAGAGACCGACCCTGATATCTCTTACCCATCTGTAATTCACCAAAAATATGTCCTTTGGTATTCTACCATCATCCATCCTACTAAGATGTCCTATCCATCTAAGTCTACGAAGACTGAGCATGGAATAAACCGTCACACAACCTGATCTTTCCAATACTTCAGTATTTGTAATTTTGTCTTGCCACTTAATACCAAGAATTCTTCGCAGACACCGCATATGAAAGCTGTTTAAACGTTTCTCTTGGTGTGAGTAAGTTGTCCAGGTTTCACTGCCATAAAGAAGAGTACTAAGGACACAGGCTTGATAGACAAGGACTCTTGTTCTGGCAGTAAGCTTCCTGTTCTCCCAGACTCTTTTTCTTAACCTGTTCATTGTTGTTGCTGCCTTACCAATCCGGATGTTGATTTCCTGATCTATGAATATTTTGCTATTTACCACTGATCCTAGATACGTAAAATGGTCTACCATCTCTAGTTCGGCGTCGTCAATAAAGATTGATGGTACCCCATGTGCACCTTGTGACATAATCTGTGTCTTCTGTTTGCTAATTGTTAAACCAAATTCAGAACAAGCATTGGAGAATGCAGATAGTAGACATTGCAACTCTTCCTCAGAGTGGGTCGTAACTGCAGCATCATCTGTAAAATGCAACTCTTTGATCAGTACCCTCCTAATTTTGGTCTTGGCCTTCAATCTCTGAGCATTGTAGAGGCCGCCATCTGAGCGTGAGTGAATGTATATACCACCATCCTGATCACGAAAGGCATATTTCAGTAGAAGTGAAAAGTATATTCCAAAGAGGGTGGGAGCTAGTACACAACCTTGCTTAACTCCACTCTTGATTTTAAACTCTTCAGAAGTTGCACCATCAAACTTGATTATACCCTTCATGCCTGTGTGGAACGATTCCACAATGGACAGAAGAGTTGGTGGGCAGCCAATCTTCTTTAGTGCCTTGAACAGACCCTCACGACTGACCAAATCAAATGCCTTTGTGAGGTCGATGAAGGCAATAAACAGTGGTTGATTCTGTTCAAGGCATTTTTCTTGCATTTGTCGCAATGAGAATATCATATCAATGGTAGACCGGTTCTGTCGAAAGCCACACTGTGATTCGGGGTAGACTTGATCTCCTAGGACTTGAAGTCTGCGCAGAACAATTCAGACAAATATTTTTCCAACAATACACAGAAGTGAGATACCCATATAGTTGTTGCAGTCGCTCCGATCGCCTTTGTTCTTGTACAGTGTTATAATGCTTGAATCTTTGAAATCCTGTGGGACTTGTCCTTCTCGCCAGCATAGCTCTATTAGCTGGTGGATCTGTAGAGTGAGTGTGCCTTGCCCACTCCTGACAGCCTCTATTAGAATCCCATCCTTACCTGGATCCTTGCTAGATGCAAGTTCATTTATAGCACACTTAACTTCTGTTATGGTGGGAAGTGTGTCCAGGTGGTCAAGAGTTCGTAGAGCCTCTATGGCGTTGAGGGTATCATCCGATAGTTTGGTCTCATTTGAGTAAAGCTCCAAATAGTGCTCTACCCATCTGTCCATCTGCTGTTTCTTATCAGTTATGATTTCTCCAGTCAATGTTTTCAATGGTGCACTTCTTTTGATCACTGGACCACAGGCTTTCTTTATTCCTTCATACATGCTTCTGATGTTTCCCTTATCACTTGCGATTTGAATGGACTCACATAACTTGATCCAGTCATCATTTGCACACTGCCTGGCAGCCTTTTGCACATCCTTCCTAGCTTGCTTTAGCTTACTCAGAGTGTTACGCGTTGGTCTTTCCTTGTTTCTTAAGAGAGCTATCTTCTTCTTATCAATCAAGGGCTGCAGAGTCTGGCTGTTTGCCGCAAACCAGTCCTGTCTCTTATGATCCACAGTGCCGTAAACCCCTACGGCAGTTTAATAAAGAGTTTCCTTAAGTTGACCCCACTTTTCATTTACTGTACAATTTTCTGGTGTATCAGTGAAAGCGTCTTCAAGTTGCTGTTGAAACTGAAAGCACTTTTCAGGATCGTGAGTGTTAATAATATGAATCATGGGGCTAGATTTGTGTTTAGCTGTGTAGATTCTCTTTGGTCTCAGTCTAACCCTTGCAACAACCAAAGAATGATCCGTATCACAGTCAGCACTTTGGTAACTTCGAGTCAATGATATATAGTTCAGATGTTGTCTCCGTGTGATGATGAAGTCCAGCTGGTGCCAATGGCCGGATCTAGGATGTTTCCATGTGACCTTATGCAGCTCTTTTGTTTTAAAAAAAGAGTTTGTAATACATAGGTCATTTCTGGTGCAATGCTCCAGCAGCCTTTGCCCATTTTCATTCATGTTGTATTTTCCAAGGCACACTGGCCATGTACTCGAGTCCTTGCCCACACGAGCATTGAAATCACCGAGCATATAAATGTAGTCACATTTTGTAACTGCCTTGATTACGGAGTCTAACTCCTCATAGAACGAATCCTTCACATCATCAGAGGAATCGAGTGTCAGTGCATATGCAGTAATAATGGTGGCAAAACCACAAGAGGTTGCCAAGCGCAGGGATAATAGTCTTTCATTTCCTCCTGCTGGAATTTCAATCATTCCCAGTAGCGAATTCTTCACTGCAAAGCCCACACCGTGTTGCCTTTTTTCTGCCTACCCTCTACCCTTCCATAAAAAGGTGTAATTGTTTTCCCCGAGTGACCCTTCCTCATCGAGGCGAGTCTCCTGCAGGCCAGCAATATCAATGTTAAGACGATTGAGTTCGGCATCAATCACAGCCGTTTTTCGTTAATATTGGTCAAGTCAGTGGAAAATCCTGGACACATGGTTCTTATGATGGATTAGCACTATACTATATAGGTAGGTCAGCATGGCCGAATGGACAAGAACGCGTGTACTTAAACATCCGGTGTGCTGATGCCGAGGTAAGGGGTTCAATCCCTACACCGGATAGTTGGACTAAATTGTTGACTTCTCGTCCTTGACGTGGGAACGTTAATTACAAGTACCTCTGAAGTCGTAGTAAGTTCGCCTGATGCGAGAGATATTATTAATAGGGAAAGCTAATCCATACGCCAGTGCTGTTTTTTTTTCGTAAAAGGTATAGATGCCGATCGTTCAGAAAGCAATGGCAAACTACTGAACGTAAAACTTGCTCAGGAATCACGAACAGCCAAAATGCTGGGGTTGACTGCTACGTCCTGTGAAGGACATGCTAAATTAAAAAAAAAAAAAAAATCCACACGCAAAATTCGGTCCAGCACTACTAGAAGTACCTCTCTCCGTAGCTAAGGGTTTACTGACGCGATTCGTGAGTCCGCTTACCTGCTTTCGAAACACAGGTGCGCCAGATTTGGCAGCAGACCGAGTCGTGCTGGGTCTTAACATGTTGGTATGGGAGCCGGTCGTTCAGAAAGCAATGGCAAACTACTGAAACTAAACTTGCCAAGACAGCAACTGCAGTAACATGCTGGTGTTCACAGCGATGTCCTGTAAATAGGATATGCAAAGAAGCAACAACAAAAAACGACTAGAAGTAATGTGTATGGACTACGCTTGAGTTCACAGCTAGCAGCGGAGAGAGCACACCTCGAGTGGAGGTATGGTAAACATCACACACATCTTCTTTACTTCCTCAAACCGGACGGAAAGACACGCGTACAAGCAACTGCCTGAATAGACAAGAGCCATGAACAGACAGACAGAAGCGAGAATGATGAATCTAATTGTTGAGTCCCCTCCCTTAGATTACAATTAGCAACGAAGTCAAAGCTAGAATTTATGTCGGTGTTTGTGGGGCAGAGGTTGGTGAACGCAGTATAGCAATTGCCAGAAATACCGTGTCGAGGGTTTGAAATCAGAAGATGGAGTATTTGGATCAGATAGCTTTGCGTTGATTCGATAGTATGAGCGTCGGTCGTTCAGAAAACAGTGGCAATTAACAAATAATTTATTTTTTTTGGCATATCCTTTACAGGACATCGCTGTCAACAGCAGCATCTTTCAGCTGTATGTTGATTTCTTGGCAAGATTACGCTCATTAGTTTGCCATTGCTTTCTGAGCGACCGGCTCACATACCCCGTAAGTTACCGATGCGATTCGAACCACTGCTGATTCTCACCGTCATCACGTTACCTACGAGAGTATACGAGATTACGGAGAAAAGTCGCAAACCTTTAAGCCACGAAGCCGGCAAAATAGATACATAATATGTCAGGTCTTAGATATGACTAAGCTACCGTATGACAGTAGAAGGTAATAAATGCTTTCTGTTAGCGCCCAATTTTTCGCGGCACTCACCAACCATTGTGCGGAGGAGCGCAATTGAGAGGGTACAAGCCTTATCCGGTGCAAGGAAATGCAGCCTAAAGGCTAAATGTCATGGCAGGGCAGACCTTGGTTGACAACTGTCTGTCATCTTGATAAGCTTTGGTCGGTAACTGGTCTAAGATGGAAGCTCCGACAGGCAGACAATTAGAGCATTGCTTTGCTGATCCGACAGCTTCTGCGGCTTGCCTTGTTCCATGCGTATAGGCGTTATTTTTCCTCTGGAGTAGACTAGGCAGGGTGAGAGAGAAATCATGCTGCATAGGCAAAACATGGTCTCTAGAATTCAAAGGATGGAGTCTCCGCTGAGATCAACGTGGGGGGTGAAAACAGATTTTTGTGACAGGCCAGACGGGGGTAAGAATGGGTAAGCAAGATGACAGGCTTGCGTGCCTGGATACTGTGGGAAGTGGACGAGCAATGGATTAGGCTCATATACTAAGTGTAGGTTAGCTTGGACGAATAAATAACAACGCTCGATCTTAAACATCCGATTTGCTGATACTGAGGTAGCGAGTTCAACCCCTGCACCGGACAGTTGGACTAAAATGTTGACTTCTCGTCCTTGACTTGAGGACATAAATTACAATGGACACTGAGAGTAGGGAAGGTTAATCCACGCGCAAACATCAATCCAGTGCTCTAGAAGTAATAGCCGATGTATGGACTACGATGGAGTACAAACGAGCAAACACAAATACGAAAAAAAATGCGCCGAGTGTCTTCAGGGAGGTAGGGCGATTAAGCGAATCAAGCGATGACTGAATCTGCTACCTTGGACAGCCTGCGAGAACAACAAGACTAGCTGAGCAGAGTCAGACAAGAACGCAATGCAGAAGGACAAAGAAGATTGGTTCACCACCATAGAAGAGGTCACGTAAGCAGCCACACGCTGAGGGAGATATTGAGGAGCCCGTCTGAACACTTGTGGGTTGAATAGATCACTGTGCAGATATTGAAGAACTGGTCTGAGCACTTGTGGGTTGAATGGTTCCATGTGCAGATATTGAAGATCACGTCTGAGAACTTATGAGTTGAATGGTTCCCTGTGCAGATATTAAGAAACCGGTGTGATTACTTGTTGTTAAATGGTTCTCTGTGCAGATATTGAGGAGCCGGTCTGAGCACTTTTTGGTTGAATGGTTCCATGTGCAGTGAGGATAATCTGAAGACGAACTAATCCCAACGTAATCACACTCTTTCATATCATCGAATCTAACTCTCCTTACGACAAGATTGATTGATTGATTGATTTAGGAACCGACATCACAGCATTCGGGACATTCCCATAAGCGCTCCATCCCCATCCTCAGCAGCCAGCGAAGAGTTCCAATACTAATAGTTCCAGTAGCAATCTGATTATATGTCCGTCTCGCCTTTCCTCTGAGCGTCGAGCGTCGGCCAGATCCCCTCGTCACACCTCGCTGCCTCATTCTTGCCAGACCATGGTGATCCATTTGCTCCTCCGAGGTGTACACGTGCTCCCACAAGGCCGCAACCACGTCTGCCCTGTCATGCATCAATACTCCACCAAGTTTTGCCGAGCCAGCCAATCTGTCCGCCTGTTCATTCCCCAGCACACCGACAAGATCTGAATATTAAAGAAGGTTGGCTACTAAAGACGATAAAACAAAGAAAACTAACACATTTTATTCACTTGAAATGTCATGAAAGTTTGGAGGGAAGAGTAAGGTAGAGGTATGTGCGCGGGAAGAAAGGGAGAAGAAGGCCAAAGAGAAGATAGGTGCTTGATGTGGCAGGTGATCTCCATATTGGTATATCGGACGCGGGACGTCTTGCTTATGACCGAGACGTTTTCTCGAAAGTTGTTATATGAGCGAGGTACTACAAAGGACATGTTATTGAATGAATGCATGAATGAATGAATCTAACTCTCGAACCAAAATAGATTCGGACTGTTTCAACCCAGTTATAATCAAATAAAGGTTGAACAACGGTACAAATTTTATCTAACATTAAAATAAACATTTATCCTGGTTCATCTGCGAAATTCATGATCTTTATCATCCCACTACATATTAACAAAGCTATATTCAACTCTTCATTGCTACAATTATAGGAATTAACGGGTGGTCGGTTATTCTATCGTTCCCTGGCCTGGGCTCATTATTAAATGCCCCTAAAATCTTACTCATCTCCATATTTAAACCCCTGTCTACCCCCTTCACAACGGAGGCTCTTTCAACTGAAACATACCAGGTCCTAGATTTCTGTACCTCCCCGTGCGTGACTAGGGCAGTCCTTCCACTTAAGCTGCTGGAGCTTTTTAGTTCGGTTCGGGGTTCCTTGCCTGATGAGGATAAGTTGTTGCAACACGCGATCGGGTACAGCCACCCAGACCTGCTCAGTTTCGTACCACGTGACTCGCAGAAACCATCCAGGTTTGAGAGAATGACAGTATACCCATAGGTTATAAATAGGGTTTTCTAATAGCCGGCTGTGCGCCCCCTCAATTTTGTGCGAATTTCAGATGGAAAAAAAAACACACACCAACAACAACATAATAATGCTTTAAGTAGTTTGCATTTCAACATAGAAGCACAGTCACTGAGTTCAATTGACCCCGTATTTTGTATTTGCAATGGCAGAATCAATTCAACTGGCGAAAGTTCTTTCTAAAAACAAAGCGGTATTGCCTAAAGATGGCGTAATTGCCGCCCATATCTTGTCTGCATTTGTAAACTGTAGTTCTGCTCCCAGGTTATTTCTACATCTGTGTGTTAGGAAATAATGTACTTGCTATTGTTCTTCCCACTGTTCTTCCCACTGTCTCTTTTTTTCTTATGTTTCTTCTCCTCCTATACATGCTCCTCATCGTCCTCCTACTCCGTCTTCGCCTTCTTCTTGTGCTATTGCGTCCTTCCTTCCTTCCTTCCTTCCTTCCTTCCTTCCTTCCTTCCTTCCTTCCTTCCTTCCTTCCTTCCTTCCTTCCTTCCTTCCTTCCTTCCTTCCTTCCTTCCATCCTTCCTTCCTTCCTTCCATCTTTCCTTCCTTCCTTCCTTCCTTCCGACCGCATTCCGTCCCTCTTCTTTTCGACCTTCTTCTCTTCTTCCTCCTTCTTCTTATGCTCCACCACCACCACAAGCACATCAACTTCCTCCACCATCACTTCCTCCTCCTACCCCCTGCTGCTGCTGTTGCTTCTTCTTCTTCTTCTTCTTCTTCTTCTTCTTCTTCTTCTTCTTCTTCTTCTTCTTCTTCTTCTTCTTCTTCTTCTTCTTCTTCTTCTTCTTCTTCTTCTTCTCCACCTCTTTCCTCTTACTCCTCCACTTCTTCATCTTCTTCTCCTCTACATCCTTCTCCTCCTCCTCCTTCTTCTCCTACTGCTTCGCGTTCGCTTCTGCAGCTCTTTCTTCTACTTAATTTGCGTCTTCAGATGGGGAAAACATGGCCGATAATTGTCTACAGAATAATTGGCAATCAATCTGCTAGTAAATTAGCGTGTGCAAACAGGGTTCTCTCAGCGATGATACCCAAGACACAAAAGACTCTGAGCTGCCACTGGCACAGACACCAGCACAGAACGTGCTCGCTGTTCAGGCAAATGGGTGCAGATCCAGCCCTTCTTTCCAGTTTAGTCAATCAATTAGGTGCCGTCTCCACAATAATGGTTGGCTGCAATGGATCTTCATAATTGTCTGTCTCTCGCTTTGATTGTGCATTCTGTCAGACAGACGTTAGTTCATTTCTTTTGTTATCTTCCCATTTATATCGTTGTCTACCTCTTACTTGCTTTCCTTCAGCTTTACTCTACAATATTGTGCTTATAATGTTGTTATGTCTTTTAACGTGGCCGAAATATTTCACTTACCTCTTTTCTATTTCTGTCATCAACTGTCTTTTCATTCGCAGTTTTTCTTGATCCTCTGTAATTGATTGCTTTTGTTTCTATGAGTTAGAGCATATTCTTCTATATATCCACCTCTCCATTTTAATCTCTCCAAATGTTAATACTAATTTAATAATGTTGAACACATTTTTGACTATTCCTATTCTCTTATTGATGTCTGTTTCATTTCTGCCATTATCTGTTGTTAGATGTCCAAGATAGGAGAAACTTGTTACTTGTTGTAGTACCTCCCTGTTTACTGTGGTCTATTGCTAATTATCATAGTTTTCGTTTGTTTTTTTTCGATATTAATATCTTTCCAGCAAGATACCTCCTGTACATCGAACTTCTTGTGTGGACAATATTAGGTCCAGATCGAACGATATAGGAGGAGGAGAAGAAGAGGGAATTGGCGACGGGAAGACAAGAAGGAAGAAGATGAGCAGGAAGAAGATACCTGTGCCAAGAAATATCTACAGCAAATATTAAACAATGTTTAAAAGTTAGTTGCATATCCTTTACAGGTCGTCGCAGTCAACCCCAGAATTTGTTTGGCCGTTTGTGATCTCTTGGCAAGTTTACTTTCAGCAGTTTGCCATTGCTTTCTGAACAACCGATACTCATACCATTGAATGAAAATCAACGCAAGGCGGTCTGCTGCCAAATCGCCCGCAGCTGTGTTTCGAACGCGGTATGCGGAATTATGAATCGCGTCCGTAACCCCTTCACAATAGAACAATATAGTAATCATTATACTCATTATGTGCCATGACAGCTGGCATAGGCGGTCATGTCTCTCCGCAGATCTCGGTCTTTGGTGTTTTGGACCATCTCTGACGATAATTTCCTCCGTGGCACTGTGACGTGCATCCATCTTTTCTCTCGGCTATTTATAATTGCCATGTCAAAATGTGGTTTTAGTGAATCAGATATTATTGATTACTGTACATTCTCCAGGGGTGTATAATACATACTGTTACTGTTGTTATCTGAGATTAGCTTCATAAGTGGTGTATAAATGAAATAATATATGAGAGCAGAGAGATAAGAAGGATAGAATATCATAAGGGCATGCTTGCTCAATTCTTAACCCTTTGAAAAATAGTTCGTTGGGTTGTTCGGTCTGCCTCATTTCCCGTAAATTTGTTCAGTCGGATAATGTATCTCATGTCTCTCTTCTCATCATATGACCAAAGAAAGCTGTTTGTCTCTGTCCTATTGTTCTATATAAAGTTTAATTTCATTGGCCTGTTTCAGGCAATCGTTGTTAGTTAATCTGGCCATCCATCCATCATGTGCCGGTAAACGTGGGCGGTCATGTTCTGCCATCTCACTCGATCACCAGAGTCGTGGATCAGCTCTGTGTTTCTGTCTCGACCATGCCACAAGGCCAAGCCATTCAGGTACTTGTTTCTAGGTCTTCCCCTTGGTCTGTTCCCCTCGATCTTACCAGTTGTCACCAAGTTCTCCAATTCATTTCTTCTCATAAAATGCCCAAAATATTATGACTGTCTACGTCTAATGTCTCTAATCAGTTTACGATCTTCATTTGTTTCTTGAAGAACTTGTTCATTGGTCTTTCTGGCTGTCCATGGTATTCTTTGCATTTATGGAGAATAATTACACAGAATTTGTAATATAAATTTTTTAATATAAATTAAAATAATTACCCAGAATTTACTCTGGCAGTCCAAGGTATTCGCAACATTCGTCTCAGAAACCACATCTCCTTTCCTTCCAAGTTCTTCCTAATTTGTTAATTCAATTTTCATGATTCACTGCCATGCAACAAAACATGTTCCCAATAGCCTGTCTGTACTGTCTTTCTTACATTCAACGATAGTGATGTATTGCATTAGATACTTTCCATTTTCAAAACAGATCGTGCTTAAATACGCGTTAAAAGTATATTTAACCATAAATCATACCAAATTGACTACCGTCTTAAGCTCATTGCTTGTGTCAACGTATTTACGAAAAGGATTATATGAGAGCAAAAATATATTTTCATAAACAAATTAATCGTATTATTTTCGTCAACGATGCACTTTATTTAAAATGCATTTTATTTAAAAGTTACCGGTAAATAAATTAGATCTTTACAAAAGTAACAGTTCCCTGATAATGGAAAGTAGATTTCTTCATTTATTATTAAAGATTGCAAATCAAATAAGTTATAAAGCGAAAGAAACTAGTCAACACCGCGGCAGTTGAATAAGCCAGTTTCCTGGCTACTTTGTATTTCGCCGACGAAGTTGAATTCTGGGATCTCTTTTGGTATCCAAGAAACCGTGGTATTTGATGGGCATTCCCCAGACGTAATTTCCGGGATGTGTCAAAAAACGGTGCGCACGTGTGAGCATTACCGCAAACAAAGGAAAGATGGCGAATCACGAAGCAGGAGCTTCAAAGTAAAGATAGTCAAGGTTGAGTGAACAGAGAGGGCTTTTAATGTTCTGCTCGACGCATGTCTCGGAAATGGAGGTCTCGACTTGTGTGTGTGTGGGTGTGGATGTGTGTGTGTGTGTGTGTGTGTGTGTGTGTGTGTGTGTGTGTGTGTGTGTGTGTGTGTGTGTGTGTTTGGGTGGGTGGGTGTGTTTATATGAAAGACAAATTTCAAGTGGGGTGTGGGGGTGAGTGTGTCAGGGTTGTGGTGAAGGTGAGTTGGTGTGGTTGTTTGATGAAGGATTGGAAGAATGGTAATAATTGTGTGCGTGAGTGTGACTGTGTGTGTGTGTGTGTGTGTGGGGGGGGGGGAAGGGTGATTGCGCGTGTGTGCGTTGGGTTAGTGTGATTGTGTGTGTGTGTGTGTGTGTGAGTGTGTGAGAGAGGGGTGAGTTTGAAAGCGTGTGTGTGCGGGGTGAGTGTGATTGTGTGTGTGGGAGGGGGGGCGGGGTGTGAGTGTAATTGTGTGTGTGTGTGTTTTGGGGGTAAGGGGGTGAGCGTGATTGTGTATGTGCATGTGGGGGAATTGAGTGTGATTGTGTGTGTGTGTGTGTATTTGGGGGGGGGGGGGAGTGAGATTGTGTGTGTGTGGGGGGGGGAGGGTGAGTATGAGTGTGTGTGTGTCTGTTTGAGTGTGATTGTGTGCGTGTGTGTCGGGGGGGGGGTAAATTTTATTGTGTGTGGGTGGTGATGGTGGGGGTGGTGGTGGCAGTGGTGTGGTGGTGGTGGTGGAAGTGGCGTGGTGGTGGTGGTGGAGGAAATAATTAACAATAGCAGGTGGATCACCAGAAGCCAAGGATAAAGAGAAAGAAATAATTAATTGACCCGTTTCTTTGCCTGTAACCTCCAGCGGTATGGATCAGTTTGTCCCCTCTCTCCTCCCCTCCTGTACATGCTTTGCTTATCTAGTACTGCCCCAAAGATAATGCGACAGTGAGACACCGAATGGCGAACGTCTGACGTCTCAACCCGGCATGTTTGAAAACACGTCCGACATCCCAAACTCACACAAGAAGCTAACGATGTGGTTGGGGAAGAGTGTAATTGTCTACAAAGAACGGGCCGGGGTCAGAAATTTGCAGAAATTGTACACAGATCGGCACGCTGAGGTCTAGCCAAAGGAATCTAATTATACTGCAAATAGCTGCAGCTGACTGATCTGTAATTCTCTTAAAGAGAAAGGGGAATTTCAGGAAAAGTTTAATGATCTTGTTTTTCCTAGGCGGCTCTTGGGAGATTGTTAAGAGACTGATATATATCCCACAAGTTGTTCTTTGGTAAGATGGAGATTCAGTAAAGTAACCCTTTTTATGCAAAGTTAGCTTCTGGTGAATGTTTTATTGGTTAGTTATCTTGTTATCCGATGGGATATTACCCTTGCACTTCGGACAAGTTCATGGGTGCTCGGTCCTTCCCCAAAATATCCATCAGCGGCGACTTATAGTGCCACGTCTGTATTGGTTGACGAGGCCCATCATTCTCCCGATGCCCCTGTCGTGTCTGGCCGTACCACTTCTTACTCTCGAGTATCTCATTTTCGATAACGATGTGGATTCTCGGGCGTCTTAGTCCTCCGCCCTCGTCATCTCCCTAAGGGTGTTAATAACATCGGCACGATCCATGGCCTGGCCATCTATAAGGGATGCAGAGCCAGCAAGTTTATCAGCTCGTTCATTTCCCTCAACTCCCGCGTGTTTCGGAACGAAGATGAAGGTGACTCTACGGACAACATACCTCTGCAGTGATTCAATCCACTGAAAGTACCCGCCTCTACCTTTCGGATCATACTCATTAAATCACTTAGTACACAAACGTGGCATATCCTTTACAGGTCGTAGCAGTCAACTCCAGCATTATTTGGCTGTTCGTTATTCTTGGGCAAGTTTACGTTCAGTAGTTTGCCGTTGATTTCTGTACAACCGGTACCCATACCGTTTCATAGAAAGCCAACGAAACTCGGTCTGCTGCCAAATCTCCCACAGCTGTATTTCTAACTCGGGTATGCGGGATTACGAACTGCGTCAGTACCACCTTGGCCAATGAGCCGGCTAAACCTGCTTTTTGATTGGCTCTGTATCTGTTAAATGTCATTGTGGCTTGACAAGAACAAAGGCATGGTTTCTGGACGAAAAGCCAAGGGTGGGCAGGCACAAAGATGGATACAAGACATTGCAGACTCCTTGAGCAAGAGGCGGGAGAAATGACCAGCGATTGGGGTGTTTCTCAGCGCACTTGATGAGGGCGACAATCTGCAAAGGGATAGCTACTTGAGAGAGCTGTATACTGTAGCATTATTTGACCATCTCCAACTTCCCAAGAAACATGCCCTGCGCTTGTTTTTCATGCGTCTGTGAGGACTAACATCCAATGTTCATCCGTAGGTCAGCATGGCCGAATGGATAATAACGCGTGCTCTTAAACATCCGGTGTGTTGATGTTAAGGTAAAGAGATCAACTCCTACAGTAGATAGCTGGACTAAAATGTCGACCTCTCGTTCTTGACTTGTGGACGTTAATTACAAGTGCCTCTGAAGTCGGAGTGGGTTCGCACTGATGGCGACGGACACTGATAATAGGGACAGATAATCCACACGCAAAATTCAGTCCAGCACTACCAGAAGGTGTGTGTATGGACTACGCTTGAGTTCAAATCGAGCGAGCGCAAAACAAATGTTCATCCTTCTTCTTCTTCTTCTTCTTCTTCTTCTTCTTCTTCTTCTTCTTCTTCTTCTTCTTCTTCTTTTTCTTCTTCTTCTTCTTCTTCTTCTTCTTCTTCTTCTTCTTCTTCTTCTTCTTCTTTTTCTTCTTTTTCTTCTTCTTCGTCTTCTTCGCCTCCTTCTCCTTTCTTCCTCCTTCTTTATTCCTTCTTCTTTTTTTTCCCTCCTTCTTTCTTCGTCATTCTTTCTTGTTCCTTCTTTCTGCTTATTCGTTCTTCTTCTGCTTCTTCTTTCTCCTTCTTTTCTCTTCCTGCTCCTCTTCCTCCTCTTCCCCATCCTTCTCTTCTCCTCCTCTTCCTCCTCTTCCTCATCATTCTCTTCTCCTCCTCTTCCTCCTCCTCTTCTTCCTCCTTGTTTGCTCTCAGAAATGCCCGTTCATCATCATCATCATCATCATCATCATCATCATCATCATCATCGTTATCATCATCACCATCATAATTATCATAACGTTTTTTCTGCCCGAGGTAGCGTAATGTCTAGATATTCGCCTGCCGATCTGATGACCGATGGTTCGTTTCGCAGGTGGACAAATTCGAAGCTGCAGAAATTAGTTTGGGCGGCCAGGTCGACCAGCCTAAAATAGGACCAAGAATGCCATGGGTAGTAAACGCATTCAGCGTGACTGATTACATCCCACCCCGGGTGCAGATGGGTCTATCTGCCTCTACCAAACCGCCTATCTACCCATATATATATATATATATATATATATATATATATATATATATATATATATATATATATATATATGTATATATATATATTCTCGTTCCTTTGTTGAGGGGAACATATATCTTCATTTCGCTTCGATTATAATGTCAATGAAACACAGAGATACCCGGACATCCTCAGTACAATAAGCAGCTGACAGACCAGCTGTGTATAACCTGTCCCTCTAAGTCAATGAAATACTGGACAATGAGTAATCAGATCATGAGAATACGGTAGACTTTGGGGAATCTGGTTTTTAGGAGAATAACTGGAGTCTCCGTGGTGAAGTCATTACGTCGACTGACCCGCGCTCCGAAGGTTGTTGGTTCGATTCCGGCCTACGTCGTACAGTTCACGAGTGCAGTTTCCTTGGAGACTCCTGGGGGTTGTCGTTGGAGCTAAGGAGTTCATGCTTTGTTCGACGCTTTCGGCGGGGCGCCCTGCGGAAAGAGAAACGGCCATGTGGGTCAAACCCGGCGCAATAAAAGTATATCCGCTTGCCTTTTAACCCCCTTTAAAGGAGAATGATGAGAATATAGTGGACATAATAGTAAACAAAGGCTGAATGATGACGGCTGGTATTATTTTATAATTCATTACAAACTGAGATAAGAGACAAACGAAATAAATGGTGAATGTCAAAAGAAGTTGTGGCTTAGAGAAATTAGCCTCACGTGGGAGGTTACAAGTCATGGTCAGTTCAGTTAGTTCATAAATCACCACTCATGCATTGTTTGACGTTTGTAGAAGAAAGAAGTAGAGACTAGAGGACGCACCAGACAACACACCAGTTGACAGCTATAGTTACCGAGCGGAATTCAAACCTATCACTTCGAAATGACGACAGGACCTCGCTGCAAAAACAAGAGTACTTCCACGCATGACGTACTAGACAGCCTTAAACAAGGTGTTTTCATTAGTCAGGTCTATCATTCACATGATCCCACAACTATGGAATATGGACATAATTCGTCTATAACGGTTGAAATAACACCATATGTCTCAGAATTTTATATTATTATGTTATATTATTATATTAAACCATTATGAGTCAAACATCAAATACATCGACCCGTAATATTGTGTCCAGTACATTAACGAACATTTACAGAAATGACCATTTAAGAAAAAATGATTGATCGGTTCCATTGTTGTACATGTATTACACATGAATATCAATTGGGGAACAAATCGATACTTAAATTAAGTTTGTTTCAAAGCCTGTAAAGGACGTCGCAGTCAACCTCCATCATTTTTTGCTGTTTGTGATTTACTTGGCAAGTTTACGTTTAGTAGTTTGGTATTGCTTTCTGAACTATCGACGCTCGCACGATTGTATGAAAACCAACGCAATACAGTTAGCTTCCAAATCACCCGCATCTGTGTTAGGAACGCGGTATGCAGGATTCTGAATCGCGTTTGTAATAACACTCTTTCCACAGCAAAGGCTAAGTCCCGATAGGAAGAGAAAATGGCGGGAACCGGCTGTCTGTCAAATGAAAATGTTCAGAAAATTATCAAAGAACACCAAAGACTTCATTAAGTAATGAAAACACAAAGATTAGCACGGATTGATCGCATCTCAAGACGAAAAATAAATGTCGATTGTACTAGAGGGGAAAAGTACAAGATGGGAAAAAAAAACCACACACACGCACACGCGCGCTCGCGCGCGAACACACACAAACACACACACACACACACGCGCACGCACGCATGTCTTGAAATAGGTTACGAACTTACAGTAGGAGAAAGACACCCGGAGTGATGATCCGGGCAAACCCGCCTCAGGGAATGTCAGGAAATTAAAGAGCCGAACCATTCCGCGAAGGGGGATCATCTGACTATCAGAAGCCTCCCGTAGTGTTTGCTCCGCGACAGAGCTGTTATCACATCACTGGTGATCATGTCTTTCCACAGAAATGTGTCTTGTGTGCTGCCAGACATCTCTGATACCGATTTTCCTCCGTGCCATGAAGTCAAACTGTCCATCTTCTCTCTTGACCTCCTCTTCCCCCCCCCCCCCTTGCCCCCCTCCCATCCAGCTTTCCCGATGTGATGTCGCACTGCAGCTTTCCTCTTCTCATAGCATGCCCAATGATTGAGGACTGTTAAGACAACAGTGACAGCAAAAATGGTCTGTTCTGAATTGCGCACAAGAATCCATCACACAAGCTGTGAAACAAGAATCATCAACACAAACTTAACGAAAAGTCCCGAGGCATGCGGGATATGGATCTTCGGTGGAGTGAAAAGAATAAGCTTGCAAAAAAGGCAAATAGATGCAATCTTGGAAGAAAAAATAGAACAAAGAACATGGCACAGATCAATACAGAAGGGAGGTTTTTTTTGGGGGGCTATGACTAAAGTGAGAACAGTGAAGTCCATTGCAGCAATTATTGTGCATGCTTCCCTTTTACAAGTTTTTTTTTTTTTATGTGAGTTGATTTCGGTTCGCCATTGGTAATATTTATTTGAGACAGAGTCCAGAACATATCCTACAAGGCTACCCTGTCTTGACCAAACAGAGAGAGGAAGTCTGGCTCTCTACGGCCGCACTTCGAGACCATCTCTGGGTGAATGGTGAAAATTTGAAGCGAACATTTCTCTTAGTAATCCACGGCGGAATAGATGTGTAGCAAATGTTGATCGTTGAAAAACCTAGAAGAAGAGAGGGAGGGAGAGCGGGAAGAAGAAAATAATAAAGGAAGGCAGACAGGCAGGCAGGAGAGGCAGAAGTGGAAAATGAGGCAGAAGAAAGGAAAATATGAGACGGGGGAGGAGGAGGAGACGGTGAAGGATGAGGATTCGGAGGAAGAGAAGGAGAAGGCGAAGGAGGTGGAGATGGAGATGGAGGAGGAGAAGAAGTAGAATCAGAGAGCGAAGTGGATGAAAAAGCAGCAGCAACGGTAGGAGCCGTGGAAAACGAAAAAAGAAGGAAACGTGGAAGAGTAAGCAAAAGATGACAGACAATCATTGCTAGAGATCGACGTATAACTGAACACTTCCCCCACATGTTAGCTTACAGATAACCAGAAGCTAATTGAAGAAACAATTGTATGGAATGTAAAGACATAAAACATCGCAAAAACCTAATTCATCATTGGTAACACTTGATTAAGAAGTCACAAAACATCGCTAACACCGAATTCATCAATGGTAAAACTTGATTAAGAAGTCACAAAAGGATTGATTGTAAAGAAAATACAATTTACATATATTTTTAAAACGTTTGTTGCATATCCATTATGTGGATCATTATATTCATTATATCCATCAGCATTTTTTTGGCTGTTTGTGTTTCCTGGGCAAGTTTTACGTTCAGTAGTTTATCATTGCTTTATGAACGACCAGCCCAGCACTCTTACCATTGTACGGAAATATCAACGCAAGGTAATCTGCTTCCATATCGCCTGCAGCTGTGTTTCGAACGCGATATGTGGGATTACGAATTGCATTTGTAACCCCATCCCCACACATATACACACACATGCACGCGCGCGCACGCACGAACACACACACACACACACACACACACACACACACACACACGCATACAGCCAAATATCATTCACTAAGTCATATAACTTGATATGTTGATATATTTTATTCTTGGCGTCTTTGTAACATGACACACCAAACCAGAATGCACTTTACACAAACAAACATTTCAGACAGGGGACTCAAAGAAATCGAGATAAAGAAGGCAAAGAAATATGGTGACAAGGAAGATAACGTGCAAAAGAAAATTTAAAACTAAATAAACATTTAAAACAAAAACAAACAATAAACAACCTTATATAATTTAAAGCAGTTCCAGAAAGGTGAAAGGGGAATAATGCAACACGAAAGACAGATAACCCGCAAGTAAACAAGGAAATATCAACTGAACAAGAACAGTACATAAAAAGGACAACTTAAGCGAAATCGGAATAATACAATTTCAACATAGAACAAGGACTGGTGACACGGATTTCGTAAAAGAAGATTATAAGTGAACAAAAGAGGGAAAAGCGAACAGACTCAACTGGGATTGCCACAGTTAAAAGATTAACCAACAGGGTTTGATACCAGGAGCAATAAAAGCTAAAGTAAATGATAAGCCTTTGTCATCATCATCAGCTTCTGCCATGCTGATATGCGAAATGAAAATGTGAGAGAGAATCAGAGAGCTAATGCGATAAAAGTGAGAGATAATTATAGAGATAATAAGAGAGAATGCTAGAGGGAGAGAGAGAGAGAGAGAGAGAGAGAGAGAGAGAGAGACAGAGAGAGAGAGAGAGAGAGAGAGAGAGAGAGAATGAGAGAGATAATGAGAGCGAGATATATAATGATATATATATTGTTACTTAGTTAGTTAGTTAGTTAGTTAGTTAGTTAGTTAGTTAGTTAGTCGACAGATCATCCTCATTGCACATCGAACCATTCAGTCAATAAGTGCTCGGATCCCCTCCTCAGCGTGTAGCGGCTAACGACACCAGTTCTGTGTTGGTTTATCAATCTTTTTTTGGCTTCCTGCGTAGTGTTCTTGTTTGGCCACACCTCTTTTAATTTGCTGTTCTCGCAGTCTGACCATGGTTGTAGATTCAGTCATCAATGGTTCTCGCGAAAGTCTTACTTCTCGTAGAGCAGTGGTTCTCAACCTTTTCTGGCCCATGCCCCCCCCCCCCCTTTTTACCATATGTTCAGAACGTCTTTTCCCTCTTTTCGAATTTCCTCCCTATAAATCTCCCCACCCCCACCCTTACACAGTATACATAAAAATGGAAGCTAAATTTAATAACACATACTAGAACAAGTTTAGACATCTACATAAAACTTGATTTGCGGGTCTACTTACGTTATGAAACGAATTCCATTAGGGCGAGAAGTACAGAACCGTAAAATTTAGATGAAAAAAGAAAAAAAAAAAAACAATATCAAGTAACTGGTTCTTGTATTAATGCGATCTTGAAATAATCTTAATTCACCCCCCCCCCCCCCCGCCCCCCCCCCCCCCCCCGCCAAACCCTAAAATTCTCCCCGGGGGGGGGGGAATTCCCCACCGGTTGAGAACCACTGTCGTAGAGCATTCAGAATGTCAGCCTGGTCCATGGCGCGTCCGCCCTCCACAGTAGCCTCACCTGCGAGCTTGTCAGCCCGCTCATTTCCTTGTACTCCCGCATGCCCTGGCACGAAGATGAAACTAATCTTTGCCAGCCGAGACCGCTCCAGAGACAGCAACCATTCTCTTCGGATCTCCCCCATCTCTATCCTCTTGAGCATGTTCATTGAGTCGCTAAGGAAACATGCCCTAGTGAATGGCTGTGTCTCGAGCCATGTTATTGCTTTACTTACTGCCATGACTTCCATAGTCAGGCTACATGTAGTCTCAGCAAAAGCACCGGAGTCCTCCTTCACATACATATAGAGATTAAGGGAGCGAACCCGAGAGAGAGAGAGAGAGAGAGAGAGAGAGAGAGAGAGAGAGAGAGAGAGAGAGAGAGAGAGAGAGAGAGAGAGAGAGAGAGAGAGAGAGAAATCTGATAATAAATGAAATGAGCCCCAGCAAGTCATATGTGTAATGTAAGTAAAACAAAATATACAACGAAGAAATAAACGACGAAGACCAAGATGGATTAAACGAGCATTTTATAGTGAAATACATGCTCAATGATATTTGACAGCAAAACAAACTACAATTAATAGATTCATTGACGAAGGATAATATATCGCCACATGCGACATTACATTTGAACAGTAGGATTAAATATAATCATGCTAGGGTTATCATAATCGTCATCATCAAGTGCCATGCCAGCTGGCGTAGGCGTTCATGTCTCTCCACAGATCTCGGTCTTTGGTTTTCTGGATCAACTCCGCTGATGATATTCCTCCATGCCACCGGTCAATCCATCCAGCATCATTTATCTTGGTCTGCCTCTGCCTCTCTTCCCCTCGATCTTTCCAGTTGTCACGATGTTCTCCAATGCCTCTCTTCTCATCACATGACCGAGGAAAGCTGTTTGTCTCTTTCTTATTGTTGTATATAATGTTCTAGTTTCGTTAGCCTGTTTCAGGCAGTCGTTGTTAGTTACTCTGGTAGTCCAAGGAATTCGCAACATTCATATCAGGAACCACATCTCTGTTGCTTCTAATTTCTTCTAAATATTTTTCATTTACATTCCAAGATTCACAGCCATACAGCAAAACAGCTTCTATATAGCATTTCAGCACTCTCTTCTTTACATTCAGTGATAATGACTTATTGCATTAGATACTCTTCATTTTCTTAAATGCGGCTTTTTGCTTTCCCTATTCTGCTCTTAATCTCTGTCGTGCATCTTCCATCTGGTGTTATAAACGTCCCTAGATATTTAAAATTATCCACTTGGTTAAGCATTTTCCCTTTTATTTCTATGTCACATTTTGATGTCACCATTTTCTTTGATATCACCATTGTTACTGTTTTCTTGATATTCAAGGAGAGTCCTTTCTTTGCAAACTCTCTTACTACAATGTTCAACAATTTTTATAGGTCTGTTGCATTATCAGCCACCAATACTGTGTCATCTGCATAGCGTATATTGTTTATATTATAACCTCCAACTAGTATGCCTGGCATCTCTTTGATCTCTCTCATTATTATTTCACTATATAGGGAGAAGAGATCTGATGACAAGACACACCCCTGTCGAACTCCTACCTTTATCTGTTCGTAACTGCCCTCTTTATTTCCCATTTTAATTGCTGCTACTTGGTTCCAGTAAATATTCTTTATTATTCTTAAATCTTTCCAATTAAAGTTGATATCTTCCAAAATTTTAATCAGTTCATCTTGTTTTACTTTACCAGGGTCATCCTGCTATTTGTTTTGTTTTGCGGTATCTTCCGCAATTTATTGCTCAGTGAAAAGACATTGCATTATAATACTTGTGTACGATGCTTGGTCCAAACTGAATTTTTATTTGGCACTAGAAAAATGTGATTCCAAAATGTGAAATGGAAAATTCTTACGCAAGTGGATAATGTTAAATACCTATAGGCATTTATAACTTCAGACGGAAGGTGCACAACTGAGATTAAGAGCAGAATAGGGAAAGCAAAACCTGCATTTCAGAAAATGAAATGTATCTTAAGCAATAAGTCACTATCATTTAATGTACGAAAGAGAGTGTTGAAATGCTATATAGAAACTGTTTTTTTTTTTTTTTTGGTATGGCAGTGAATCTTGAAATGTAAAATCAAATTACGAAGAAATTAGAAGCAACAGAGATTTGGTTCCTGAGATGAATGTTGCGAATTCCTTGGACTGCCAGAGTAACTGACAACGACTGCCTGAAACAGGCTAATGAAACTATAACATTATATACAACAATAAGAAAGAGACAAACAGCTTTCTTGGGTCCTGTGATGATAAGAGAGGAATTGGACAATATCGTGACTAATGGAAAGATGGATGCGAAGAGAGACAGAAGCCGACCAAGAGAAATCATGCTGGATAGATTGCTACCGTGGCATGGGGAAAATCATCAGCAGAGTTGATCCAGAACAGCAAAGACCGAGATCTGTGGAGAGACATAAGCGCCTAAGCCAGCTGGCATGGCACTTGATGATGATGATGATGATATTGATGATGATTACTGAATCAGTAAATAAAGGGGTTACAAGCAAAAGAATCGACCTCATTGGACCGAGTTCTAACCCGTGTGGCTCGGTCTTCTCTCCGAAAGGCGATCTACAGAAAGCGTCCTACTCAGTAGCTCCATCGATTGTCCCCGGGAGTCTCCGAATCAAAATGCACCCTACATGACAGAGTTCAGTGACAAAGCCGCGATCTTCGTAGCGAGAGGCACATGATTGGATCACATTGTCACGTGATCCCCCTATAATAGATACATGAGTGAACAAACAAGTGACAGAATAAACAAGTAAACAAATTAGTAAAGTAATAATGTAATCCAGGTAATGAAGATATGAAGCAAACATACATAAATAATTTAAATAGGTTTAAAAGACAGAAAACAAACATTACAGGAGAAAAACAAAACTTGGTATTACACACAATCCGGGACGCAGAGGTGTTTCCAAGGCACCAGGGCCGGGTTATATACTGGCCAAGACCTATTGACGCGTCCTCGTCGAGCGTCCTGGGCAACAGGTCCCTTCAGGGTCCTGGCTAAAGTCAGTAGGATCGGCGATTCCTCCGAAGTCGAAGAGTGACTGCCTGTACGGCGAGGAACCTCCAGTCTGCACACCAATAAGCCAGACATGGGACAACGGATACTCACGCAAACCTCAGGTCCTGTATGACATCACACTGATGTTGGACAACAGGATGCCTTCATCCGACATACAGGACTTCGCGTTGGAGCTCAAGCCAACGAACACAAGCAAGCAAGCACACACAAACCAAGTCTAATATAAAAACAATCTTGACAGAGAATACGTTTAACAAAGCATTCTTGGATACAAACTACGTTTAATTAAACATTCTTCAAAGAAGCTAAGTTTATTAGAACATACTTGACAGAAGATAAACAAAGCATTCTTGACAGAGACATAAAAAACAATATTCTTGATAGAAGCCCGGTTTACCAAAACATTCTTGACAGAACCAAAATTTAGCAAACAAACAAACAAAAATTCTCGAAAGAACCCAAATTTAACAATACATTCTTGACAGGAGCTAAGTTGAGCAAAACATTCTTTTATAGAAGCCTAGTTTAATACAGCCGGTCTTCCTGATCTAGGAGTTACAGTACTTTCTCCGTAATCCCGTATACTCTCGTGAGTAACGTGACATGCGCCAGAATCGGTAGCGATTCTCTCTGCGTCGGTAACGTACGGAGTGTGTGAGCCGGTCGCTCAAGAAAGAAATGGCAAACTACTGAGCATAATCTTGCCAAGAAATCAACAATCAGCTGAAAGATGCCGATGTTGACAGCGATGTCCTGTAAAGGATATCCGAACCAATAAAAAAAGAAAAAAAAGTTTAATACAACATTCTTGACAGGAGTTAAGTTTAACTCGACATTCTTGACAGAACCCAAACATAACAAAACATTCTTGACAGGAGTTAAGTTGAAGAACACATTCTTTTACAGAAGCCTGGTTTAATAAAACATTCTTGACAGGAGCTAAGTTTAACAAAACATTAGTTACAGAAACTAAACATTCTTGACAGGAGCTAAGTTTAACAACATTTTTTTGCCAGGAACTAAGTTTAACAACACATTCTTTGACAGAAGCTAAGCTTAATAAAACATTCTTTGAAGTTTAGCAAAACATTCTTTGACAGAAGTTAAGTTTAATACACAATTCTTGACATAATCTATGATCACTACGAGACAAGTTCAACTTAAACACGACGGCAAAAAAGAACAAACCAACGGAGATTGATTACAAGGGCCAAAAAGGAAACAACACAAGAAGTCAGTGTGAAAACTCCCCTAAGACCTGGACATTGATAATGGAGATGGTCTGTTGACCGCGAGCTAGGTCACGAACCGGCGTGCCTTTCAACTATAGTCCTTGTAGCCACTACACAGGGACCCTTTCTTGGCTACCACGTAGAGGGGAAAATGAGGGGGAAAAACACGAATGGTCATTTTACCAGCAAGCCTACAGACAAATTACTTAGATCACGGGAGAATGGAAAGAAAACATTCCGCTTTTCTTTTTTTCGTTCAGTTGGTTGTAGACTGGAGGGAGGGGAGGTTGGTGTGGAGACAGTAAGACGGACTGTCGGTGAATGGAGGGAGGATGGGATGTTGGGTGAACGAGTAATGAGATGCGGACAAATTGGTTGAGGGATGGGATGGGTATGTAAGTAATCTGTGTGTTCTATTTTTTTTTTTCTGGAGTCGGTGTCTGTCTGTCTGTCTGTCTTATGGATCGTGTTTCTACTCTCTCTCTCTCTCTCTCTCTCTCTCTCTCTCTCTCTCTCTCTCTCTCTCTTTCTCTCTCTCTCTCTCACTCTTTCTCTCTCTCTCACTCTTTCTCTCTCTCTCTCTCTCTCTCTATATATATATATATCTCGCTGCCTACCCATCTGTTTGTCTGTCTCTTTGTCTGTTAGTCTGTCTTCCTGTCTCTCTCTCTGTGTCTCCTATCTCCCCGTGTGTCTGTCTGTCTGTCTGCCTGCCTGTCTGTCTGTCTGTCTCTCTGTCTCTGTCTGTCTGTCTGTCTGTCTGTCTGTCTGTCTGTCTGTCTGTCTCTGTCTCTCTGTCTCTGTCTCTGTCTCTCTCTCTCTCTCTCTCTCTCTCTCTCTCTCTCTCTCTCTCTCTCTCTCTCTCTCTCGGTCCGTCCGTCCGGATATCTGTCTATCATTTTTTCTACTCTCGCTCTATTCGAAGCATTTTCACTTTAACCCGTTTTACTGAAAGCAGATGTTCCTTTAGCTTGTTCTGTGTGAAGCAGTTGTCGTGTTACCTCGTCCTCTTGCAATCATGTTTGCATCAGTACAGTAATAACTGGGAAGTTAAGAAAGCATATAATGCATGAAACAACAACAACAACAACAACAACAACCACACCCACAACCACATTCACAACCACAACCACAACATCAACACGCCCCGCAACAGAAACCTTCCTTAGCTATATGCAGTGCTAGCATCATCACATTGTCTTAGCCCTGAATGCAAGCAGGAACAGGTTGTCAAGTGTTTCCTCTAATAGTACACCGCGAGTGCTATACCGAACCCTTATCTAGGTACAACGTTCCGATTTTCCGAATTTTACCGGAATTGTTTTTCTTTCTGTTACGTTCGGTTATTTGTTTTGGTGTCTCCAAAATGGGGACAGTAAGCGTACTCATTTTGTTAAATTCCACGATTATTTCAAGATCGAGTTAAAACAGACACTGATTACTTGATATAGTGTTTCCCACCTCGTTTTGCGTTCTGCATTTCTGGCAAGTCGGGAACCCTTGTTATACCGGAGAATTAGGCTGCCTATTCTAAGTGGTAAGTCATCATCATCATCATCATCATTGGCACCTTGCCGTCTTGACAGACGAGAGTTTGTGCTTTAAAGAAGGCATAATAACTTTTACCTATGGCGGTACCGAATGTGACTGATAAGGCCAATTCGTGCTGTAAATGTCCGTTCACAGTGGGTGCATCTGAACACATGGTCATTTCCACCATCATGCACCATCTTACGCCTCACACGCTCGGTGTGTGACTTATCTGCAATAATTGTCTCCTTTGTCTTTATTCAATTTCTGATCTTTGCCCTCCATGCAATACTTTCAGCGGCGACTTGTTCCCACTGTGCATTATCAATGCCTGTATCAAGTGGTAAGTAAACCAGTAAATACCGTTTTATAAGACGTATTACATTGCTCTACTATGTATTATTAAATTTAGCATCCACTTTTACGTGTATTTTGTAAGTTTTGCAACCATTTAAATTGGCAGTAAACCTTACACTGAAATTACGAAGATCGCATGCTGTAATATGGTATTTCAATGGCGGCAGATAGCAGTTTACCTTGTCACACTCCAGCTATGATTATTCAATATTGTTATGGAGTATTCAGAGCGATTAACATGATAATGAATGAATGTGTACATTCAACACCCATTATTGTATTCATGTGTAATTTTTCATTACTCTACAAGAACAAGATAATTTTGCAACTGTCCAAAGGGACTTGTTTTGTCAAAATGCATCTACGCTGGCGGCCTCGAGCTGACTAGATCGCGCGCTATGCTGCACGTCATCACAGTCATGATGTGGAGGTGTGTGTGTGTGTGTGTGCGGGTATATATATATATATATATATATATATATATATATACACACACACACACACACACCTCCCCCGATGTGTCTCCACCTTGCCGTGGTGGGGGAGCTTGCGTGTCCCATTGACCCCATCTGCTTGCCGATGGATGAAAACTACATATCGGACAGCTTATGGGATAGGGGCCAGACTAAGAGAGACACAACCTGCTGCTCTGCAGGTAGACTGAGGATAACAGTCAAAAGATTAAATCAGGTACACGAATGCAGAAGACCTTGGTCTGGACAATACTCTAAGGCTCTCTGTCGAGGGCTGTGGCTGAACGCCTCTAAGCCACAAACTCTCGGATCTGAGAGCCGGGCAGATTCCCACCTACCGAAAAATAGAGGCGAAATACTAAGCAAGCTTCATGCTCAGGTCTGATACATGTTCGAAGGCTCTCAGCTGGGGGATATGAGAGATTCCCGGATGAGAGATCCTGGCCGTTTCTCGTTCACTGCTGCACGAAGGTAAGGTGCTGAGTCGACAGCACAAGTAGCCTACCTCGTGAGCGAGTACAAAAAGTCAGAAAAGTGCCCCAGTTGAAGGAAATTGCGAAAACTGTCTGCATCTAACTCATAGAGAGTGTAGACAAAAGTGGAAGGACGTCTCAATGACGCGAAATGGAACGCACGGCGAGCGAACCTATTGCGTGGTCTGAAGTCAAAAGCAAAAGCTTACCGAGTTGATGTCGCTCGCAGTCTGACCGCTCCTGGTGTGTGCTTGAGCAACCAGTGGCAAGCGAGATGCCCAACACATGGAAGTGAGGAACTAAAGCAGCCATGAGCAGGACGTGGCAACTCCTCGGGTGAGCCCAGTCTCAGAGCAATATGTGCCGGCTCTGCAATTATGGAAGCCTCCTTGGATAGTGAGGGAATGCCCATGGTCTGCCCCTGCCTTCCCTTGAGGGTCAACCGCGATGTCGTTGATCGTTCTATCTTGACCAGCTGAGATGTGGGCGACATCACAACAGTCTAACGTGCCTCGAAACCGGAGGAAGGCTAACCTCATTAAAAAATGCCCGCCGGAAGTCGGAAGTGTCGTCCTACGGGTGGCAAACTAAAAATTGACACTACGCAATTACGTCCGAGTGAAATGTCTCGTCCGAATGTCTCTCGTGCTAGGAACAGCTCTGACTACCTAGTTTCCGAATGCCGCTCTTGTTCGGAACAGCTCTGACTGGGTAGTTTTCCGAATGTCTGTCGTGCCTGGAACAGCTCTGACGGGCGCAACGACAAGCACATGTCCGAAAACTCGCTGAGTGGATACCGTCTGCAAACCTGTCTGGTTTGTGCGGGAAGGACCCGGGGCAAACGAAATGACCAATATATTGAAGTGAGGATTTAAAGCAGCCATGAGCAGGACGTGACGATTCCCTCGGTGAGCCCAGCACCAGGGCGCTATGTGTCGGCCCTGTAACTATGGAAGCAACCTTGGATGGCGGAAAATGCTATGGACTGTCCCTGCCTTCCTTTGAGGGATGACCTTTGTCTTCGACCGTTCCAGATTGGCCAGCTGGGTTGTAGATGGCACCACAAAAGTGAGAGTCTCCCAGGAATGCTACCTGGTCATAAAAGCACGCTATAGTCGGATGTGTTGGCCTACGGGTTTCGGCCCAAGGGCGCATAACAGACACACCGCAATCACATCTGAAAAAAACACTCCGGATGAACGAAAAGAAGATACACACAGACACTGGCATTAGTTATCTATCCTTGAGTTAGACAGCGGCAGTGGTAATATTCCTTGGCGTCAGTGTAACCAACAGTTGTGTGAGTGTGTAGGTAGGGTCACACTTTGTGAAAAGGTCAAAATCGTCTTTTCTATATGTTTATATTAAATGATAAATTCACACACAAACATTAATATCTCGGCTTAAAATTGACCTACAGATTTGAATAAGGTACCGTTGGATTTTTTTTTTTTTTGTCAAGAGGTATCCACCTATGCAGTTATATAATTAATAAGCAATTTAGAAAATGTTACTAAAGTGGCTACCCTTATCCCATCGCCTTCATGCCATTGCCCGCGTAACACCCTAACCGCTACACCAGTTCATAAACAGCTTACTTTCAATGTATGACCACATAAAGTAAATTACCCCATATGGACAACAATAATCTTCGGATTAATAAGCCCGTGAGGGTAAAACCGTGGGCAGCTGCTTTTGCTGCTGACTCAATCACAGGACTTTTATTCTGAGCCGATGATGGACCCTAACTATAATTTCTCCTTAAACGGGATAGGGGTAATGGTGAAATCGAAACGAAATGTTGATCGTGAAGTAAAATTATTGTGTTAAGGATGGATTTGGTCATTAAGACAATAATATTACTTCACGATGAAAATTAGAACAAGCAAAACAGAGATAATGACTATAACTAAAGAAGAACAAACAACAACAATTCACCTAAACGAACATCCCTTGAAACAAGTAAAGAATTGCAAGTACCTAGAAAGTATAATATCATCAAATGGCAGATCAGAAGAAGAGGTCGAAAATAGGTGCAATAAGGCAAACCAACTCATTGGTCAAATGGCACCAATACTAAAGAACAAACATGTGTCAATAACTACTAAGAAAGCACTTTACAACACAATCTTCCTACCAACTGTATGCTACCAATGCCAAATCTGGACAATGACAGTAAAAGAGAAAAGAAAAATCACAACAACAGAAATGAGATTCCTGAGAAGAATACTCAACGAGTCAAGAAGAGATAGATCAGAAATTAAGAAATCAGGACTAAAGTGGGGGTTATAGCTGCACTAGATTTTATTAGAAATCATCAAGTCAAATGGTTTGGCCATGCAAGTAGGTTACCATTCAACAGCATACAAGCAATGATGTACAGACCAGATGGAAACAGAGGAAGAGGCCGACCACGTAAACGTTGGACGGAGGGAATAGAAGAGTCCATGGGAATATCGATATATGAAGCCCATAATCGGGCACTCTCACGGTGTTTATACTTCACCTCGACACCGCAAGGTACAAGAGGAACATGATGAGATGAGATGAGATGGATATTTTAGCCGCGGTGCTGCAGTGTCTAGCAGGCTTTCCTGTCGACGAGTTGGTTATTGGTTCCAATCCCCTCGGTGTGGAATATTTTTCATCGTTCTGATGTCGAATTTCAATGCACACTAATATGAGCACCAGGCAATTAATTTACTTGGAATTAAAGGCGACCTGAAAGATAAAAAGCACATTAGCTATTAAGTACCGATTATCTAATATTAAGGGGCTAGCAGTGTACACTTGAAACACACGCAAGATGTGAAAAGGCAACTTCTACTTTTAATAATGTAATGATGGAATTGTATTTGACAGTGTAATCACTGATTAGAGTCTCGTAGCGGGCGAGAACTGGGAGCTGTTCGTCCCCCGCTGGTGACTTGCGGGATAACTGAGCCGGTCGCTCAGAAAGCAATGGCAAACTACTGAGCGTAACCTTGCCAAGAGATCAACACACAGCTGAAAGATGCTGCTGTTGACAGCGATGTCCTGTAAAAGGATATGCGAATTTAAAATAAAAAATCACCGATTGTCATGTACTTTACAGCGTGATTACTGATTGCCGTGTAGATGGCAGTGTAATCACTGATTGTCGTGTTGATGACTGTGCTATCACTGATTGTCGCGGAGGACAGTCGTGTTACTGTGCCATCTAGGCTAGAAGTGGGAAAACCACGCGAAAAAACAAAATATGAAACATTTATATTACTTGCCTTTGGCTATGAGAAAATATCAGATACGGCATCCTCTACAGTATACAGTTTTAGAACCGTTGATAAATTTACGGTCTACGAAGGTTACACACAAAGATGGACAGACAAGGATAAGATTTGTAGACATGCGTGCGTCCGTCAGGAGAAGATAAATAATGTTGTCTTGTGACGTCGGAGATGACAGAGATGCAAATTGAAAACAGATTTCGTCTCGGAAATGGCAGAAGTATGTTGACAATTATAAGACGATCGAATTTCTGACAGCTCCGTTTAGAAAGAAATTATCAAACTGTGTTTACCAAGAGTAAGAAGAGGAGGGGATGCGGAAGAGGAAGGGGGGGGGGAGTGCGGGGGAGACGAAGGGAAGAAGAAGTGGTAGTGGAAGAAGAAGAAGAGGAAGAAGAAGAAGAAGAAGAAGAAGAAGAAGAAGAAGAAGAAGAAGAAGAAGAAGAAGAAGAAGAAGAAGAAGAAGAAGGAGGAGGAGGAGGAGGAGAAGGGAGGGAGGGAGGACGGACGGACGGACGGGCGGACGGCAGGCAGGCAGGCAGACAGGCGGGCAGGCAGGCAGGCAGGCAGACAGGCAGGCAGGCGGGAAGGAAGGAAGGAAAGAAGAGAAGGAAAGGAAGGAAGAGAAGAGAAGGCAGAGGTTGAGAGGAGCAGAATGAAGAAAAGTAGGAGACTGAGTGTCGCTTGTCGTCCCTGGGGGGAAAGTGGAATCAACAATCACACCTGTTAATTATCCTTTTCTAAGTTGACCTCTGCTGGTGGACCTTTGTCTACACACCCCCCTTGTTATTTAAAGTCTTTTTATCACTCTCTCTCTCTCTCTCTCTCTCTCTCTCTCTCTCTCTCTCTCTCTCTCTCTCTCTCTCTCTCTCTCTCTCTATCTCTCTCTCTCTCTCTCTTCAACAGACAATACCCCTCTTCCCGTTCCTTCAGCACATACCCCCACTAACACAGGTATCGAACAAAAGGATAAAACATTTATTGTAGAAAAATGTCAGTTGTGTGTGCAAGGTATGGGTGTGAATATACGTGATGTGATCTATCTTGAATGTGTGTCAGAATATAGTCTAGGATCAGCATCAGAGTTTGTCCTCATTATACAGCCATTCGACGTCACCATTCACATAACAGGAAATAGCTCACCAAGGGTTGTCTTTCTGCCTGATGCTGATTTTCTTCCAACTCTGTTCTGGAAACTCTTAAATAATATAGTATCCACGGATTTATTTTCGTTAGTTTTTGTCATTCACATCACATGTATAAATCCATTCAATGGGAAATTATTATAGTTCAATGAATATCTGATCATCAATGTTTGCTTCACTGACTTATTGTCCTTTAGTTCTTCACACACGATATAACGGTCGGTAATATATTCATGGTATTAAAGAAGATAAACACCGATCCAACCACATATAGTCTATACACTGCAGTTTGTCACTCATGGAAAAATGTTAATGCACGTTTTTTCCTTTCTGTATGGTTTATCGTAAATATTTCTGTTAGTCATTTGCTATTTGTATTGAATACCTTCATTGAGCATCTCACGTAGAGTGATGCAGTTAGTGTTCCTTTTAACTCCACACTTGTCTGTCATTGTCATTGGCACCTTTCCGTCTTGACAGACAATAGTTTGGTACATTGTGCTTCAAAAAGGCTTAATAACTACGACCCATGGCGGTGGCGAGTGTGGCTGGTAAGGCCAATTCTTGATGCAAATGTTTGCCCACAGTAGGTGCATGTGAAAACATGGTCATTTCCACCATTGTGCACCATCTTACGTCTCTCACGCTCTGTGTGTGCTTTATCTGCAATCATTTTCTCTTTTGTCTTTATTCCATTTCTGATAGTTGCCCTCCATGCAACACGTTCAGTGGCGACAAACTCCCAATGTGCATTATCAATGCCTGTATCAATCATGTCCCGCTTACACACATCTTTGTATCGTAGTAGAGGCCGACCCTGAGATCTCCTACCCGTCTGTAATTCACCAAAGAAGATGTCCTTTGGTATTCTACCATCATCCATCCTCCTAACGTGTCCTGTCCATCTAAGTCTACGAAGACTGAGCATGGAATACACCGTCACACAACCTGATCTTTCCAATACTTCAGTATTTGTGATTTTGTCTTGCCACATAATACCAAGAATTCTTCGCAGACACCACACATGAAAGCTGTTTAAACGTTTCTCTTGGTGTGAGTAAGTTGTCCAGGTTTCACTGCTATAAAGAAGAGTACTAAGGACACAGGCTTGGTAGACGAGGACTTTTGTTTTGGCAGTAAGCTTCCTGTTCTCCCAGACTCTTTTTGCTAACATGTTCATTGTTGTTGCTGCCCTGCCAATCCTGATGTTGATTTCCTGATCGAGGGATAATTTGCTATTTACCTCTGATCCTAGATATGTAAAATGGTCTACTATCTCCAGTTCAGCGTCGTCAATAAAGATTGATGGTACACCATGTGCACCTTGTGACATAATCTGTGTCTTCTTTTTGTTAATTGTTAAACCAAATTCAAAACAAGCATTGGAGAATGCAGATAGTAGATGTTGTAATTCTTCCTCAGAGTGGGTCGTAATCGCAGCATCATCCGCAAAAAGCAACTTTCTGATTAGTACCCTGCTAATGTTGGTCTTGGCAGGGATGGAGTTATTGCCTCTCCATAGCACAAAGCCTGGGCTAAAATAAAAAAAACCATGTGTTGCCCATGCAGCATGACCCCTCTCTCGGCCTGCCGAGTTCACTCCAGAGGAAAGGTGACACCTATAATCTGGAACAAGACAAGCTGCAGAAGCTGCCGGATCAGCAAAGCAATGCTCTAACTGTCTGCCTGTCGGAGCTTCGATCCTAGACCAGCTGCCAACCAAGGCTTAGGGCCTGGTCTGCCCTGCCATGACTTATTTTGTCTTTGGGTTGCATTTCCTCGCACCAGGATAAGGCTAGTACCCTCCCAATTGCGCTCTTCCGCCCGAAGCCGTTGGCACAATGTGGGGTGTCGGGTTTGGTAAGCGCCGCCCAATATTCGGCGCTGACAGAAAGCAGGTAGTACCGTCTACTGCCATACGGTAGCTCAGTCATATCTGACTAAGACCTGACCTGGCCACTTGTCTGACTGTCTTGTTAAACAGGTTTTACAACTTGAGATCCTTTATTTTCTTCACGAGAGTATGTCCAATTTCCTCTGTTCAGATTTGTAACATATTTCCATTTCAAGTGCTGGGAGACACCTGACATTTCACCTGTTGAGTAAAACAACAGCCGGTGAGAGAAACTCAACTCCGACCTATGATACGTGAATGTAGGTAATTGGCTATATTCAGTAAGTAACCTCTATATATCCTAGAGCTATACTCTTTTATCAGACAGAGTAGTTCAACACTCTACCCTATACAAAGTAAAAGAAAGAAACCCTAAAGAAAACACATAAATCCTATTGTAGACTTATCCTTCCGAGGCCACTTACACATCACTCGCTTCAGCTTAACTCACTATTCAGCCTAATGCGGTCGACACTCTATACTACGGTGCACACAAGTTCACTATGCTAGAGTTCTAATCTACCTCCATCTATAATCACCTTATTTAATCTTTTCAGGCCTAGATGTAAATTATTTAATTCCCATGAAGGGACAGGGCTGGTTGTCTTTACACAACCTAGACTCTGTGATATATTTTCTATTACGGCACTGAATTAAATCCACACCCCGCCGGTCTTAAATTAAATCTTCAACTCATTTTAAAACGGTAATTTCAGTCCACAGTTATTTGCTTGAACTACGTCACTTGTTTTGCTCTTAACCCATCAACCTCTGTTCTTTTTCCTGGTCGTTTGATCTCCGTACAACCGTACTGACCACCTTATTTGATAAAGACGATCTCCCGGTATATCGTTGTTTTTCCGTTGTTCAACGGACTCCGTTCACAGTATTTCAACGCGATCCAACTGTTTGATCATGCTCCGAACTTACTGGAGATAAACGATCTTTCTGGGCATCGGTGATTCTCCGTTCATCTCGACTGAGTGTTCTCGTGGTCATGCGACCTACTTCTCCGTTACTTCAAATACGAACTCTGGTCTTTGAACTTTTCCGGTAGACAATCTTCCGTTCCCCACGGGACTTCGCTTTCATCTCCAATAAGTACGGCTAGTGTATAAAGTAACGATCGCTGTCCTTTGAAAATTACAGGAGCGTCACCTTCTCACCACATCTGTTTCTGTCGTTTAATCTATTAGGAGCGACACCTGCCAGCCATCTCACGACACTGAGGAGGAAGAGAAGGCAGGCAGGCAGGCAGGCGGGCGGGAAGGAAGGAAGGAAGGAAGAGAAGGAAAGGAAGGAAGAGAAGAGAAGGCAGAGGTTGAGAGGAGCAGGATGAAGAAAAGTAGGAGGCTGAGGAGGAAGAGAAAGCGGTGATGACAGTAACAGCAGCAGCGGTAGAAGAGGAAGAAGAGGAACAGGAAGAAGAAGAAGAAGAAGAAGAAGAAGAAGAAGAAGAAGAAGAAGAAGAAGAAGAAGAAGAAGAAGAAGAAGAAGAAGAAGACGAAGAAGGAAAATAAAGAAGCATCGGCAGGAGAAGTATGAGTTAATTGCTTGTCCTTTACATGACGTTGTTATTAATCCCAGCATTCTTTGGTTTTTTTCTTCAGTAGTTTGCCATTGTTTTCTGATTGACGGACGCTCACACCGCTGTTAAAATTCAACACAATGCGGTCTGCTTCCAAATCGCCCGCAGCAGATTTCGTACGTGGTATGCGGAAATCGCGTCCGTCACCCCTGTCGTGAAATCACTGTAATTTAACACTCAGATGATAAAAATACCAAAGACAGTTTGATCCGAAACTACAAGTTGTTTACTACGGGGAGTCGGTGAGATCAAACCGTGGAGTCGTCTTTGAAAGTCCCTACAAGTTGTAGGCTTGTTATTGTGACCCGATTGGGAAAATGCAGGAAACTGGCAACCTTTTTTTGGTTGTTGAAACAAGGGGAACCACTTTTGCATTGATTAAACAAAGGGGAGAGAAGATTTCTGAAATGGATAGTCTGCCCCTGGAACCATCTGATGTGTTGACATCAAAGAACTTCACTAGAACACTCCAAGGCTCTTTGTGACAAAAACATGACTTGTTTACAGTTAGTGTTGAAGAAAAAGTTGCCTAGAGCTGACGTGTTTGTGTACCACTGATAGGAATTCGGAGAGCTCTACAGTGTTAGATTAATTAAAGATTAAATAACATGTGTCTTTATGGCAAATTGTAGAGGCCATCCAGGAGTGATGCGGTGTTGCATAAGGTATTGCCTATAGTGTATTTAGACCTAATTAATATAGGCGGTAGCCTTGTTAAAACTAGCTAGAGTAGTGAAGTGATGATTAGCTCTGTTAGTTGAGAATAGAGTAGGGAAGTGAGAATTAGCTCTGCTAGTGAGGATAGTGTAGTGGGGTGATATTTGGAGAGATTAAGGATGGGTTGGGAGATGGGGGAAGTGTCCAATAGTGGGATCTTTCAGTGGGGTGCCCACTGGGGTTCTGCACTCTGTTTATTGGTCTTTCCTTGTCATAGCCTGATTCGGACCTAGGTGATGAGCTCATCTGCTCTATGACAGAGTTTAGTTCGCTGATAAAAATCTGAGCGAGGCCGTAGGCCTACGCTCAGCTGGTAGGATTAGTGATGAGTGCTCTCACCAGGTGTGTTATTTCTCTAACAGGTTCCCTGCCATTTACGAAGAAGCTCTACACGAGTTTTGAAGAAGTTTTACACCGATTGGGAAGAACACCAGTTGAACAGTAACTGTTTTCTTACGAAAAATGAATAACGTCCAAGAAGAAAGGTTGTTCAATAATGTTTGGGCTGGGCCCATGATCAGGAGGGTCCACCGGAACAGGGCTCAGATGAGCGAAACCATTTAACGATTCCAGTGTGTTAAGGTTCACCTAGGATGGGTGTTGTTTGTTGATACACCACACATCATACGGACAATAGTAACTACACGAGAACTTTAAATGTAACATTCACATGGTGTGGTAGATTCCAGTGAAAATATTACAAGGGACATAGTAATTTAGACACTATAGACAATAGATAGGATCAAGTCTATTACCAACAACAGTGATACATATTTTCCCAGTACAGGGATTTGTACATTTTAGGAACTATAGGAACTTATAATGTGCAGTGTGCAAACGGTCCATGATCGGTGGTAACTTATAGACTGTATCGATTACGGATGATCATTTGCATGGATTATCAGGTAGCTACAGAAGAAAGTCAGTGTCGGGCAGGAGAGATACATCACCGGGTGAGGTTGTCTTGTGCTGACCTAACGTGCTGTGATGTGTCCTTGCAAGGATGAACTGACTGGGCTATTGATCTGAGGGTCCGATTCTACACACATTATAGAACACGTCACACATTCTTCACATAAGCTTCTCACATACATTACACTTTTCTTTTAATAAATTAATTGTTATTAATTTTTAGAAGCTAGAGTTGTTGAGTATGTTGCGTTGGGGAAGAATGAGAGGGGGCATGATACAGCAGTGATAGAGAGAGAGAGAGAAAGAGGTGTCCATAAACTGACGGAGTTTTGTAGACGGATTCTAGTGGTTTCTCCAGGATAATGATAAGGGGTTAAAATATAATGTGAGTGTTGATTCCTCTCACTCCAGGGACGACACTTTAAACGGTTACACGACAACCCCTTTGCCACAACGCCGGCTTTCAATATATACAATATCTATTATATTTTGCACAGCTTCTAAGACTTTCAACAGCGGTCCATATCGGCCTGCTCTTTTGCCAATCCAGAGATGTTCATGTCCATTTACCATTCAAAATAGGAATACCCGGTCGACATCTCAATATCCGTCATTTTCTTATAGTCTATGTCGTGTGGCGTTAGTGATCATGTCTGTCCACAACCCAATACTTTAGCCCTGACTAAAATACCTGTCTTAACATAGAGATACCTGAAAATGTTTAGTAAGCTGTCTTAATATAGTCCCACTCTCCAGTTTCCGGTTCTGATGCTCATTGATGACGGCCGTACTGAATGAGAAAATGGAAGTTAAGCAATAACAACAGACCGTATTTTGATAAATCAATATCGCATTTTTTCATTTCTGGCGTGAGTCAGGCCGGACACGTTTGACTTCACCTAAATTGCCACTTACAAGATTAATCTATATATCTTTATTTCTTAGTGGAAGCTGTCCGTGGAAGTAAGAAAAGGGGAGGAGTGGGGGATGGTCCCAACTTTCTTAGTCTGCGGATGGAAGCTTGTCTGGTTTGTGTACTGGAATCTTTGATGTGGTTTATTAGTGAAGCTGTGGTAGCGTGGTTTTTGTGGTGGTGTTGTATGTTTGATTTGGTTTTTTAGTGGAGCTGTGGTAGCGTGGATTGGGTGGTGTTGTATGTTTGATTTGGTTTTTTAGTGGAGCTGTGGTAGAGTGGATTGGGTGGTGTTGTATGTTTGATTTGGTTTAGTTGTGGAGCTGTGGTAACGTGGATTGGGTGGTGTTGTGGTAGATTTGATTTGGTTTAGTAGTGGAGCTGTGGTAACGTGGTTTGGGTGGTTTTGTATGTTTGAGTTGATTTAGTAGTGGAGCTGAGGTAACGTGGATTGGGTGGTGTTGTGGTAGATTTAATTTGGTTTAATAGTGGAGCTGTGGTAGCGTGGATTGGGTGGTGTTGTATGTTTGATTTGGTTTAGTAGTGGAGCTGTGGTAACGTGGATTGGGTGGTGTTGTGGTAGATTTGATTTGGTTTAGTCGTGGAGCCGTGGTAGCATAGTTTAGGTGGCGTTGCATTATGCTCGACTAACTAACTCACTAACTAACTAACTATCTGTATTATGTTTGATTTGGTTGAGGGCAACTCGTCAGCAGAACGCTTTGCGTTGTTTTCCATACAATGGTATGAGTTTCGGTCATTCAGAAAGCAAAGGCAAACTACTGAACCAAAACTGCCCAGGAAATCACAAACAGCGAAAAAATGGTGTGGTAGACTGCGACGTCCTGTAAAACGTATGCCACTAACCCAGGCCTACAAAATGTGATGATGAGATCGTATGACAGGCCCATACCAGGCAACTGCATAATTTCCAGTCACTGAGAAAGAGAACTGTTGACCTCATGACGTTACGTCATTACATTGTACGAGGGCGAGTCAATAAGTAAATCACCCAGTTCTGTGGGATGGCAGATAAATGTAGCCGTGTTTTCTACAGGTGTCATTAGGTGACAGAAACATCGAACTTTATATTCCCGTTCGTCAGGTGGCGCTAGGTGTCTCATGCGCATGATGCGCAGCGTATAAACAAAAAAACCAAAGAGCAACGTGCTGTTGTGCGTTTCTTGTGGGCAAAAGGACTGCCTGCAAAGGACATTCATAAGGAAATGCTTGCTGTTTATGCTGACAAATGTTTGTCCCGTAAAGCGATGCATAGTTGGGTAGAAAAATGTTCTCAAGGACGCTATACAAATGTTGATGAAATCTGATCTGGTCGTCCTGTTGAGATTGCAACAGAAGCATCCGTGCAGCGGGTGGAGGAGATGATTAGAGATGACAGGCAAGTAACGATAGACTTTATAGCATCTGCAATAGGGTGCTCACATAGTTCAGCATACAGCATAATGCATGATCGATTGAAATTTCCAGGACTGCTGACTAGAGGAGTGTTGCTTCTTCATGACAATGCTAGACCACATACGGCGCGATTAACTCAGGAGAAAATTAACCAACTAAGGTGGGACGTTCTGGGACATCCACCTTACAGCCCCAACTTAGTCCCAAGAGATTTCCACCTTTTTGGTCTACTGAAAACCCACCTTGGCGGAAGACATTTCACGAATGACGCCGAAGGACGTAAAACCGTGGTTTAGAAAACAGAGCACGCAGTTCTATGCAGCCGGTTTGAGAGGACTGATAAAACGATGAGATAAGTGCATCATTGTTGGTGGTAATTATGTTAAGAAATAAAGGGACAATGCATGTATAAAAATAAACTGGTTTAAAGTTATTATCATATTTAGTTATTTTTCTACAGCCATTTGTGACTTACTTATTGACTTCCCCTTGTATATGAAAGTCCCACACCTAATTCCCAATAGTAATGATAATGCAATTTGGGTAATAGATAATCCTGTTTCATATATTTAACAAAGATAACATTCTGTTCAAAACAAAAGCAAAACAAATTATTCCGAATCGGTAGTCTGCTAGGATCTGTAATGCGACCTGTCGATCACATATTGTAGGTCTGAATGCACGAATACTTGCCAATGTTTTATTATTATTATTATTATTATTATTATTATTATTATTATTATTATTATTATTATTATTATTATTATTATTATTATTATCATTTAAAAAAGCTTGTTCATTTGATCTGTTTTCTGTCCAGAATACACCACAAGAAAACATGAAACAATGACAAGAAATTCAAAGATTCTAAACATGGTCTTGGTTTACACATACGGAGAAAGGAAGCTGTGAAATGGAGCAAAGTACTGAAAGATGACGGTGAGTGATATTGTTTATAATTTGTTGATTTTGTAGGCAACAACTGGAAGTTTGTTTTCTGTATGTTGTCTGCTCGTGTTGTTTATTCGTTCGTGTGTGGCCGTGCTTTGTTGTTGTTGTTGTTGTTGAGTGGCCGTGTTTTTGTTGTTGTTGTTGTAGTTGTGTGGTTGAGTTGTGTATTTGTTGTGTGTTAGTGTGTTGTATTGTACAGTAAACATATCATGAACGTGCAATCAAGGCGTTATTTGCAAACCGCTCCCCGCAGCACCATTCTCTCCAGGCTGTGATGATCTATTAGAAATTGTTGGTACTCATTTCAGTGAGGCTGGGACGAGCACACATCCTCTCTGGTCAGTAAAATTATCCATTCTCTGCTGGGACTTTGAACCCTAGACCCAGAAGCAGATCGCCTTGCGATAGTTTTCATAAAATCGTATGAGCGTCGGTCTTCATAAAATTGTATAAGGATTGGTCTTCAGAAAGCAACCGCAAACTACAACTTGTTTAGTAAATCAGGAACTGTCTAATAGGGAGGAAGGGGCGGTGGGTTACAGCAACGTCCTGTAAATGACATGCAAATAACTTTATGGCGTAAGGATTCCTGGTGGCTCATTTCATCTCATTTCATCGTGTTCCTCTTGTACCTTGCGGTGTCGAGGGGAAGCATAAACAGCAGGAGAGTTACCGTGTATGGGCTTTATATCAGCCCGTTCATGCTTATTGTCTTGTCTTCGAGCAGGAAAAGAATCCCCTGCCGGCTTGCTAGGCCAGTCGCAGGTTTATGGTGAAAATATCTGACCAAGAGGAGTCCGTCTCCCCAGGCGAGCCATAGCCCCGTTAGCCCATGACGTCGCGGTCATGGTTTCCCAGTCTACACCGCAGAGAGGTGGATTAGACTTGTGTAGTCTGCGAGTCATCGGAAGGCTACTCGTCGTAATTTTTCATCACTGGTGGCAAGCGGGTAATTTTAGACTCTTTCTTAACAACAGTAGCGTCTTCGTCATAATCACCGTAATGATCGTCGTCAGCAGCAGTAATATTAGAGATAGTAGTAGTCGTTCTAGGGGTTACACGACTTTCTCCGTAATCCCGTATACTCTCGCGAGTAAAGTGACGTTTCGCGAGAATTGGTAGCGGTTCTCTCCACGTCGGTAAATTAGGGGTATGTGAGCCGGTCGGTCAGAAAGCAGTGTCAAACTACTGAGCGTAATCTTCCCAAGAAATCAACAAGCAGCTGAAAGATGCTGATGTTGACAGCAATGTCCTGTAAAGGATATGCGAACCCAAAAAAAAAACGTAGTCGTCGTCCTCGTCGTTGTAGTCTCGCAGTAGTTGTGTAATAGCAGTAGTGTAGCAATTGTAACAGTTTAGTAGTAGTCGTCGTCGTCGTCGTCGTCGTCGTCGTCGCAGTAGACGTAGTAGTAGTAGTAGCAGCAGCAGCAGTAGTAGTAGTAGTAGTAGTAGTAGTAGTAGTAGTAGTAGTAGTAGTAGTAGTAGTAGTAGTAGTAGTAGCAGCAGTAGCAGTAGCAGTAGTAGTAATAGCAGTAGCAGTAGTAGTAGAGTTGTAGTAGTAGTAGTAGTAGTAGTAGTAGTAGTAGTAGTAGTAGTAGTAGTAGTAGTAGTAGTAGTAGTAGTTGTTGTTGTTGTTGTTGTAGTATTAATAGTAGTAGTAGTAGTAGTAGTAGTAGTAGTAGTAGTAGTAGTAGTAGTAGTAGTAGTAGTAGTAGTAGTTTAGTGGTAGTAGTAGTAGTAGCTGTCATCATCGTCGTCGTCGTCGTCGTCGTCGTCGTAGTAGTAGTAGTAGTAGTAGTAGTAGTAGTAGTAGTAGTTGTTGTAATAGTTGTAGTAGTAGTAGTAGTAGTAGTTGTAGTAGTAGTAGTAGTAGTAGCAGCAGTAGCAGTAGCAGTAGTAGTAATAGCAGTAGCAGTAGTAGTAGAGTTGTAGTAGTAGTAGTAGTAGTAGTAGTAGTAGTAGTAGTAGTAGTAGTAGTAGTAGTAGTAGTATTAATAGTAGTAGTAGTAGTAGTAGTAGTAGTAGTAGTAGTAGTAGTAGTAGTAGTAGTAGTAGTAGTAGTAGTAGTAGTTTAGTGGTAGTAGTAGTAGTAGCTGTCATCATCGTCGTCGTCGTCGTCGTCGTCGTCGTCGTCGTCGTCGTCGTAGTAGTAGTAGTAGTAGTAGTAGTAGTAGTAGTAGTAGTAGTAGTAGTAGTAGTAGTTGTTGTTGTAATAGTTGTAGTAGTAGTAGTAGTAGTTGTAGTAGTAGTAGTAGTAGTACTGGTAGTAGTATTAGTTGTCATCATTGTCGTCGTCGTCGTCGTAGTAGTAGTAGTAGTAGTAGTAGTAGTAGTAGTAGTAGTAGTAGTAGTAGTAGTAGTAGTAGTAGTAGTAGTAGTTGTAGTAGTAGTAGTAGTAGTTTAGTTGTAGTAGTAGTAGTAGTTTAGTGGTAGTAGTAGTAGTAGTTTAGTGGTAGTAGTAGTAGTAGTAGTAGTAGTAGTAGTAGTAGTAGTAGTAGTAGTAGTAGTAGTAGTAGTAGTAGTTTAGTGGTAGTAGTAGTAGTAGTAGTAGTAGTAGTTTAGTGGTAGTAGTAGAAGTAGTAGTAGTAGTAGTAGTAGTAGTAGTAGTAGTAGTAGTAGTAGTAGTAGTAGTAGTAGTCATCGTCGTCGTCGTCGTAGTAGTAGTAGTAGTAGTAGTAGTAGTAGTAGTAGTAGTAGTAGTAGTATAGTAGTAGTTAAATGGTAGTAGTAATAGTAGTAGTAGTAGTAATAGTAGTAGTAGTAGTAGTAGTAGTAGTAGTAGTAGTAGTAGTAGTAGTAGTAGTAGTAGTAGTAGTAGTAGTAGTAGTAGTAGTAGTAGTAGTAGTCGTTGTCATCGTCGTCGTCGTGGTCGTCGTCGTCGTCGTCGCAGTAGTAGTAGTAGTAGTAGTAGTAGTAGTAGTAGTAGTAGTAGTAGTAGTAGTAGTAGAGTTGTAGTAGTAGTAGTAGTAGTAGTATTAGTAGTAGTAGTATTAGTAGTAGTAGTAGTAGTAGTTTCGTGGTAGTAGTATTAGTAGTTTAGTGGTAGTAGTAGTAGTAGTAGTAGTACTAGTAATAGTAGTAGTAGTAGTAGTAGTAGTAGTAGTAGTAGTAGTAGTAGTAGTAGTAGTAGTAGTAGTAGTAGTATTAGTAGTAGTCGTAGTAGTAGTAGTGATAGTAGTAATTATAGTAGTAGTAGTAGTAGTAGTAGTAGTAGTAGTAGTAGTAGTAGTAGTAGTAGTAGTAGTAGTAGTAGTAGTAGTAGTAGTAGTAGTAGTAGTAGTAGTAGTAGTAACAGTAGTATTAGTTGTATGTTAGTAGTGGTAGCAATATTAACAGTATTAGTTATAGTAATATTAATGAAGTGTCAAATTAATTTACTTTAACAATTTTCTGACCTAAACTAAACTGATACAGTGGGGGACGACATGGCGGAATGGTTAGTACTCATGGATGTCTGTCACGTGGCATGTATTCAAATCCTTTTCGAAACGGATTCTCTACATTTATTTAAAAAAAAAAAAGATTAAACGACAAGATAATTTACTGCATTGCACTGGATTTTATTCTACACGGCTCGCCTCTGTCCTCTATGGCGGCCTACCAAAAGTGTCGCATAATGCACGAACTCCGTAGCTCCAGCGACAAACCCTAGGAGTCTCCGAGAAAATTACACCCGTGAATCGAACGGAGTTGCCCGGAATCGAACCCGCGAAATTCGGAGCGTAAGACAGACCTAACCACTTCAAACACATAGACTCGCCTTCGCTATAATTGACCTGGACTGTTTCAGCCTAAAATAGGTACCCGGCGCTGTTATAGGAAGTAAAGTCGGCCTGTGTGGTATTCAGAAATATCTATTCACAAGCCCTTGAGATGTTCATCGTCACTGACGGTGTTTGAATGTGGAGTAGATTATCAACACGGAAGTCAAGATTTAGCAGGAAGCCCTTCTGGTGTCTTTGTGTAAATGTTAACTTAATTGACTCAGTGCCAAACTAGCAATTAAGTGTGGACCAAACATCGCCCACAATCAACTGAACAAGTATTATAATGGCACATTTCGTTCACTGAGCTTTAAAATTGAGGCGATACAGGGAAACAAGTAACACGACGACCATAGTACCGCCAAATACATTTGGCGATATATTATCCATCGACACTGAATCACAGTTTTTCCAAAAGAAAAATAAACGCATCGATAAACTCATAATACAGAAACGATATTCCAACAAATCAATCCAAATTCCGGTTCTAATAATATCGATTTTAAACAAATAAAGCGTGGAAAAATACTATAATACAACTTCTCATTCTGGATACATGCATTTCGTCGTTAGAGGAAATGTCAAGTTGCCGTCATGGTAAATTTAAATAGGATTTATATCGGGTAAATCCTTTGTTGCAGCCACCAATATTCAGGCAATTACCGGAAAAGTAGGTTAGGTCTCCAGTTGATGGCAATAACTTAATGTCATAACCAGACAGGAAGGTCTGTTACAGCGTAGACCAGGCTAACGAGGCAATGAATTTAATTGCATATTTCAGAGACATTTCGGTTATAGCTCAGGTTTTAGAAATTATAATACAGGATTTATTAGAATTGTTAGGTTACAATTTTTGGGGAAATGACAATTCAGGGTGGGTTCTGAATTGTTAGCTCGGATTTGATTGGTGGTTTGGTTGATGCATGCTCTGAATTTGTGTGGAAGATGCCTAGATGGCCGAGTGAATAGACAGCCGGGCTCTCCTTGGGAAGGCATGGGTTAGAATCTTCGGTATGGTGTGGATTTTTGTTTCTATCAGGGGGGAAATCAAAACCCTAACCTGTACAGGTCGCTGCGATTGCACTAGCCTCAGGCGGACATTAGTCCTCAGGCTCAAGTACACCCCTCCCCCTCTCCTACACCGCAAGGTACTACAGGCTGTAGATAACAGAGTTTTGACAGATGAGAATGTCATTTAGGGATAGAAAGAGCAATGGAGATATCTTGAAAGAAATTAACTCCCGAAGAGTACTGGTTACCAGCATCAGACAAAGACAGTCCTCATTCTATGGGCATGTCATGAGGAATTGAAAGCTGAAGTCACAACGGGGCAGTTGGAGAGGTGGAAAAACTGCGAGATCTGGAGACGGGATGTTGGACAGTTTGACATCATGGCATGGAGGAAAACTGGTATTAGAAAAGACTGGCAGTACACGAGACAGAAGGCTGTGGACAGACATGATCACCAACACCACACGGCATGGACTATAAGAAGATTGGCAGTACACGAGACAGAAGGCTGTGGACAGACATGATCACCAACACCACATGGCATGGACTATAAGAAGTTTGGCAGCACAAGGGACAAAGGGATGTAGACAGATATGATCATCAACTGCTCACGGCATGGACTATAGATATACTTTAAAAATTTACTTGAATATCCTTTACATGACGTGGCAGTCAACCCCAGCGTTCTTTTTTGTTTTTTGTTTTTTGGTGGCCATGTGTGATTTCTTGGCAAGTTTACGTTCAGTAGTTTACCATTTCCTTCTGAATTATTGGCACTGATATCATTGGTGATGCGTCGATGTACACTTATTCCTACAGCGAGGCGGTCTCGTCAGTTAGGTGACAGGTTCAAATCCACGGCACGGTAACTATAGCTTTCAGTCTTTATCTTGTCTAGTGTGTCCTCTAATCTATGCTTTATTTCATCTACTTCTATAAGTCACAATCAGTACTTATGGATTAGTCTATGATTCTTCTATAGAGTGGCATCTCTGCAGGTTAGAAATTGATAATGCTTGTCCAAGATTCTTGTCCACTATGAATGGCCACGTTTCATGTCCACGTTTCATGTCCACTATTTATCTCCACTATTCATTACCACGTTTCATGTCCATTATTTATGTCCACTATTTATGTCCACTATTCATGACCACTTTTCATGTCCACTATTTATGTCCACTATTTAAGTCAACTATTCATGACCACGTTTCATGTCCACTATTTATGTCCACTATTTATGTCCATTATTAATGCCCACGTTTCATGTCCACTATTTATGTCCACTATTCATGACCACTGTTCATTTCCACTATTGACGTCCACTATTCATGTCAAATATTCATATCCACTATTCATATCCATTATTCATGTCCACTATTCATATCCACTATTCATATCCACTATTTATGTCCACTATTCATATCCACTATTCATATCCACTATTCATGTTCACTATTCATGTCCACTATTCAAGTCCACCATTCATGATCACTATTCATGTCCACTATTCATGTAAACTATTAATGTCCAGGATTCACGTTCACGATTAATGTCCACGATTCGTGTTCACGATACACGTTCACCATTCACGTCCACGATTAATGTCCACCCTAACGCGCCACAACTGCAAGTGTCCGAGGTCAAGAGATTTTATCCGCTCGTTGACATTCAACTGTCCGAATTATTAAACCGATCAGTCAACCGACGCTCCTTGAGGAAACATACGGCACGTGACTCAAATTGTAACTTCATTTCAAATAGCCATCTCACGTGAGTGAGTGAGAGAGAGAGAGAGAGAGAGAGAGAGAGAGAGAGAGAGAGAGAGAGAGAGAGAGAGAGAGAGAGAGAGAGAGAGAGTATGAATGGGTGAATGTGAGTGTGTGTAAGGAAGTGTGTGTGTTGATGTGTAATTGTGTGGATGCACGATAGTGTGTTTGTTTATATGAGTGAAGGTGTGCATGTGAACATTATGTGTTTGTTGAATGGAGTATATGTGTGTGGTTTGCTTTATGTGTTAAGGAGGATATATGGGCGTAAGAGAGAAAGAGAGAGAGAGAGAGAGAGAGAGAGAGAGAGAGAGAGAGAGAGAGAGAGAGAGAGAGAGAGAGAGAGAGAGAGAGAGAGGAAAGTGAGAGAGAAATTGAGAGAGGGAGAAATAGAGTATGTATGCAACGAGAAAAAAGAGTGTTGAGGTGCTATATGGAATCTTTACTTGAGTGTGGATGTGAAGCCTGGATAATAAGCAGACAAGGTAAACAACATCCGATGGCTGTGGAAATGTGGTTTCTGAGGAGAATGCAAACAATATCACGGACATACAGAAAAACCAATGACCAAGTCCTACAAGAAACAAGTGAACACCGTAAACTGATTAGAGAAATTACACAAAGACAGTCAAAACATTTTGGACACGTTATGAGAAGAAATAAATTGGAAACCTTGATGACAACTGGCAAGCAAGATCGAGGGGGGGGGGGGAAGAGGGGAGAGTGCGGGGGGGGGGGGGGAAACAAGGGGAAGTAAATACCTGGATGCAATGACTACGTGGTATGGTCGAGACACGAACTCTGAGTTGATCCACGACTCTGGTGATCGAGTGAGATTTCGAATAATGACCGCTCATGCTTATCGGCATGGCACATGATGAATGAATGAATGTATGAGTAAATGTTTGCTATTGTGTTTGAGATTGTGAGTGGGTATAGTGTGCTTGCGAGGGAGTGTGTATTGTGTGTTATTGAGTGGGTGCATAACAATGAGAGTTTGTGTAAATAATATGTATGTGTATGAATGTGTACGAGGAATTACGGACGCGATTCGTGAACCCGCTTACCCGAGTTCGAAACACAGCTGCGACCGATTTGGCAGCAGACCGCATTGCGCTGGGTGTTAACGTGTTGGTATGAGAGCCAGTCGTTCAGAAAGCAATGGCAAACTACTGAACGTAAACTTTCCAAGACATCAACAACAGCAGTAAAATTCTAGTGTTGACAGCGATGTCCTGTAAAAAAAATTATATTAAAAAAATATTCTTCATAATATATTTTCTGTCTGAATATTTTCAATGTTTGGCAACTTAGTGTGGTGGACAACAATCTTCCTGACGGCATTGGTGTAATGTGGTCTAATCGCGATCGTACGTGGAAACGAAGTTAACTTCGACTCTCAGGATGATAATATCGGTATCTTGAAATAATTTGATAAGTAAAATCGACATTCCTGATATTGATAGCATCATTTATCCAGTGCCAATTGGTCCATATCATGTATTGGGTTTGCACCATATACCCATTACACATCAATAGGTGTGAGTTGAGTTGAGTTGAGTTAAGAACTGGCATCACTGCACTCAGGACATTCCCATACGTGCTCCGCCCCCTCGTTCAACAGCCAGCGAAGAGTCACACTCCTAATCGTTACCACCGCTATCTGATTAAAAGTTCTCCTGGTCTTCCATCTCAGTTTTGAGATTCTTCCTGAACCCCTGCCGATCCCCCGCAATCTCATCCTTTCCACATATGGGTTCTCAATCTGTTCCTCCGCCTTCTCCACCTAGTCCCACAAGCGCACGATCACCTCCCCCTTGTCCATATTCAATCCGCCACCAAGAGGTGCATTCCCTGCTAGCCTATCATCCTGTTCATTCCCCCGCACCCCCGCATGGCCAGGGCAAAACATCTATACACAAAAGGTGTGAAAAAGTTATCAACAAAACTTATGAACGTACGACTGTTTGTGTTGGGGAAACTTATGTACGTACGACGATGTATGTTGGGGTAACTTATGAACGCGCGATGATGTATGTTGGGGGAACTTATGACCTTACTCCGGTTTGTGTTGGGGTAACTTACGTTGGAGTAACTTATGAACGTATGACAATATATGTTGAGGTAACTTATGAACTTACGACTATGTATGTTGGAGTAACTTATGAACGCACGATGATGTATGTTGGGGGAACATATGGCCGTACGGCGGTTTGTGTTGGGGTAACTTATGAACATATGACGATGTATGTTCGGGTAACGTATGAGCGTATCACGATGTATGTTGGGGTAACTTAAGAACGTACGACCATGTATGTTGGGGTAACTTAAGAACGTACGACCATGTATGTTGGGGTAACTTAAGAACGTACGACCATGTATGTTGGGGTAACTTAAGAACGTACGCCATAGATGTTGGGGTAAGTTAAGAACGTACGACCATGTATGTTGGGGTAAGTTATGAACGTACCACGATGTATGTTGGCAACTTGTGAACGTACAACGATATATGTTGGAGTCTCTTATGAACGTGCACGATGTATTTTGAGGTAATGCATGACCATGCGCCGATGTATGTTGAGGTAATGTATGAACGTGCGACGATATATGTTGGGGTCACTTATGAACGTGCGAAGATGTACGTTAGAGTAACTTATCAACGAACGATGATGTATGTTGGGGTAACTTATGAACGTATTGCCCTGTATGTTGAGGTAACGTATGAACGTGCGACGATCTATCTTGGGGTAACTTATGAACGTACGGCCAGGTATGTTGGGGTAACGTATGAACGTACGACTATGTATGTTGTGGTAACTTGCGAACGCCCGATCATGTATGCTGAGGTAACTTATGAAAGCACGATCAGGTATGGTGTTGGTTTAACTTAACGTATGGCTATGTATGTTGGTTTAACTTATGAACGTATGGCTATGTATATTGGTTTAACTTATGAACGTATGGCTATGTATGTTGGTTTAACTTATGAACGTATGGCTATGTATGTTGGTTTAATATATGAACGTACGGCTATGTATGTTGGTTTAATATATGAACGTACGGCTATGTATGTTGGTTTAATATATGAACGTATGGCTATGTATGTTGGTTTAACTTATGAACGCATGGCTATGTATGTTGGTTTAATATATGAACGTATGGCTATGTATGTTGGTTTAACTTATGAACGCATGGCTATGTATGTTGGTTTAACTTGTGAACGTATGACTATGTATATTGGTTTAACTTACAAACGTATGGCTATGTATGTTGGTTTAATATATGAACGTATGGCTATGTATGTTGGTTTAACTTATGAACGAACGGCTATATATGTTGGTTTAACTTATGAACGAACGGCTATGTATGTTGGTGTAACTTATAAACATACGACCATGTATGTTGGTGTAACTTATAAACATACGACCATGTATGTTGGGGTAACTTCTGAACATACGACCATGTATATGGAGTTAACTTCTGAACTAGCGACGATTTTTGTTATCAACTTCTGAACGTACGATGATTTGTGTTGAGGTGACTTATGAACAGACATTAATTTGTGTCATGTATAATAAGTTACGTTTACTGCTGTCTCAGTCATAAAGACACAGCATATTCAAAGACAAATATGCAAATATGGCAGTTCATATTCCCAAACTTCAATGTGTTAAGTATCAAGTACAGTTGTGATCTCCCTTGGCTCAAGACGTAACTTTCATGAAGTGCTTCAGTTGGAGACTTGGAAATCCTCAGGACCGCTATAATAACTAGTTTATGAGAGACGTCAGACGTAATAATAGCCAGTTTATGAGACGTCAGACGTAAGGTTTTTTTTTTTTTTTTAAATCTTGTGATTATAATTACACTTGAATTTTTGGTATCTGTAAACCCACAAGTGAATGAACTCTGTTGTTGCACAGTGCGTGGGAGGAGTTCTTCAACTATAACAGTTGAATTTATACTGAATGGTTCGATGTGCAGCTAGGATATACTGGCGACTAACTAACTAACTAACTAACTAACTGACTGACTGACTGACTGACTGACTGACTGACTGACTGACTGACTGACTGACTGACTGACTGACTGACTAGCTAGCTAACTAGCAAGCTAGCTAACTAGCTAACTTACTAACTAACTAACTAACTAACTAAATAACTGACTAACTAAATGACTGACTGACTGACTAACTAACTAACTACTGACTGACTGACTAACTAAATGACTGATTGACTGACTGATTGACTGACTGACTGACTGGCTGACTAATCTAACTGACTGACTGACCAAACTAACTAACTAACTAACTAACTAACTAACTAACTAACTAAATAACTGACTAACTAAATGACTGACTGACTGACTGACTGACTAACTAACTAACTACTGACTGACTGACTGACTAACTAAATGACTGATTGACTGACTGATTGACTGACTGACTGACTAACTAACTAACTAACTAACTAACTTACTAAACTACTAACTTACTTACTTACTAACTAACTAACTATCTATCTAACTAACTAATTAACTAACTAACTAACTATCTAATTAACTAACTAACTAACTAACTATCTAATTAACTAACTAACTATCTAACTAACTAACTAACTAACTAACTATCTAATTAACTAACTAACTATCTAATTAACTAACAATCTAACTAACTAACTAACTAACTAACTAAACTAAACTAGCTGACTGACTGACTGACTGACTGACTGACTGACTAGCTAGCTAAATAGCTAGCTAGCTAGCAAACTAACTAACTAACTAACGTACTAAACTACTAACTAACTAACTAACTAACTAATGAACTAACTAACTAACTTACTAACCTACTAATTAACTAAGTAACAAACAAACTATTAGACTGACTGACTAACTATATAACTTTCTGACTAGCTAGGTAACTAACTAACTAACGAACTAACTGAGCAACTAATTATTTAACTAACTACCTGATTGACTGACAAACTGACTGTCTAGATAGCTAAACTAACTGACCGAAACTAAACAAGTACGCCTCGTCTCCGTGAAAACAGCTTCTTCTTCAGATGACCTGTCTAACAATAGTGGACACAACCCTACAATATTCGTCATTATCTGATATGTGATGCAGCTAATGCTCCCTAAATATGACTCCTTCCACGACATACGAAGTGTGGTGGACAGTTCGCATCCTCATCTCATCTCATCCCTAGACAATTACCAGAAAATTCTGGAAAAGGTCTTATGTCCAGTTTATAAAGTTATGCCAACCCCAGAACCTGTCTGGCAGAAAAAGTAATTCCAGTTCTGCTGGGAATTAAAGCCTGATCACTGTCTTCGAAGACTTCCTCTTCTCCTTCTTTTTTCTGCGATCAGCGTTTTGCCTGGTGCATAGCATCCATTGTAATGTGTAGATCTCCATTTTTTAGTCCCGTGCTGCTTGGGCTAATAACACCTCCCTCGGTTGAGGTTTCTTTTCTGGTTTTCTCCTTCCAAAGTTCGTTTGCCGTGTTGGGCTTGCTGGCTTTACCAGCCCACATTCTATTGGGCTTTGTTGCTCTAACTGTTGTTCATAAAAGAAGATTTACAAGGCAGAGGTAACTTGACATTTGGTGTGTCGTTCACGTCGGTGGATTTCCTTCCAGGATTTATGAGCTCCATCGGCCCATTTCGTCTGTTGCCTGATTTTATCCTATCAAGCACAGACTTTTGCCAGGGATCACAAATTTAATTTTCAATTTCAGTCATTCATTCGTCATTCATCATGTGCCATGCTGGTAAGCCTGGGCGGTCATGTTTCGCCATCTTACTCGATCACCAGAGTCGTGGATCAGCTCTGTGTTTTTGTCTTGATCATCCATGTAGGTTATGGTCTCCAGTGTCGCGGCGGTAGGCAGATGATCTCTTTTTGAATACAATGGATAAGGTCATCGACCAGTATGGTCGCTGCTAAGAAGGAAAGCAATGGCAAACTACCTTCTTTACACATGCCAAGAAAGTAATGTTTTGTAGTTTGATAGAGAATCTGAGTAGTGCTGTCTCAATAAAGAATTTCACCTTCACTTCATCATAGTCTGTCTTCGTACGCAAAAGCAATGAATGTTACTGCTCTAATGTGAAGCATTCGTTATCCTCACCGTAATCGCAAAATCAATCACGTGTACACACTACTAGTAGCAAGACTGTGGACTACTTTCGAGTTCAAAGCGAGCATACGTATTTTAAAAATCCCAAGTGTTATTTTAACGCTCTCTGTCCTGTAATTTGTATTACTTTGAGTCATTAGGGTTCACAGACTGTTAATCTAAAGTGTTACACTCTTTGGGAAAGGAGTTTTAAAGTAACTTATACTTGATATTGGAAGAGTTACGTGCATTTATGCTTCTTCTGTATTCTCCTTTCGAGTGGGGTGAGTCCATCCATCCATCAAGTACCATGCCGGTAAGAGTGGGCGGTCATGATTCGCCATTTCACTCGATCACCAGAGTCGTGAATCAGCTCAGTGATCTTGTTTCGACCATACCACTTGGCCAAGCCATCCAGGTATTTACTTCTATGTCTTCCCCTTGTTCTCTTTCCCTAATCTTGCCAGTTGTCACCAAATTCTCCAATTTATTTCGTCTCATAACATGCCCACAAATGTTTTACTGTCTACGTCAAATTTCTCTAATTAGTGTATGATTTTCATGTGTTCCTTGTAGGACTTGGTCATTGGTTTTTATGTCTGTCCATGGTATTCTTTGCATTTTCCTCAGAAAACACATTTCCACAGCCAGATGTTTTTCAGCTTGACTGCTTCTTGTCCACGCTTCACATCTATACAAAAGTACAAGCTCTATGTAGCACCTCAACACTCTTTTTCCTCTTAGCGTATGACATCATTTTATTGGTCAGTATGTTTCTCATCTTGCAAAAGGCTACCTTCTCCATTGCGATTTTTGTTCTAATCTCTTCAAGGCATCTCCCATCAGATTGTATGACTGTTCCGAGATAATTGTACCGATTCATTTGTTGAAGAATATTCCCATTTACTTGTATATTACATTGAGTCACACTTACTTGTACACCTCGAAGGGAAGTGTGTCCATCTAGGCATGCCTTTGTGAAAGGTTTGCTTCATCGACAGATTCCGTCCCTGGTAACGGACTTTATCTACCTGAGTGGTTTTCCTAACATATTTACCTGGGCAGAGTCAGGTCTTAGTCAGATATGACTGAGCTACCGTAAGACAGTAGACGGTACTACCTGCTTTCTGTCAGCGCCGAATGTTGGGCGGCGCTTACCAAACCCGACACCCCATATTGTGCCAACGGCTTCGGGCGGAAGAGCGCAATTGGGAGGGTACTAGCCTTATCCTGGTGCGAGGAAATGCAACCCAAAGACAAAATAAGTCATGGCAGGGCAGACCAGGCCCTAAGCCTTGGTTGGCAGCTGGTCTAGGATCGAAGCTCCGACAGGCGGACAGTTAGAGCATTGCTTTGCTGATCCGGCAGCTTCTGCAGCTTGTCTTGTTCCAGATTATAGGTGTCAACTTTCCTCTGGAGTGAACTAGGCAGGCCGAGAGAGGGATCATGCTGCATGGGCAACACATGGTTTCTTTATTTTAGCCCAGGCTTTGCGCTATGGAGAGGCAATAACTCCATCCCTGGTCTCACATGGGGCGCCACGCGTTGCCTCTGACGGTGGGAGACACCTACAGGTGTCACTGATCAGCTACCGCCCGCCTCAAGCTGGGCAGCCCCCAGCCAATTGGGTGCTGATCCGCCACAGCCTGCCTGCTTCAATGGGTGCTTGTGGCTAGGACAAAATCTGAATCGCAGGCTGTAAAACCAATGCACCAGGTACTAATAAAAAGAATAGAAACCTCAAGCTACGGCTTGCAACCTGGAACGTGAGAACCATGTGTCCAGGATTTTCCACTGACTTGACAAATATTGACGATGTGAGAAAAACGGCTGTGATTGATGCTGAACTCAATCGTCTTAACATTGATATTGCTAGCCTGCAGGAGACTCGCCTCGCTGAGGAAGGGTCACTCAGGAAAAACAATTACACCTTTTTTTGGAAGGGAAGAGGGCAGGCAGAAAAAAGACAACATGGTGTGGGCTTTGCAGTGAAGAATTCGCTACTGGGAATGATTGATATCCCAGCTGGAAGTAATGAAAGATTATTATCACTGCGCTTGGCAACCTCTTGTGGATTTGCCACCATTCTCACTGCATATGCACCAACACGCGCTTCCTCTGATGATGTGAAGGATATGTTCTATGAGCAGCTAGACTCTGCGATCAAGGCAGTTCCAAAATTTATATGCTCGGTGATTTCAATGCTCGTGTGGGCAAGGACTCGAGTTCATGGCCAGTGTGCCTTGGAAAATACAACATCGGTCGCATGAATGAAAATGGGCAAAGGCTGCTGGAGCATTGCACTAGAAATGACCTATGTATTACAAACTCCTTTTTTAAAACAAAAGAGATGCATAAGGTCACATGGAAACATCCAAGATCCAGCCATTGGCATCAGCTGGACTTCATTATCACACGGAGACAACATCTGAACCATACATCATTAACTCGAAGTTACCACAGTGCTGACTGTGATACAGATCATTCTTTGGTTGTTGCAAGGGTTAGACTGAGACTAAAGAGAATCTACACAGCTAAACACAAGTCTAGCCCCAGGATTAATATTACTAACACTCACGATCCTGGAAAGTGCTTTGAATTTCAACAGCAACTTGAAGACGCTTTCAATGATACATCAGAAAATTGTATAGTAAATGATAAATGGAGTAAACTTGAGGAAACTATTTATAAAACAGCGGTAGGGGTTTACGGCACTGTGGATCATAAGAGGCAGGACTGGTTTGCGGCAAACAGCCAGATACTGCAGCCCTTGATTGATAAAAAGAAGATAGCTCTCTTAAGAAACAAGGAAAGACCAACGCGTAACACTCTGAGTGAGCTGAAGCAAGCGAGGAAGGATGTACAAAAGGCTGCCAGGCAGTGTGCGAATGACTATTGGATCAAGTTATGTGAGTCCATTCAAATCGCAAGTGATAAGGGAAACATCAGAAGCATGTATGAAGGGATAAAGAAAGCCTGTGGTCCAATGATCAAAAGAAGTGCACCACTGAAAACCTTGACTGGAGAAATCATCACTGATAAGAAACAGCAGATGGATAGATGGGTCGAGCACTATTTAGAGCTTTACTCAAGTGAGACCAAGCTAGCGGATGATGCCCTCAACGCCATAGAGGCCCTGCCAACTCTTGACCACCTGGACACACTTCCCACTATAACAGAAGTTAAGTGTGCTATAAATGAGCTTGCATCTGGCAAGGCTCCAGGTAAGGATGGGATTCCAATAGAGGTAATCAGGAGTGGGCAAGACACACTCGCTCTACAGATCCACCAGCTAATAGAGCTATGCTGGCGAGAAGGACAAGTCCCACAGGATTTCAAAGATTCAAACATCATAACGCTGTACAAGAACAAGGGAGATCGGAGCGACTGTAACAACTATAGGGGTATCTCACTTCTGTGTATTGTTGGGAAAGTATTTGCCAGAATTGTCCTGCGCAGACTTCAAGTCCTGGGAGATCAAGTATACCCCGAATCACAGTGCGGCTTCCGTCAGAACCGGTCTACCATTGATATGATATTCTCATTGCGACAGATGCAAGAAAAATGCCGGGAACAAAATCAGCCACTGTTTATTGCCTTCATTGACCTCACAAAGGCATTCGATTTGGTCAGTCGTGAGGGTCTTTTCAAAGCACTAAAGAAGATTGGCTGTCCACTAACTCTTCTGTCCATTGTGGAATCGTTCCACACAGGCATGAAAGGTATAATCAAGTTTGATGGCTCAACTTCAGAAGAGTTTGAAATCAAGAGTGGAGTTAAGCAATGTTGTGTACTAACCCCCACCCTCTTTGGGATATACTTTACACTTCTACTGAAATATGCCTTTCGTGATCAGGATGACGGTATATACATTCACTCACGCTCAGATGGTGGCCTCTATAATGCTCAGAGATTGAAGGCCAAGACCAAAATTAGCAGGGTACTAATCAGAGAGTTGCTTTTTGCGGATGATGCTGCGATTACGACCCAATCTGAGGAAGAATTACAACATCTACTATCTGCATTCTCCAATGCTTGTTCTGAATTTGGTTTAACAATTAACAAAAAGAAGACACAGATTATGTCACAAGGTGCACATGGTGTACCATCAATCTTTATTGACGACGCCGAACTGGAGATAGTAGACCATTTTACATATCTAGGATCAGAGGTAAATAGCAAATTATCCCTCGATCAGGAAATCAACATCAGGATTGGCAAGGCAGCAACAACAATGAACATGTTAGCAAAAAGAGTCTGGGAGAACAGGAAGCTTACTGCCAAAACAAAAGTCCTCGTCTACCAAGCCTGTGTCCTTAGTACTCTTCTTTATGGCAGTGAAACCTGGACAACTTACTCACGCCAAGAGAAACGTTTAAATAGCTTTCATATGCGGTGTCTGCGAAGAATACTTGGTATTAAGTGGCAAGACAAAATCACAAATACTGAAGTATTGGAAAGATCAGGTTGTGTGACGGTGTATTCCATGCTCAGTCTTCGTAGACTTAGATGGATAGGACACGTTAGGAGGATGGATGATGGTAGAATACCAAAGGACATCTTTTTTGGTGAATTACAGACGGGTAGGAGATCTCAGGGTCGGCCTCTACTACGATACAAAGATGTGTGTAAGCGGGACATGATTGATACAGGCATTGATAATGCACATTGGGAGCACGTCGCCGCTGAACGTGTTGCATGGAGGGCAACTATCAGAAATGGAATAAAGACAAAAGAGAAAATGATTGCAGATAAAGCACACACAGAGCGTGAGAGACGTAAGATGGTGCAAAATGGTGGAAGTGACCATGTTTTCACATGCACCTACTGTGGGCAAACATTTGCAGCAAGAATTGGTCTTACCAGCCACACTCGCCACCGCCATGGATCGTAGTTATTAAGCCTTTTTGAAGCACAATGTACCAAACTATCGTCTGTCAAGACGGAAAGGTGCCAATGTAATGTTACCTGGGCAGTGAATTTAATAACCTACTACGATTGATTTCCAACTGCTGTGGGATATTTAACGAGCGCACAATTTTCACAGAAGACCTCATGTCTTCTTTTTTTTCCGCCCTTATCCGAGAAAGCTAGTAACCCTATCTCAATACCTTAGCGATAGAGGTGACGTGTGATACCACTAGATACTAATGGTTTCGCGGAGAATTTTTAGCCCTATGCTGGGATCGAACCCGGACCTTCCGAATATGAGGCGGAGACACAATACCATGCCAGCCACGAATTGCCCCTAAAAGCGTTAATAATTAAGCTTCCTTTGAACAATATCAGCTGTCCTTCCCATGATGCTGTGGCCTGTAGGGAATACGGTGTTAAGCCCACATTATCTTCCTCAAACGGTAAATAGTTATTTATGGGCAGAGGAACACGACATCCGTCTTTCCAAATAATTGCATGTTGCCCGTATTGTAAAGGTACTGAGACACCGGAGAATGTTGTAAGGGTATTGAGACACCAGAGACATGTTGTAAGGGTATTGCGACCCTGGAGCTATTATGTAAGGATAACACTACCCCGGGCCTATGTTGTAAGGATATTGTGACCCCGGACCTATGTTGTAAGGATATTGTGACCGCGGACCTATGTTGTAAGGATATTGTGACCCCGGGCCTATGTTGAAAGGATATTGCGACCCCGGGCCTATGTTGTAAGGATATTGCTACCCCGGACCTATGTTGTAAGGATATTGCGACCCTAGAGCTATGTTGTAAGGATATTGCTACCCCAAACCAATGTTGTAAGAATACTGGGACCCCGGAGCCATGCTGTAAGGATATTGCGACCTCGGAGCTATGTTATTAGGGTATTGCGACCCTGGAGCCGTGTTATAAGGGTATTGCGACCCCGGAGCTATGGAGGGCATGGCAACAAGCCCGTAGTGTGTGATGTTCAAACTAGAAAACCATTCTGACAGGCAAGGGGAATAACACCTGCTTTATCTCCTGTGACAGCCGACAGATATTTGTTGGTTATGGTCTCAAGTTTCGCGACGGCATATAGAGGATCTCTTTCGAGAGACAATGGTTGTGGTCATCTGGCCAGTATGGTCATTGCCATAGAGGAAAGCAACGGCAAACTACCTCTTTAAAAGTGCCTAGTTTATTATGATTCGCCTAAAGACTGATCATCGCAAGACAAGGACAGAGACATTAAAATTAGCAACATGGAACGTTAGGACCTTAAACGACGACAACAAATTAGAGAACATACAACAAGCACTGGAAAGAGAAAACAATAATATTTTAGGGATTTGCGAAACGAGATGGATAGGAGCAGGCATCAAGATAGATGAAGATTTTAAGATTATTTATTCTGGAGGTGAGGATCGACAAAGGGGAGTGGCAATTATTTTGGACAGGAAAAAATCAAAATCTGTTCAAGGATATTGGGCCGTGTCGGACAGAGTTCTACTAGTTAAATTAAGTGGCAGACCTTTTAACATAAATGTTTTTCAAATATATGCTCTAACAGTAGAATCCAGTGAAGATAGTGTAGAGGAATTTTATAATGACATAGAGTTTGTCTTAAAGAAATGTAAAAATTCAGAAATAAACATCATATTAGGGGACTTCAATGCAAAAGTAGGAAATCAAGGTGATAGATACACAGTAGGAAACTATGGTTTAGGAGAGAGAAATGAAAGAGGATACAGACTCGTAGAGTGGGCAAAAGAACAGGAAATGATGGTAGGAAACACCTGGTTTAAGCAACATCCTAGAAGATTATGGACATAGAGGAGTCATGATAACAGGATTAGAAACCAGATTGACTATATTCTGATTAGCAGATGATTTAGAAACACGTTAACAATTGCAAAAACAGTTCCCAGTGCTGATTGTTATATTGACCATAGATTACTCACAGGAACACTGAGGATAAAGTTGAAGAAAGTCAAGTATATAACAGGAAACACTAAATATGATTTGTGTACATTGAGTAATAACAAGGAAATACGAAACAAAATCAACATAGAAGTACAGAACAGATTTGATATCTTGTCTGATCTAGAGATCCTATTCCAGGATGTGGATGATCAATGGGAAATGTTGAAGAATTCAATCAATGTGGCTGCAGAAACAACTATTCCAAAATTAAAGAAGGTGGGTCGGAAGAAGTGGATGACTGAAGAAATTTTTACACCTAATGGAAACAAGATCTGCCAAATATGAAGAAATCCACAGACAAGTCAGAATATTATATAAGGAGGCAAAAGAAGCATGGCTTGAAGAAAAGTGCTTAGAAATTGAAAAATAACACAACAGTCAAAATACCAAATTAGTGCACAAAAGAATCCAGGAACTTACTAATAAAAGAACAAGTACATCAACAGGTTGTATAAAAACGAAAGATGGCAAAATCATAATATAAAAAGATCAGATTATACATGTATGGACAGATTATGTGAAAAACCTTTATGAGGATAACAGAGAGGAACAGTATGATATTAGATTTAATAATGAAGGGCCACCAATTTTGAAGATGGAGGTTCGAAATATTCTTAGGCATATGAAAGCTGCAAGGCACCCAGTGCAGCTAACATCACACCAGAAATGATTAAAGCTTTAGAAGAATTTGGACTAGAGCAAGTCACCAGACTGATGAACACATTATATGATACTGGAGATATACCTTCTTAATTATGTAACTCTGTATTTATTGCAATCCCAAAGAAATAAGGAGCCTTGGAATGTGATCAACATAGAACAATTAGTATAATGAGTCACATCACAAAGATTTTGCTACGAATTATCATGCAGAGAGTGAGGAAGAAGTTACAACCTGAAATAGGGGAAGAACAATGTGGGTTTGTAGAAGGAAAGGGTACAGTAAATGCTGTGGATATGTTGCGAACAGTTATTGAACGTGCTATAGAAGTAAACAAGGATATACATCTTTGCTTTATTGACTACACAAAAGCTTTTGATAGAGTTAGACATGTCAACATGGTGGATATGCTTGCAGATGTACAAATTGATGAGAAAGACATTAGACTTATAAAAAGCATATATTGGAAACAACAATCTGCCATAAGGATTGATAATGAAGTGGGACAATATCAGCCTATTAAGAGAGGTGTTAGGCAGGGATGTGTAATGTCTCCAGATCTTTTTTCCCTGTACAGTGAAAATATTTTCAGAAACGTAGAAGATATAAATGGAATCAGCATTGGAGGACGAAACATCAATAACATTAGATATGCAGATGATACAGTATTGATTGCAGACAATGCGTAGGACCTGCAACAATTAGTAGACGCGGTTGTTGTACACAGTGAGCAGCTGGGGTTTTAATTAAATTGTAAAAAGACTCAGGTTATGGTCGTCACTAGGAAGAACGAAGTACCACAATGTAATATACAAGTAAACGGGAATATTCTTCAACAAGTGAATTGATATAATTATCTCGGAACAGTCATAACATCTGATGGGAGATGCCTTGAAGAGATTAGAACAAGAATCGCCATGGCGAAAGTAGCCTTTAGCAAGATGAAAAACATTGTGACCAATAAAAAGATGTCAATTGAAACGAGAAAAAGAGTGTTGAGGGGATACACAGAGCCTGTTCATTTGTTTGGATGTGAAACTTGGACAATGTGCAGTCAAGCTGAAAAACATCTGATGGCTGCAGAAATGTGGTTTCTGAGGAAAATGCAAAGAATACCATGGACAGATAGAAAAACCAATTACCAAGTACTACAGGAGGCAAATGAAACTCGTAAATTGATTAGAGAAATTAGACGTAGACAGTCAAAATTTTTTGGACACATTATGAGAAGAAATGGATTGGAGAACTTAGTGACAACTGGCAAGATCGAAGGGAACAGACCAAAAGGAAGACTGAGAGGAAAATACCTGGATGGCTTGGCCACATGGCATGGACGAGACAGGAACACTGAGCTGATCCACGACTCTGGTGATCGAGTGAAATGGCGAGTCATGACTTTCCGGCATGGCACATGATTGATTGATTATCTCCTGTGTAATATCAAGCAACAATGTTGTTGAATGCTTACATAGAACCTGTACTGTTGTATGAATTTCAAACATTTACAATAACAAGCTGAAAAACATCTATTGGCAGCGGAAATGTGATTTATGAGGAAAATGCAAAGAATACTTTGAAAACAGAAATGAAAACCAATGAGTAACTCCTACAAGAAGAAAATAAAAGCAGTAAACTGATTAGAGAAATTAGACGTAGACAGTTTAAGAATGTTTGGGCACGTTATGCGAAGAAATAAACTAGTGCACTTGGTGACAACAGGCAAGATTGAGGTGAAAAGAACAAGGGGGCAACAGAAGTAAACATCTTGATGACTTAACCACGAAGCAAGAATACAGAGCTGATCCACGACTCTGATGATCACGTGAGATGGCGAAACATGACCGCCCACGATTTTCTGCATGCTACAGATAGGTTACACTATACATGTAGTGTCGACACAGTTGAAACCTACTTATTGCTTTTCTTAGCAGCGAGTGAACACTATCGAAATTGAAAAACACAGAATACAACCCAGGACATAAACAAGAACTGCAAACTGACAGCATGTTATAATCTTTTAAGGCAAGGGGGAATCATGCAGTATCCAGAGTCATTAACGTGTGAGACGTGCGTATGTTATGCTTATTGATATGAATCTCCTGGGAAAGGTCCGCTGTCTTAGAATGCACGATTAATGCTGCGCCGTTAGGTTGTGTGGCGTGTTTGATGTGTGTGTAGTTAATTGGGGCATATAGAGTACTGTTAACTAAAATATAGAGTTAAAGTTAGCTGCATATTCTTTACAGGTCGTTGCAGTCAACAACAGCATTTTTGTTGTTGTTGTTGTGATCTCTTAGCAAGTTTACGTTCGGTAGTTTGCAACTTCTTTCTGAAATACCGGCACCCATACCGTTTCGTAAATAACAAACGCAACGCGGTCTGCTGCCAAATCTCACGCAGCTGTGTATTGAACGCGGGTATGCGGGATCACGATCGGCGTCCTTAACTCCTTCGCCATGGAGCCGGCAAAGTATAGAGTACTGTTGGTTAAAATATAGAGTACAGTTGGCTAAAATATAGAGTACTGTTGGCTAAAATATAGATACTGTTGGTTAAAATATAGAGTACTGTTGGCTAAAATATATAGTACTTTTGGCTAAATTATAGAGTACTGTTGGCTAAAATATGGCTTATTGTATGCTAAAATATAGAGTACTGTTGACTAAAGTATACAATACTGTTGGCTAAAATCTAAAGAACTGTTGGCTAAAATAGAGGGTACCGTTTGCTAAAATATAGAGTGCTGTTGGCTAAAATATAGAGTGCTGTTGGCTAAAATATAGAGTACTGTTAGCTAAAATATAGAGTACTGTAGGCTAAATTATAGAGTACTGTTAAATAAAATATGGCGTACTGGTGGCTAAAATATAGAGTACTGTTGACTAAAATATAGAGTACTGTTAGATAAAATACAGAGTACTGTTGGGTAAAATATAAAGTACTGTTGACTAAAATATAGAGTACTGTTAGATAAAATATAGAGTACTGTTGGCTAAAATATAGAGTACTATTGGCTAAAATATATAGTACTGTTAGCTAAAATATAGAGTACTGTTGGCTAAAATATAGAGTACTGTTGGCTAAAATATAGAGAACTGTTGGCTAAAATATAGAGTACAGTTGATAAAAATATAGAGTACTATTAGCTATAATATAGAGTACTGTTGGCTATAATATAGAGTACTGTTGGCGAAAATATAGAGTACTGTTGGGTGAATATAGAGTACTGTTGGCTATAATATAGAGTACTGTTGGCTAAAATATAGAGTACTGTTGGCTATAATGTAGAGTACTGTTGGCTACAATATAGAGTACTGTTGGTTAAAATATAAAGTACTGTTGGCTAAAATATAGAGTACTATTGGCTGTAATGTAGAGTACTGTTGGCTAAAATATAGAGTACTGTTAGATAAAATATGGCGTACTGTTGGCTAAAATATAGAGTACTGTTGACTAAAGTATACAATACTGTTGCCTAAAATCTAAAGAACTGTTGGCTAAAATATAGAGTACAGTTGGCTAAAATATAGAGTGCTGTTGGCTAAAATATAGAGTACTGTTGGCTAAAATATAGAGTACTTTTGGCTAAAATATAGAGTACTGTTGGCTAAAATATAGAGTACTGTTGGCTAAAATATAGAGTACAGTTGATAAAAATATAGAGTACTGTTAGCTATAATATAGAGTACTGTTGGCTATAATATAGAGTACTGTTGGCGAAAATATAGAGTACTGTGTGCTAAAATATAGAGTACTGTGTGCTAAAATATAGAGTACTGTTGGGTGAATATAGAGTACTGTTGGCTATAATATAGAGTAATGTTGGCTAAAATATAGAGTACTGTTGGCTATAATATAGAGTATCGGTGGCTACAATATAGAGTACTGTTGGTTAAAATATAAAGTACTATTGGCTATAATGTAGAGTACTATTGGCTAAATATAGAGTACCTTTGGCTATAATATAGAGTACATTTTGCTAAAATATAGAGTACTGTTGGCTAAAATATAGACTACTGTTGGCTAAAACATAGAGTACTGTTGGCTAAAATATAGAGTACTGTAGGCTAAATTATAGAGTACTGTTATATAAAATATGGCGCACTGATGGCTAAAATATAGAGTACTGTTGACTAAAAGATAGAGTACTGTTAAATAAAATACAGAGTACTGTTGGGTAAATATAGAGTACTGTTGGCAAAAATATGGCGTACTGTTGGCTAAAATATGGCGTACTGTTGGTTAAATATAGAGTACAGCTGGCTAAAGTATAGAGTACTGTTGGCTAAAATATAGAGTACCTTGGTTAAATATAGTGTACAGTTGGCTGAAATATAGAGTACTGTTGGCTAAATTATAATGTACTGTTAGCTAAAATATAGAGAACTGTTGCCTAAAACATAGAGTACTGTTGGCTAAAATATATAGTGCTGTTAGCTAAAGTACAGAGTACTTGTGGCTAAAATAAAGAGTACTTTTGGCTAAAATGCAGAGCACTATTTGCTAAAATATATAGTTCTGTTGACTAAAATACAGAGTACTGTTGATTTAAATATAGAGTACTATTGGGTAAATTATAGAGTACTGTTAGCTAAAATATAGAGTACATTTGTATAAAATACAGAGTAAATTTGGCTAACATACACAGTACTATTGGGTAAACTACACAGTACTGTTGGGTAAAATATAGAGTACTGTTGGTAAAATATATAGTACTGATGGGTAAAATATAGAGTACTGTTGACTAAAATGTAGAGTACTGTTGACTAAAATTTAGAGTACTGTTGCGTAAATTATAGAGTACTGATGGGTAAAATACAGAGTACGATTGGCTAAAACACAAAGTACTGTTGGGTAAAATATAGAGTACTGTTGGGTAAAATATAGAGTACTATTCGCAATAGACTAGATCGGACTGGGTCCGGGCATACAGGCTGTTGTGGCGGTTTCTTTATGACACGTATACATAGTATGTTACACTATATATTAATATATGTTAGTTGCATATCCTTTACAGGACGTTGCCGCCAACACCAGCATTGTTTGCTGTTGTAATCTCTTGGCAAGTTTACGTTCAGTAGTTTAACATTGCTTTCTGAACGACCGGCATCCATACCATTTCGTTAAAAAAACCAACGCAAGGTGATTTAACGTTAGCTCAAAGAGAATGGAATATGTTGCAAACAATACAAAACGCAAAACATTAATAGGGAAAAAATAGTGGCGAAAGAAATATAGTAATAGCAATGAGAAAGACTGGAAAATTTATTTGTCTGTTGTATGTTATTTCAAAAACAGACAAAGAAATATACATCTGCCATCCATGTGCTTTAAAACATTAACAAAATAAGCAGAGGGATAACAAATAGCGCAAGAAAATTGAAAAGAATTACCGTGAAGAAGACAGAAGGACTCATGGGATCAGGAAATAAATAACACACTCAAAACAGATCTGAATTGAAATGAGCTGAACTACAGAAAGGATGTAACGGTTCAATATGCAAATCATCAAACTCGTAAAGTGAAGTAGATAAGCTTGACCAAAAAAAAAAAAAAAAACAATTTCGAGTGACAGCGTGGACGTTGCGACTAGAACACCTTCGGCAGCACGTAAAAGCAGACATAGACAATGAAACACTGATAGAGCAAGGCGGCTGAGTAGTCTCGCGGTATGGTGTCCGCCTCGAGTGCTGGAGGTCCCGGGTTCAAGCGCCAGTGAGGGCCGGGATTTGTTCACTTGTACTTCTAGTAAAAATTTCCCCTAGTCTCTGGGTAGTGTGATCGGACGCCCGTGTGTATTGTTGCGCACGTGAAACATCCCTTGTCAGTTGGAAATCGGAAAACAGCAACCTAACGGCGCTGCCCGGGCAAAATTTCCAGTTTAAAATCTACCCAAAGTATTTCAGGATCCTCACCGGTGCTACAGAGTTCGTGCACTGAGTTAAGATTCTCCGGACGCAGGCTTGAGTTGAGTAGAACGGAACACTTATGGGTTAAACCCGTGTTCCGTGATGTTGATCCGTCGACTAAACTAAACTAAACTGATACAGCTGCATAAAAACAACACGTTTCATAAAATTACTTAGTTGAGGATCGCTATAATGCTATATCGCTATAAAGAGAGAAGAGATCCAGTGACACAACACAATCTTTTTACTCGGTGCTTTATCTGTTCATAATTCAGCATCATCACTCGGTGCTTTGCTGACTGGCGAAGGCGATCATGCCTTTCCACAAGCTGCGATCTCCGACGACATGGATCAATTCGTGTGTTGACTCCCTTCCATGCCATGAAACAAAACTGTCAAGAATCTTCTCACGCTGTCTTCCTCTATCTCTCTTTCCGCAAATCTTTTCGGTGTCACGACACGTTCCAGTTTTTGTCTTCTCATAACGTAGCCAAATAAACGATGATTGCCTCTTTCTAATGTTGTGATAAGTTGTCTTTGCCACTTAGTTTCCCTCAAAATGTCTAGATTGCTTATTTTGCTTGTCCAACAAATTTTCATCATTCTATAAAAGCAACATCTTCAGTGCTTCCAGAGATTTTTCCGCCTGTTTAATAATTGTCCAGGATTTGCAGCCGTCTGTTAAAACTGGTCCTATGTAATATGCAAGAAATCTCTTTCTAACTTTTAGCGACAAAGACTTATTGCACAAAAGTTCTTCATTTGACAGAATGCAGTTTTTGCTTGTCCTACTCTGTTCTTTATCTCAGTGATGCATCTTCCATCTTATGTTATCCATGTCTCTAGATATCTGAATTTCTTCACTTGCTCGAAAATAACGTCATTTACTTTAATTGCACATTTAGGCACAATGTGTTTCATAATTACCCACTTTACTCGTATTTCCCATTTTAATTGCAGCTTCTTCTTTTTCGGTAAATATTTTATTTATTCTGAGATATTCCTCTTATGTTGTGATATTCTCAATCATATTGACATGTTTACTAACGAGCGCAAATAATGACAACAAAAAAGCCGCAGACGTAAACGTGAGAGATAGAATAGGAATGAGGAAATTAGACGAATTTACACACAGCCATTTTTTGCCTGGAATATTTCGCTGAAATTAGACGAATTTACACACAGCCATTTCTTGCCTGGAATATTTCGCTGAAATTAGACGAATTTACACACAGCCATTTCTTGCCTGGAATATTTCGCTGAAATTAGACGAATTTACACACAGCCATTTCTTGCCTGGAATATTTCGCTGTATCTCGTCAAGTGCATACTGCGGAGTTATACAGATTGTAAAGTCTCACTAGACTTTGTATGTAGAACACATGGTGAAAAATAAAGTGCATGATGTCATCAAAAATGTGCTCTACAGTCCATCGTAAAGCAATATGCAGCGAATTGCTGTCGTCTGCTAGAGTAATTCTTTGCACTCCAAATAAAAAGGTGTTATCAACGGAGGAAAAAAATATTTTTGGTTGAAGTGTTTCGAAGTGTAGTGAGACTACAATCACCCCTATATCATGTGAAGCGAATAAACGGATAAATCTTTGGCGGAAACTCTACGGAGTTAGTCGCTGGTAGAAGACAAGGTCTGAAACCAGTCGTGCAGTACATTAAAGAACAACAGATGAAATGGTTAACCTGACAAGAATTCCCTGGTACTATCTGCCACAAAGAGGCATATTGAAGAAATAGAATGTATACAGAGAAGGAAGAGGACCACTTAAAAGATAAACTGTTGGTATCAGGAACAACCTAGGAGAAATGAATACCAATTTACCAAGAACATTAGAAAGATCATAACAAAGAGAAAAATGAAAGAGCTTCAGATAGAGCGCACAAGAGATCTTTACATCTCGACTATCCAAAACGTTTACCGAGATAATTGGAAGAAGAGAAGAAGTGGATTTATTGTTCTCTTCTGTTTCTTTATCTGGTCTGTCTCTAACTGTTTATTTCGTCCTTATGTTCTTCTTTACACTTTGCCTTTATGTGAAATGTTCAAATGTGTCCCTTGTCTGGAAATTCTAGGAAATTAACTAGTGTTATTTATGCACTCTTTAGAATGAGCACCTGTTCAGACATTTCAGACAACCATAAAAAAAAACATATATACCAAGCATGACACAGTGTATTTCATGCGAGTAACATATTATTTCAGAAAATGAAGAGTATCTTATGCAATAAGTCGCTATCAATGAATGTAAGAAAGAGAGTGCTAACATGCTATATAGAACCAGTTTTTGCTGCATGGCAGCGAATCTTGGAATGTAAATGAACAAATTAGGAAGACCTTAAAAGCAACAGAGATGTGGTTTTTAAGACGAATGTTGCAAATTCCTTGGACTGACAGAGTAACTAACAACGATTGCCTGAAAGAGGCTAATGAAACTAGAACACTATATACAACAATAAGAAAGAGACAAACAGCTTTCTTTGGTCATGTGATGAGAAGAGAGGCATTAGAGAACATCGTGACAACAGGAAAGATCGAGAGGAAGAGAGGCAGAGGCAGACCAACCAAGAGAAATGATGCTGGACGGATTGAGACTGTGGCATGGAGGAATATCATCAGCAGAGTTGATCCAGAACACCAAAGACCGAGATCTGTGGAGAGCCGTGAACGCCTATGCTATGATGATGAACATATTTTAATTACTCAGCTCTGCCATGTTTTGTAGGTTATTTCCAGACGACATATATGTATTCTAATATTCACACGCCGGTATCCCTGGCCTAGGGGTTAACGTCTTTCTCTGTAATCCCGTATATCCACGTGAGGAAAGTAATCTGCGCGAGAATCGGTAGCGGTTCTCGTTGCATTGGTAGCTTACGGGGTATGTGAGCCGGTCGCTCAAAAAGCAGTGGCCAAACTACTGGGCGTAATCTTGCCAAGAAATCAATAATCAGCTGAAAGATGCTGATGCTGACAGCGATGTCCAGTAAATGATATGCGAAATAAAAAAAAAAAATAGTATTCATACAGACAAAGAAGTAAAACACGAACATTGATTAATTCGTTCATTCATTCAGTAGCGTGTCCTTTGCAGAACTTCGCTCCCATAACAACCGTCCGTAAAATGTATCGGTGATAAAGCGAGATGTCCCGCGTCAGATACACCCATCTGGAGATCATCCACCACATCTGCACCCATCGTCTCTTTGCCTTCCTCTTGTTTTCTTCCCGGGCATATGCCCCTCCCGATTGTTCTCCTAACTTTCATGACGTCTCAAGAGACATAAATATTACAATATTCTTGGTTCTGTCGTCTTTAATAGCCAACCTTCTTCACTGGTCAGTTTTTGTCGTATAGATTCGTTTGTTCTTTTCTGTATCCAAGATATTCATAGAACCCGCCTATAACATTTATATTTAAAGGCATGTATGTCTCACAGGCCGGTCTCTCTGGCTGTGGGGTTACAACACTTTCTCTCTGTAATCCCGTTTATCACGCAGAGTCTCGCAGCGGAGCGAGAACTGAGGTGGTTCGACCCCCGCTCGTGACTTGCGGATACTGAGCCGGCCGCTCAGAAAGCAATGGCAAACTACTGAGCGTAATCTTGTCAAGAGATCAACAGACAGCTGAAAGATGCTGCTGTTGACAGCTAAGTCCTGTAAAAGGATACGCAAAACATTTTTTTATGTCTCACAGACGTATGTTGCAATACGAAAGATATATGCCCTTAAAAATCTAGGTTTTGTAGTTACACAGTCACTATACACAGCCACACAACACTAACACACACACACACACACACACACACACTCACACACACACAGAGACACAAATCACAATAAACACACACACACAACATTAAGTAAACAAAGCGAAAAAACCTTCTTATCAGGCATAGGGTGTCTTCGACATATGGTGCGTGTCCCACTTATTGCACCGTACATATGGTGCTGGTCCCACGTATTGTACCAGACATATGGTACTGGTCCCACGTATTGTACTGGACATATAGTGCTGGTCCCACGTATTGTACCAAACATATGGTGCTGGTCCCACGTATTGTACCGGACATATGGTGCTGGTCCCACTTGTTGTACTGGACATATGGTGCTTTTCCTACTTGTTGTAGTGGACATATGGTGCTGGTCCCACGTATTGCACCAGACATATGGTGCTTGTCCCAAATGTTGTACCAGACATATGGTGCTGGTCCCACTTGTTGTACAGGACATATAGTGCTGGTTCCACTTGTTGTATCGGACATATGGTGCTGGTCCCACTTGTTGTACAGGACATATAGTGCTGGTTCCACTTGTTATATCGGACATATGGTGCTTGTCCCAAATGTTGTACCAGACATATGGTGCTGGTTCCACTTGTTGTACAGGACATATGGTGCTGGTCCCACTTGTTGTACTGGACATATAGTGCTGGTCCCACTTGTTGTACTGACAAATGTTGCTGCTGCCACTTGTACTGAACATATAGTGCTGGTCCCACTTGTTGTACTGAACATATGGTGCTGGTCCCACATATTGTACTTGACCATATGGTGCTGGTCCCACTTGTTGTACCGAACATATGGTGCTGGTCCCACTTGTTGTACTGAACATATGGTGCTGGTCCCACTTGTTGTACCGGACATATGGTGCTGGTCCCACTTGTTGTACCGAACATATGGTGCTGGTCCCACTTGTTGTACCGGACATATGGTGCTGGTCCCACTTGTTGTACTGAACATATGGTGCTGGTCCTACTTGTTGTACTGAACATATGGTGCTGGTCCCACATATTGTACTTGACCATATGGTGCTGGTCCCACTTGTTGTACCGGACATATAGTGCTGGTCCCACTTGTTGTACTGAACATATGGTGCTGGTCCCACATATTGTACTTGACCATATGGTGCTGGTCCCACTTGTTGTACCGAACATATGGTGCTGGTCCCACTTGTTGTACTGAACATATGGTGCTGGTCCCACTTGTTGTACTGAAACATATGATGCTAATCCCACATATTGTGAAGGGGATATGGTGCTAATCCCGCTGTTTATACTGGACATACGATGCTATTTCCACATGTTGTACCCGGCATATTGTGCTGTTCCCACTTGTCTGAGACCAGTCAGCACTGCGAGGATGATACCTGCAATATCACACTTGTCACTGTTACTTCCCAGTAAATTTACAGTACCCAGTTTTGGCAAAAAATTCCTTAGAGTCTACACCAGTGTTTTTTGTTGTTTTTTCTCTTATAAACCCGCTTTCGCGAGGATTCAAACACACGACTATCGAACGAGAAGGCCCGCCTGCTATAAACTATGCCTCCGCAGCTCCCACAACTCCTTCCCCCACAATCACAACCCACAAACACACACACACATCTCCCTAACACATACAGTATGGTTTCTACCGCGATCTTTGTCAGATAAATTAGGACCTCAGTTTTTCGCGCCGACGCCCACTATTGCCTAAACGAAAACACATACACACATTAGCATTAACATCACGTTTACGCAGAAAAGCAACATAGCCGCAGTCATAAACACAACACTTAAATGTATTGTCTATAATAGTTTCATCAAGGATAATAAGCAAGCAATTAGAAAATTGAACAAAAGCTGTATAAATGTGGATCTAGAGAAAAATACAGAGCACTTCGCGAAAAACGTTTTATGTAGGTCCAAAAGAGGATGCGAATGAAAAGATAGCTGATGGAAGCAATAAAATATAAACAAATAGATAGTTTGGTTTCTAAAATAATGTTAAAAAGACAAAATCATCATCAAGTGTTTGCCAGCTGGCGTAGGCGTTCATGTCTCTTCACAGATCTCAGTTTTTGGTGTACTGGAGCAACTCTGCTGATATTCCTCCATGTCACCGCCTTAGACCATCCAGCATAATTTCTCTTGGTCTGCCTCTGCCTCTCTTCCCATTGATCTTTCCAGTCGTCACGATGTCCCCCAATGCCTCTCTTCTCAAAGAAGGCATAGCCTTTTGATAAAAACCAGAGTTTAGGGAATTGCTGGAGAGGAAGAGGTAGGTAGTGATGTGAGTGAGGAGGCATCGTTAAGAAGTGGCGTTTAGGAGTGTGTCAGAATGTCAAAGAAAAGTGAGACAGGAAGTTTTGGTGAGCTGGTTGTCGAGACGGCTATTTATTGATTGCTTCCGTGATTGATTGATTGATTGGTTAAAGGATTGATTGATGGATGGATGGATGGATGCATGATTGATTGATTGATTCGTTGGTATATTGATTGGTAGATTGATTGATTGGTTAAAGATTAATGAATGGATGGATACACGCAGGATTGATTGATTGATTGATTGGTTCATTGATTGATTGATTGCTTGGTTAAAAGATAGATGGATGTATGGATACATAGATGATTGAATGATTGATTGGTTGGTCGATTGGTTAAAGGATTGAAGGATAGATGGATGGAGACATGCAGGTTTGATTGATTGATTGGTTGATTGGTTAGCTGATTGGTTGGTAGATTGATTGATTGATTGGTTAAAGGTTTGATGAATGAATGGATACATGCAAGTTTGATTGATTGATTGGTTGATTGATTGATTAAAGGATAGATGGATGGATACATATAGGATTGATTGATTGATTGGTTGGTTAAAGAATTGAAAGATGAATGGATCGATACAGGCAGAATTGCTTGATTGTTTGATTGATCAATTGATTGGTTAAAGGATAGATGGGTGGATGTGTACATACCTTATTGATTGGTTGATTGATTGATTGGTGGAATGATTGATTGATTGATTGAGTGATTGATTAAAGGGTTGATGGATCAATGGATACATGAAGAATTTATAGATTGTTTGATTGTTGGTTGATTGGTTAAAGGATGGAAGGATGGATGGATGACTACATCAGGATGTATTGATTTATTGATTGTTTACCTGATTGACAGGTTAGTTGACTGGTTGATTGGTTAAAGGATGGAAGGATGGATAAATGCAGGATGGATGAATGGATTGACTGAACAATTGGAAGGTGAATTGACTGATTTGATGATTTGTCGATTGGTTGTTTTGTTGTTTGGCCGGTTGATTGGGTGGTTCAATGGGTAGGTGGGTGGTAGGATGATTGATTAGATGATTTGTTAGTTGGTTGGGTTAGTTATTTGGTTGGTTGGTGGGTTGGTTGGTGGGTTTGTTGGTTAGTTATTCTCTATGTCAGATTATGTGAAAAACCTTTATCATTATACAAGAGAAGAACCATATGATATCCGGAATAATAATGAAGGACCATCAATTTTGAAGATGGAAGTTAAGAATTCTCTTAACCATGTGAAAACTGACAAGACCCCGAGTGCAGAAAACATCACAACAGAAATGATGAATGCCTTAAAAAATATGGAAAAGACCAGACTACTGAACACAATGTACGATACTAGAGATATGCCTCCTAAATTATGTAATTCTATATTTATTGCCTCAGAAAGCAATGGCAAACTACTCAGCGTAATCTTGCCAATGAAATCAACAATCAGCTGAAAGATGCTGATGTTGACAGCGATGTCCTGTAAAGGATATGCAAACATTTATTTATTATATTTATTGCAATCCTGAAGAAATCAGGAGCCTTGGAATGTGATCAACATCGAACAATTAGTATAATGAACCACGTCACGAAGATTTTTCTAAGAATCATCATGCAAAGAGTTGGGAAGAAAATACAACCCGAAATAGAAAAAAGAACAGTGAGGGGTCGCAGAAAGCAAGAGTACATACAGTAAATACTATGTGTATGGTGAAATAAATTATGGAGTGGGACAGACAGAACTACAAAAATTAGATTTTTAAGAACATGCATCTTTCCCAATGCAACATACGCCTGTGAGGCCTGGACACTTACTTAACAAGCTGAAAAGCGCATAAATGCCTTTGAATATAAATGTTATAGACGGGTTCTAAGAATATCTTGGGTAAAGAAAAGAATAAATGATAAATGCATCCATACTTTAAGAGCTAAATATTGAAGAGGGTTGGCTATTAAAGACGATAAAACAAAGACAATTTAAATATTTTGGTCACTTGAAAAGTCACGAAAGTATGGAGAGAACAATAATGGAGGGTATATGCCTGGGAAGAGAGGAAGAGGAAGGCCAAAGAGAAGACGGGTGCAGGATGTTGTGGATGGTCTCCAGATGGGCGTATCGGACGCAGGGCATCTTGCTTGTGATCGAGAAGTTTTACGGAAAGTTGTTATGGGAGGTTCTGGAAAGTACATGCTACTGAATGAATGAATGAATGAATGAATGAATGAATGAATGAATGCTGAGACCATTATTTGAACGTTCTATAGAAGTAAACAAACACCTACATCTTTGCTTTATTGACACACAAAGGCTTTCGACAGAGTAAGACATGTCATAGTGATAAAGATGCTTGTTTATCTACAAATTGACGGGTAAGACATAAGATTTGTGAAAAGCATATATTGGGAACACCAAGCTGCCATAAAGATTGATAATGAAATAGGTGAATGTCAGTCTATTAAGAGAGATGTGCGACAGAGATGTGTAATGTCTTCAGATCTTTTTTCCCATGTATAGTAAACATATTTTCAGAAATATAGAAGATATGAAAGGGATCATCATTGGGGAACATACCATCAATAACATTAGATATGCGGATGATACAGTATTGGTTGCAGACAATGAGCAGGATCTGCAACATTTAGTAGATGCGGTTGTTGCACACAGTGAACAACTGGGATTAGAATTAAATTATAACAAGACACAGACTATGGTGGTCACTAAGAAGAAGGAAATACCACAATGTAGTATACTCTTATATATTTAGAATATTCTTAAACAAGTGAATCAGTACAATTATCTCGGAACAGTCATAACATCTGACGTGAGATGCCTTGAAGAGGTTAGAACAAGAATCGCCATGGAGAAGGTAGCCTTTTACAAGATGGAAAACATACTGACCAATAAAAATATGTCATTTCCAACAAGAAAAAAGAGTGTTGAGATGCTACATAGAACATGTACTTTTGTATAGATTTGAAGCGTGGATAATTAGCAGACAAGCTGAAATGCATCTGATGGCTATGGAAATGTGATTTCTGAGGGAAATGCAATGAAACCATGGGTAGACAGAAAAACCAATGACCAAGTCCTACAAGAAACAAATGAAAACAGTAAACAGTCTAAATTCGAGAAATTAGACATAGATAGTCACAATTGTTTTGACACGGTATGAGAAGAAATACATTGGAGAACTTGGTGACATCTGACACGATTGAGGGAAAGAGAACAGGGGGAAGGCAGATAAGTAAATACCTGGATAACTTGGCCCATAGTATGGTGGAGACAAGAACACTGAGCTGATCCACGACTCTGGTGACCCGGTGAGATGGCGAAACATGACCGCCTAAGCTTATTGGCATGGCACATAATGACGTTGATATCAGTGAATTCAACACTTCGACAGTTATAAAAACACCCGCAGATTATGAAAACACAAATAAATATAAAACAATAACATATTATCCTAACACTCCTTAAGATCAGCAAGAACAAGGCATGCGCCCATATATCCAGTTCTCTCTCTCTCTCTCTCTCTCTCTCTCTCTCTCTCTCTCTCTCTCTCTCTCTCTCTCTCTCTCTCTCTCTCTCTCTCTCTCTCTCTCTCTCTCTCTCTCTCTCACTATATATATATATATATATATATATATATATATATATATATAATTATTTATCACACACAAACACACACACGCACGCACGCACACAGAGAGAGAGAGAGAGAGAGAGAGAGAGAGAGAGAGATAGAGAGAGAGAGAGAGACACACACACACACACACACACACACATACACACAGACACATTGCACGTGCGAGCGCGCTTTAGCACATAATGATCTTGTCGAGGAAATTTAAGACCCCAACGTCTTAAGATGGCGTCCCAGAAGTCATTCTCAAAGCCCCTGTAGCAAGATAAAACGTCTCCAGGGACTTCCCGTTCAGGTCAGTCTGATGGGCCTCCTGAAATAAATAACCCCCGACGTGGGACAACCCACCCCAAGGGATCCCCCAAAACGGAGCCCTTTCAAGTTTTGTTGAAAGTTAGTTAAGAACCCGTCTTTCATCCATTTTCCGGCATAATATACGTCGTCTTCTCGTATGGTTAAATTTAGGGCGAACAAGTACGTATGAATTGCCCAGTGCGCTGCAACCCGCTGCATGGGGAGTATGTGAGCAATGAAATAAGTGGAGATACAATAGGTTAAACAACAACTTCTGGTATTAATGTTAGAGCAGGCGCAGTAGTGAAGGAGTTACTGACGCTATCCGTAATCCCGCATAACCGCGTTCGAAACAGCTGGCAGCAGACAGCTTTGCGTTGGTTTTCGCACAATGGTATATGCCCCGGCGTTCAGAAAGCAATGGAAAACTACTGAACGTAAACTTGTCAAGAAACCACGAGCAGATACAAATTTAGGGGTTGACTACGATGCCCTGTAAAGAACAGGCAAATAACTGCGGGAGAGTGCCCGTTTATGGGCTTCATATATCGAGATTCTCATGGACTCTGTAATTCCATCTGTCCATCGTTTATTTGGCCGTCTTCCTCTGCTTTCGTCTGGTGTGTATAACTGTTGTGTATAACGTCCCCCATGACACATAAAAAATTGTAACATTTGTAGTGTTTTGATTACTTTATGTGGACAACAATCATCTTTAAATTAATATCCTGTTAACATGAATGTTAATCTGAATCTGTGATGGACCCTAATATAACTTCTCTTTGAGGTTGAACGGGGTAATAGTGTTTTAACAGATTCAGTGTTAGCCGAGTAGCTAGACTGGCGGGGTTCTCCTTCGAGAGACTTGGATTCCAATCCTAGATAGTGGTGGAATGTTTTTTTTTTTTTTTTTACTTCTGTCGGGAGAAAAGAAAAAGAAAACCCTAACCTGCACAGTTCGCGGCGACTGCGCTAGCCAGGCGGCCTTAATTTCTCAAGCTCAAGACATCCCTCTCACTACACTTTATATGTAGAACAATTTTGACAAATGGAGTACATGATGTCATCAACAAATGTGCTCCACAGTCCATCGTGAAGCAATATGCAACGAATGGCTGTCGTCTGCGGGAGTATTTCTTTGCACTCCAAACAGAATGGTGTTATCAACGGAAGAAAGAATTTTTCAAATTTGTTCTACATACAAAGTGTAATTAGACTTGACAAAAACTCAGTACTATAGGCAGTAGCCGACAGTGCCAAAAGTAAGTTTGAACCAAACCAAAATGGATGGTGGAAAATGGGAAGTATGAGTGTGTCACAGTTACGACTCAAAAGTTGTTAAAATGGTAGCAGACATGTTGATTTACAACGTAATGGTAACATTTCGGCGATATATAAATCTATTGCAGATACAGGAATTCACTTAAGACGATTAATAATCACATGACACTTGATCAGTTAAAAAATACACAGAAAACAATCCACTCCATTCAGCTGTACCTGACTGGATTAAAATATAAAAACCATTGTTTTATTTTTCGATACAATTTATCGTTGTTTTTGCTTCATTTCTGTCAGTGTTTTGAAAGCAATTTCGTCTATCAATTTAGCTCTGACGCAAAAGATATAAACAACAAACCAGGTAAAATAGAATGATGCAGTTTGTAACTTTCACAAATAATTTCTTAGGCTTTTAAAAATGGTTTTCTTCGCATTAATTTGAGAATATCCAAAGAAAACAAAAATGTACATTATAAAATCATTGGAAATCTAATTAACCAGACACGGAAATTTCCGAGACGCAAAATGAAGCTGCCATGTTTAGTTTAACTCTTTTTTATTGTCCGTCCCATCTGGCGTTGGTGATCATGTCTATCTACATACAGTCTTCTGTCTCTTGTACTGTCAATCGTTTCTGATACCGACATTTCTCCATGCCATGATGTCAAACTATACAGGATCTTCTTTCTTGGTCACCTCCAGCCTCTCTTCCTTTTGTGACAACATACTTCAGCATTCCCGTTCTCGTGACATGCCCACAGAATTTGGACTGTCCCCTTCTGATGCGAGGAATCAGTTCTCTTTGTAAATAAACTCCTTCAAGATATCTTCATTGGTCTTTCTATCTGTCGACGGTGCTCTCAACAATCTTCTCCGCAGCTTGCCTTGAACTCAAGTGTAGTCTACATAAGTGCTACCACTTCTAGAGCACGGGACTCATTGTTGCGTGTGGACTGGCTTTCCCTATTAACAGTGTCCCTCGCCATTAGGTGAACCACTCCGACTTCTCGGGTACTTGTAATTAACTCCCCCAAGTCAAGGACGAGGCGTCAACAGTTTAGTCTAACTAGGGGTTGAACCCGCTACCTCGGCATTAGCGCACTGGATGTTAAAGAACGAGCGTTCTTATTCATTCTGTCTTGCCGGCCTCCGCTTCCATATAATTCCTCACTTGTGTGCTTATTGTCAATCATTCGCTTCCGCACATCAGGATTGACTCAATATACCTCTTAATAACTCTTTTCATATCCTTGATTGACAAATACAAATTGTAGAGTCTATTCTTCATCTTATGAAATACTGCCTGTACTTGGCCTATTCTGCATGTAACTTCTACAATACATCTTCCATCTGCTGCTATTAAAGTACCCAGATACTTAAATACACTAACTTGTTTAAGAATGGTTCCATTCTTGTTGGTGTGGTACTTGGGTTCCATCTATCCACCCAGTGCCTTTCCGGCTGGCGTGGGCGATCATGCCTCTCCACAAATTACGATCTCTGACGTAATAGATCAATTCGTGTGTTGACTCCCTTCCGTGTCATGACATAAGACTGCCAGGAATCTCCTCACGCAGCCTTCCTCAATTTCTCTTTCCGCAAATCATTTCGGTAGTCATAACATATTCAAGTTTTTGTCATCTCATAACGTGGCCAAAAAACGATGACTGCCTTAAAATGTCTTGATTGCTCATATACATATATATATATATATATATATATATATATATATATATATATATATATATATATATATATATATATATATATATATAGCCGAGGTGAAGAAAAAGGGAGACAATCGTAAGACTGATGCTTCCTTTGCTACGGTGCTAAGAGACAGTGAGTAGTTCTGACGTCGTTACGGGCAAGGAAGAGAAGTAGTAAAAGAGAGAGAACCTTACACCGCCCCCAACTGACAAAAAAAGATGATAGCAATTAGAGAAGAAGATGTACGAGATCTCGGGCAGGGGCCTCAACTCTGGATAATAACTGTCATATTTGAGGTCCAGACAATGGATTAAGGTGTTAGATTGTGGTAGAAATAGTGTTTGTAAAAACTAAAAGAGACTAAACAAACAAATCAAAACCAGTACAAAAATAGCTCTTTATTTATCAACTGCTACAAATTTTGGTGACAATTTGTGTTCGAACACATTGAATAAAGCATTCAATAAGGGATGTTCGATTACAGATACAACAGACAACTGTATATATCAAACATCAACCAAGGGTGGCCCCTATTCAGTCACCAGCACTTAAGGCAACAGGGTACACCAAGTACCACAACACATGTGCTTCAAACAGTAGCTGAGTTGAATGACACCATAAAGGACTTTGACACAGACGACAATAAGACACTACAAAAACATAAGTTACACAACATAAATCTCAAGACGCGACATAAACAAAAGAGTTGTGACACAAATTACTACACCACCAAGAACCCAGGTCTGCTGACACTAACTAGTCAGCCGCTCCTGTAACATTGGAAAACACAATCTTTAATTATCATTGTAAAGAAAACATATTAAACACATGAAGCAATGAGCACATACAATATAACATATGAATTAACCCATAGATCTATTTTGCTATTTCCTCCACTTGTACTACTGCTATTCTGAGGTAACCCTTGATGTCTGGCATGATCATTCTTTGCTACCTCATTCTTCTTCAAGGTGACTACATCTCCAATTGTTAAATACAACACTCAATGTTGCATCATCAGATCACCCACTTTATTGTCTTCTCCAGTTGTGCCACTGCTGTCATGAGATTACACTTGATATTGCTAGGATGGAACACATAATGCAACAATCTCAATCTGCTCCACCTCCCCATACAGCCCAGCATTCACTTACAGAATGTCTTCAGTTCAATCTAACTACATCACACAGCTCCTACACACACAAGCAGTGGCAGATTGATCTAATTTGTCCGGCTGTAAACACATAGCTATAAAAAGCAGGGTACATACATCAGACATTGCAAACAAACACAACATCTCAACACTGATTTGGCTAACATATAACAGACATTGCACACAAACAACATCTCAGCATTGATTCAGTTAACAGGTATAGGAATGACATCTTTGTTCTGGTAAATTAAGCTGTCATTCCTACCTACCAAAGTGGCTACATTTATCAAGGAACCCATAATCAGTTCCCTGTCTACACGTTGCAGAATATTTTACACATTAATTTGTACCAAGTCACCGGTAACACAGGACAACACTGTATTCCCTATACACCACATGTTCATAGAACACTATTAATGTTCAGTCCATGATAAAGCCACAATCAAACACCACCTATTATATCCTCAGTCTCCCAGGAATGCTACCTGGTAAAAAAAAAAAAAAGCACGCTATTGTCGGATGTGTTTGCCTACGGGTTTCGGCCCAAGGGCGAATAACAGACACACCGCAATCACATCTGAAAAAAAAACACTCCGGATGAACGAAAAGAAGAAGAAGAAGATATCCTCAGTCTAATGCTCTACAATTCTCTCCCTACTGTTACGCACACCGGCAACTGTTTTTCTAACACACCGTACTCTTTTCTCTAATATAAAACATATATTGACTGATTGTACTCCTGTGCTCCACATCTGATAGTACGCTTTACTCCTATACAACCATACACAACGTTATGGACTCCGCCACCATCAGACATTCTGTTGCCTCAACACAGGGACTTCACCGGACAACTACCCCAACAATGTCCAAGTTTGCATGAAGAACACCAGCACTAATATGATACCATGCAAGTTACAGCATTTGATTAGCCTTACAAACTAACAACCAACAAGCAAAACATGTCTAACTTTGAAAAGCAACAGACACATATACAATGTGGAATCACCATATTTGTAGAATGTGACAATGTAACACTTGCACATAGAAGAATCATAACATTCACAGAAAGGTAAAGATAAACATGTATTACACAGGAACTCAATTTAGGAACTCTCTGATACCCTTAAGACAGTTCATAAAATAAACACACCATAGTATCAAGTAAGAGTGCATCATCCATATGAGACAGGATCAAAGCATAACAATGTTCATGGGCAGAAACAGAATATTAGTACTAATATAATAAACAGTGTATTGTATCTGATATCATTATTACACACTAATGTCAACCAGTGTTGTTTAATGCCAACCACACCAGTGTACTATTATTTGTGAGTGGACAGCAAACGTACAGTTATGCCCTCTATTCCCCACCATTCTTCCTATGATACACCGGTTATAAATTTTGCTATCTTACGCTTCATGTCACACGACAAATACATATTAATATCTCTGCGAAGGGTGGTATGCAGCACTAAATCACATTCTTCCCCTCAGTAAAGCCACACTTCATTCGCAGTTGTCATGATTACATTATGATTGCTTATATGCACCCCGCGTATTAAAGGTGCATTATTTCCTACGCCTAGTAGCTATCAATCTGCATGGCGTCCCTACAATTCAACACATTATTTCCTTCACTTCTATTTATTACCTACATGTCCTAACTACATAGCTTAACCATTAACCCGTCATTGCCACATATAACATAAAAACTCTTCTCTGCTTCACACATGTTATAAATATTACCTATGATCATGGTTATTTTCCCCTACTCATGAGCATTCAATTTTATGCATGGCTCCAGTCTTTTCATTAACTATAATTTATGACCTTATACATCTCAATTTACACCTCATACATATATCTTGGTGAATCTCCCACATATCTATTTAGCCAGTGACAAATTGTTGTCACAGGATAATCATGTAAAATGCATTCTCAGCAAAATAATCTTGTGCCATCATGGCTGGCATAACATGACTTCAATCTTTACCATATTTAACCACCACTAATGACCTATCTTCGTATTTCACATCACCATGCCTGATCGCTTACATCTCTATGTACTAGCCTGTTAAATGTTATTTTCCTAAAGTTTCAGGGACACTAAATCAATCTGTAGAACAGCTCACTTTAGTAATACTCATCTACATTATCTGTTTGTATTTCTTTGTTCCTACAAGCTCACCTAACTAACAATTCTTTTCACCCACGCCTGCTTCACCATGCAAACACCTTTGAGCCTGTAACCTGGGGCACGCTTCGCTTTAAAATATGAGTTATATTAATTACTTATTTTCAACTTACGGCTGGCTCCTATGACACAGTTTGTTCACTGATGAACACATGGGAAACCACACATCTCTCGTCTCAAGGCGGGCTGGTCACAAAACTATATACACAGGGCCCAAACGCCTGCCTTCACAAACCAAGCTGGCTGCTGCAATCAAAATGGCCTCTGGTCTCTTTGTTTCAAGTGGCGCTTCCGGCGTTGCCAGATATTTATCTTGAGGCAGACCAAACCAAAATTCGTTGGTTTGGCGCTATCACACACACACACACGCACGCACACACACACACACACACACACACACACACACACACACACACACACACACACACACACACACAAATATATATATATTAAAAAGAAACCACCGCCTCGCTAGGGGTTTGAACACATGACCTCCGAGCCAGCACTAGCGTGTGTTGACGGGGCCCATTAGGTGAGTAAACAATAGTAAGACTGTAACATGCCGTGCATGCCATAATAGTCATATGAGGAGGTTTGATGTGATACTGCAACTTCACCCGGAAGGCAATTTTAGCTGCATGGTTCAGCCAATCATGAACACGTCTACACGGGGCTTCTTTTTTTTTTGTGCTCTCGCTCGCTTTGAACTCAAGCGTAGTCCATACACACTATTTATAGTAATGATGGACTGAATTTTGCGTGTGGATTAGCTGTTCCTACTAACAGTGTCTCTCGACATCAGGCGAACCCACTCCGACTTCAGAGGTACTTGTAATTTACGTCCCAAAGTCATGGACGACAGGTCAACATTTTAGTCCAGCTGTCCGGTGTAGGGGATGAACCGCTTACCTCGGTATCAGCACACCGGATTTTTAAGAACACGCGTTCTTACCCATTCGGCCATGTTGACCTGCGGGGTTTGATGTGAGTTGGTTGAGTGTCAATGTTATACTGGGGAAAAGACAGCAGAAGGAGGAGGAGGAGGTGGAAGGAAGGGAGGAAGGACGGAAGAAGAAAGGACGGAGGGAAAAAACAAAGACAGGCAGGAAAAAAAAGGTTAGTTACACATCATTTACAGGACGTAGCAGTCAATTCCAGCATGTTTTGGCTTTTCGTGATTCCTGGGCAAGTTTACGTTCAGTAGTTTGCCATTGTTTTCTGAACGACCGGCACTCATACCATTTCATAAAACCAACACAAGGCTGTCTGCTCCCAAATCGCCCGCAGCTGTGTTTTGAACGCGGGATTGCGACCTGTGTCTGTAATCTCTTCGCAGAATGTTTGGCTTGGTGGATTTCGGAGAGCAAATCAATTTATAAAAGGGAGGAGTGAGAAGATGAATATAGGGAGGCAGATGACTAGAAGGACAAGAGAAGAAAGAGGAGGAGGAGAAGTAGAGAAGAAGGAAAGGAAGGAGGCAGCGAAAGAGGTAGAAGAATTGTTTGGCTCAGTGGATTAAAAAGCCCAAATCCATGTATAAAATAATGAGAGTCCTCATCTCTGTGGGAACTGGAACACGTGACCAATGTGCCGACATTCCCTGGTGTGTGTAGTTATACTTAATTACACCTGTCCCAGGCAGTTACTCTGAAAGTGCACCTGTCTAGTTCAGCGAGAGTTAAATTAATAAATGTCTGGAATTGAAATAGCTTAAGAAACAATTAGAGAAACGTTAAAGGGTTGTGGAAACACTTTCCAGACTGATGGTTCTCAAACTGCACGGCTCCTGCGATCTCTTTAACTGTTTCAGTGCCTAACAAAAGGTATGTTTGGACCAAACGTGGTACACAATCAAATGAACAAGTATTGTAAAGTAAATTTCCGTTCACGCTGAAATTGCGAAAGATACCAAGAAACAAAACAAATAACTTGATGGACCTAGTATAGTCCTTGTGTCCAAATGAGAGGTCAAGTTTAGCGATATGTTATCAGTTAAATGTTGAAATTGCTTGAGTTAAAAGTCGCATTCCAGCTCGTATTCTGGTATGCTTGGCTACATAGAGATGCAAATCATGAAATATTTGTCAAGCAGTTAAGAAGAAAATATTATTACATCATCATCATTATGTGCCCTACCATTTGATGTAGGCGTTCATGATTCTCCACAAATCTAGCTTCTTGGTTTTCTGGATCAACTCTGCTGATGATATTCCTCCATGGCAAGGTCTCCGCCCATCCAGCATTTCTCTCGGTCTGCCTCTGCCACTTTTCACATTAATCTTTCCAGTCGTCACGATATTTTGCAATGCTTATCTTCTTACCACATGACCTAACAACATCGTCTGTCGATTTCCTATTGTGTTATATAATGCTCTACTTTCTCGGCTCTGTCCCAGGCAATGGTTGTTAGTTATTCTAGCCGTCCAAGGGATTGGACACAACATTCGTCCCAGGAAGCACAATTCCGCTGCTTCCAAGCTCTTACTAATTTGTAATTTAAGCGCCGTGATTCACTACCATACTGCATAAACCATGCGGTTCTATATAATACTTCAGTACTTCGGACAAATCCTAGGTGCCCAGACCGTCGCCTAACATATGCACCAGTGTCCAGCGGCTATTTGTGCCAGTTCTGTGTTGGTTAACGAGACCCCTCGTTTTCCCAATGTTACTCTCGTGTCTGGCCGTGGCAATTCTTACTCCCGAGTCTCTCATTCTGGACAACAATGTGGATTTACTGACGTCAAAGACCTCCGCTCTCGACACTTCTCTAAAGGCATTAATAACATCGGCGCGATCCATGGGCTGGCCATCTGCGGGAATGCATAGCCAGTAAGTTTATCAGCTCGTTCATTTCCCTCAGCTCCCGCTCGTCCCGGAATGAAGATGAATGTGAATCTGCGGACAACATGTCTCCACAGCGATTCAGTCATTGTCTACGTAGAGAACTCGTCTCGACCTTAAGAATATTGCTCATTGAATAACAGGCCAATATATACATATAACCAGTATCCCTGGCCCAGGTGTTAAACGACTTTCTCCGTAATCCCGTTTATCTACCCAGGGTAACGCAGCGCGCGAGAATTGGTAGCGGTTCTCGCCGTGTTGATGACTTGCGGGATAAGTCAGCCGGCCGCTCAGAAAGCAATGGCAAACTACTGAGCGTAATCTTCCCAATAAATCAACAACAGCGGTAAAATGCTGGTGTTGACAGCGATGTCCTGTAAAGGACATCTTTTTTTCCGTGTTTCCATCCTGTTTCAGGATATTGCGGTCAACACCAGCATCTTTCAGCTGTATGTTGATTCCTAGGCTAGATTACGCTCATCAGCACGCCACGACTGTCTGAGCGACCGGCTCCATACTCTCATAAGTCCTTGGCGCGACTCGAACCGCTTCCAGTTCTCGTGCGCTCACGTCAACCACGAGAGTATTTGGGGTTACGGAGAAAGCTGCTAACCCACCGACCAGGGGGACCGGCTGTAAAGGTTATGCGGAAAAAAAATTTACACATAAGTCCCTGGAAGATGTGTGTCTATGCTTCTTGGAACTCAAGCCATTTCCAAGATGTGTGAACTGAAACAATCATCAACATCATGTGCCATATAAATGGCTATATAACTGAACTAATTGAAATTGCCAGTTTATCTCCATAGGCACTTCAATGCCCATAGCTGCGAAAGACATAGCCCATCCTAGCACTCATGGAAATGTAGTTGGGAGTTTCCCTTCTTTAAAACCGAGGCCAGAGTGGCAGTTCTTAGTCTCTCCATCACATTTTAAAAGGCTTGTTTCTGTATTATTATTCTTCTTAAATCCAAATCATATGGCCTTGGCGATCATGTATCTCCACATCCTGTAGTCTCGAGGGGTTGGAAATAATTTCTGCTACTGCTGTTCCTCCATGCCATGAAGTAAAACTGTCCAGAATCTTCTCTGCTCATCTCCCCACGCCTCCCCACCCCTCCAATCTTCTTGTAATGACGTCACACTTTAACTTTCCCCTGTTCATAACATGCCCAAATAATGTGAACTGTCCTCTTATAAAGCGAGTAACCAATTTTCTTTGTGACTAATATGTTATTTTCTTTGCTAACTATTTCTAATTATTATTCATCCAGTGTGTACTTTCGTTTTTTGATTCTGTGATTTAAATTATCCCCTCCTTCACGGTATAGTAATTCTACTGTGAAATCTCTTCTTGTGGATTTAGACCCTCGGAAGAAATCTCTTTCTAATTAGACTATGTTTTAGTGCTTGTCTTGGTTGCACTCATTTCCTTCGTGAATTATGCTATTACATCAACTTCTTAACTTCTTTGATGAGATGCCTGTTAGAGTGATTCAGCTGGTATTTTTTGCAGCTATTCGATTAGCCCTAAAGTGCAGTTTTGTCAGTCGCTTTTAGGTAGTTCAGTCAATTCCCGTGAAGATGTCTTGAGAACTGATCCATGTATTGTATGAACATTGAAGACATAACAGTAGATGTGCCATATTTATTGCCTGGGACTTTTCGCTGTATCTCGACAGGTGCTTACTGCAGAAGTTACACAACATACACTAAAGTAATTAGATACATCGTTCAAGATTGCTGCAGATTTTATACAACATAAACTAAAGTAATTAGATACATCGTTCAAGATTGCTGCATAATTTACACGACATACACTAAAGTAATATGATACATCTTTCAAGATTGCTGCAGAATTTACACAACATACACTAAAGTAATTAGAATTATCGTTCAAGATTGCTGCAGATTTTATACAACATACACTAAAGTAATTAGAATTATCGTTCAAGATTGCTGCAGAATTTACGCGACATACACTAAAGTAATTAGATACATCGTTCAAGATTGCTGTTCTAGAAATTGCACTTTCAGTAGTTTGCCATTGCTTTCTAAATGAAAAGTCATCGTTTATGTCCAGCTTAATAACGGTGTAGGGATTGAACGACTACCCTACCATAAGCCCACCAGAAATTTAAGCCTTTTGTTGTGCACGCCCTCTCTTTGAAATCAAGCATAGTCCATCGCGTGCTACTATTTATAGTGCATTGGACTGATTTTAGCATGTGGATTAGCATTCCATATTACCTGTGTCCCTGGCCATCATGCAGACTCACCCCGACTTCAGAGGTACTTGGTATTTACGTCCCAAAGTCAAGGACGAGAAACCAAAATAAATCGGCACCGGAGATTAAATACGTGAGCTCTGATCTATTCATCCTCGCTGATCACCAGATTAAAGCTGGAGCGAACGTGTGTCAAGTTTTGGCCAGTTTTGATGTATTCTACCAACATCGTATTACTTATTAACAACACTAACTTGTGTGATTCCTTCTGTGCTACCTGCTGAATTTTGTGCTACATTCTGTGCTATATTTTGTACTACCTTTCGTTATACCTGTTGTTCTACCTTCTGTGCTATCTTCTGTGCTACCTTTTGTTCTACCTTCTGTGCTATCTTCCATGCTACCTTTGGTTATATCTTTTGTGCTTTCTTTTGTGCTTTCTTTTGTTCTATCTTTTGTTCTACCTTCTGTGCTACATTTTGTGCTAACTTTTGTCCTACCCTCTGTGCTTCCTTTGGTGCGACCTACTGTGCTGCATTTTGTGCTACCTTTTATGCTACTTTATGTGCTACCTTTGCGCTATTTGTTGCGCTTCAATTTGTGTTACATTTTATGCTTCTTATTGTGCTACCTGTCAACGGACCGTCATGGTGAGAGTATACGACAGGCGTACGAACTATATAGTCGGGTGGTCGGGACGAAAAGATTGGAAGATTGGAAACAGTAGTTCGTCAAAGGCACTCATTGTTGATCCACACTTACTCATCCAATCTGCATCAGACAGCACATTCTTCCCTTCAGTGTCTAACTACATTCGTTTTGAATGGATGTGAAAATCGGAATAGCTTTAAAAGAATTGTATACTTCTATTTAATAAAAAATATTTATTTGGGGTTTTGTTTTGGATATCATATAGTGTGCTTCACTACAATCAGGGTGCCATTAAAAATCATTCCACGCGCCACTTATCGCACGCAAGCCGCAGGTTGCTCTACTTCATGTGAAAAAGGAAGGCAACTAAGTTTTTAAAGACCGGCTGTGACGACATTTAAGAACCGTCAAAACTCGATAACATTCTAGATTATCTAAAACAGGAAGACAGCTAAGAAATGAAGTCCCTCTCTATAGAACTTTAAGAACCTCCCATCACAGCCAGGTTTGCACTTACACTTTCAAATTACCCAAACAAAGAACGGAAGTGTCTCCATCTTACATTGCTCAATGTTGCTATCATTTCTAAACATGCCCCTAAGTATGGATAAATCCTCGAGCGGGACTGACGCCCATATAGCGTCCCGCTGATCTAATTTAATTTGGATGTCTTGTTATGAATATAAAGAAAAACATTGGCCTCATGCACTTGTGCGCTGGAAATTGATCAATTTTTGTATCAAGTACTTGCCTGAATGTCTGGAATAATTTCTGGCAGATCGAGCGCGGGTTAAATGTTGGAAAATGGAATCTAGCTTGCGGCCTCTAAGGTCAACGTTGCAAGGTGATATGGGATTTATTTTTATAATGTGGACACGTAGAATTGGATTAGACACGATTGTTGGTTTGTTTATTGTTGATCACTTGGCCCCAAGACAAGATTTCTTTTCTTTGTTATGCTTCTTATTTTCTCCTTCCTTTCTTCCTTCCTTCCTTCCTTCCTTCCTTAATCCCTTACAGGACGTTGCAGTCAACACCGGCATTTTTTCAGCTGCTGTAGATGTACTTGGCATGTTTTACGTTCAGTAGTTTGCCATTGATTTCTGAACGACCGGCTCACATACCGCCGTAAGTTACCAGCGTGGCGCGATCCGCTGCCGAATCTCGCAGCTGCTGTTTTCCCCACGTGGATATACGGGATTACGAACAATGTCGTTTATCCCTTGGCCATGTCCAGATAGCGTGCCCAAATAATCTTGACCATCTACTAATTTATCTAATTAGTTTCCTGAAAATATCTCACCAAAGACGTCTGTCTGGTGAAAGAATGCATTAATTTCCTTTGAAAATAAACATGCACAATATTTTCACCCGACCAGACTGTCTCTTGTCTGGCATGGTATATGTGGTTTGTGTTTAATGTTTGTCCCCAGCGTCCTAACATATCTTATTTATTTCTGTTGGAGGTGCAACTGGATACTTTGCTTACTCTTCCAAACAAGATCGATAAGAAGCAGAAACAAATGAACATGTACTGAGAGAAACTGGTAGGAGACAAGAAAGATGTTTCTGAATAGGGAAAATAGTTTTCTAGACTGCTGGAGTGTTTACATGTCGCTGATTTCCAATCCTTTATTTCAGTGGCTTTCTGACATTGTGAGGGTTTTATTTTGCCTTTGTCGTTGTTCAAATTTCAGAAGTTGATGTTTTTATCCGTTCTTTCAGTTCACGTCTTGATTATCCACTTAAATCACCCGAAACGTGGACAAGTAGCAGACAAGTGAGAGCTTGTGTGGACGCCGCGTAGATGTGGTTTAAATAAGAATAATGAGAACACCGTTAAAGGATAAAAATACCAATGAAGATGTCAAGAAAGGAGTTAACCAACAAGAGAAGTGGATACTCGCACCAGAAGAACATAGTCCACTTTCTTTGGGTACGTCATGAGAAGGAGAAGATGGAGTTTATGATCACATCGAGAAGGTTTTGGGGAAAGAAAGGCAGGGAAAGACCAAAAGGAGATGCTGGACATATTGAAACATGGCATGGATCAGCGTTGGTGTCAGAAACGATTCACATTACATGAGATAGAAGGCTTTGATCAGACATGATCATCAACGCCACAAGGCGTGAACTATACGAATGTTGGCAGTATACGAGACACAAGGCTGTAGTCAGACATGATCACCAACGTCACAAGGCATGGATTACAGGAAGAATGGCAGTACACTAGACAGAAGGCTTTGGACAGACATGATCACCAACCCAACACGGCATGGACTATAGATTAAACAGGCAACAGAGGGATTAAGAAAAAAAAACACCAGAAGACAGAAAAGATGCCTTACAACATAAATAATAATTTTCTAGACGGCTGAAGTGTAAATATGGCAAAGAGCAACACCCATAGATAACTGCAGATCGGATCTAAACATTTAGTTGCATTCAGACAAAGCTTATAAAAAGACAACACTTTTTCCCATATTGTTCAACCTCCCTGTCCTACCATGTTTACAAATTGTCTAACCCCACTGTCCTACCATGTTTACATATTGTCTAAACCCACTGTCCTACCATGTTTACATATTGTCTAACCCCACTGTCCTACCATGTTTACATATTGTCTAACCCCACTGTCCTACCATGTTTACATATTGTCTAACCCTACTGTCCTACCATGTTTACATATTGTCTAACCTCACTACCCTACCATGTTTACATATTGTCTAACCTCACTACCCTACCATGTTTACATATTGTCTAACCCCACTACCCTACCATGTTTACATATTGTCTAACCCCACTGTCCTACCATGTTTACATATTGTCTAACCCCACTACCCTACCATGTTTACATATTGTCTAACCCCACTGTCCTACCATGTTTACATATTGTCTAACCTCACTACCCTACCATGTTTACATATTGTCTAACCTCACTACCCTACCATGTTTACATATTGTCTAACCCCACTACCCTACCATGTTTACATATTGTCTAACCCCACTGTCCTACCATGTTTACATATTGTCTAACCCTACTGTCCTACCATGTTTACATATTGTCTAACCTCACTACCCTACCATGTTTACATATTGTCTAACCCCACTACCCTACCATGTTTACATATTGTCTAACCCCACTGTCCTACCATGTTTACATATTGTCTAACCCTACTGTCCTACCGTGTTTACATATTGTCTAACCTCACTACCCTACCATGTTTACATATTGTCTAACCTCACTACCCTACCATGTTTACATATTGTCTAACCCCACTACCCTACCATGTTTACATATTGTCTAACCCCACTGTCCTACCATGTTTACATATTGTCTAACCCCACTACCCTACCATGTTTACATATTGTCTAACCCCACTGTCCTACCATGTTTACATATTGTCTAACCCTACTGTACTACCATGTTTACATATTGTCTAACCTCACTACCCTACCATGTTTACATATTGTTCAACCTCCCTGTCCTACCATGTTTACATATTGTCTAACCCTACTGTCCTACCATGTTTATATATTCTCTAACCCCACTGTCCTACCATGTTTACATATTGTCTAACCTCACTACCCTACCATGTTTACATATTGTCTAACCCCACTGTCCTACCATGTTTACATATTGTCTAACCACACTACCCTACCATGTTTACATAGTCTCTAACCTCACTCTCCTACCATGTTTACATATTGTCTAACCTCACTACCCTACCATGTTTACATATTGTCTAACCCTACTGTCCTACCATGTTTACATATTGTCTAACCCTACTGTCCTACCATGTTTACATATTGTCTAACCCCACTACCCTACCATGTTTACATATTGTCTAACCCCACTTAGTCTCTAACCTCACTCTCCTACCATGTTTACATATTGTCTAACCCCACTACCCTACCATGTTTACATATTGTCAAACCCCACTGTCCTACCATGTTTACATATTGTCTAACCCCACTACCCTACCATGTTTACATATTGTCTAACCCCACTGTCCTACCATGTTTACATATTGTCTAACCCCACTACCCTACCATGTTTACATATTGTCTAACCCCACTGTCCTACCATGTTTACATATTGTCTAACCCCACTACCCTACCATGTTTACATATTGTCTAACCCCACTGTCCTACCATGTTTACATATTGTCTAACCCCACTGTCCTACCATGTTTACATATTGTCTAACCCCACTGTCCTACCATGTTTACATATTCTCTAACCCCACTGTCCTACCATGTTTACATATTCTCTAACCCCACTGTCCTACCATGTTTACATATTGTCTAACCTCACTACCCTACCATGTTTACATATTGTCTAACCCCACTACCCTACCATGTTTACATATTGTCTAACCCCACTGTCCTACCATGTTTACATATTGTCTAACCCCACTGTCCTACCATGTTTACATATTGTCTAACCCCACTGTCCTACCATGTTTACATATTGTCTAACCCCACTACCCTACCATGTTTACATATTGTCTAACCCCACTGTCCTACCATGTTTACATATTGTCTAACCCCACTATCCTACCATGTTTACATATTGTCTAACACCACTACCCTACCATGTTTACATATTGTCTAACCCCACTGTCCTACCATGTTTACATATTGTTCAACCTCCCTGTCCTACCATGTTTTCATATTGTCTAACCCTACTGTCCTACCATGTTTACATATTGTCTAACCTCACTACCCTACCATGTTTACATATTGTTCAACCTCCCTGTCCTACCATGTTTACAAATTGTCTAACCCCACTGTCCTACCATGTTTACATAGTCTCTAACCCCACTGTCCTACCATGTTTACATATTCTCTAACCCCACTGTCCTACCATGTTTACATATTCTCTAACCCCACTGTCCTACCATGTTTACAAATTGTCTAACCCCACTGTCCTACCATGTTTACATATTCTCTAACCCCACTGTCCTACCATGTTTACATATTCTCTAACCCCACTCTCCTACCATGTTTACATATTCTCTAACCCCACTGTCCTACCATGTTTACATATTCTCTAACCCCACTGTCCTACCATGTTTACATAGTCTCTAACCCCACTGTCCTACCATGTTTACATATTGTCTAACCCCACTGTCCTACCATGTTTACATATTCTCTAACCTCACTACCCTACCATGTTTACATAGTCTCTAACCCCACTGTCCTACCATGTTTACATAGTCTCTAACCCCACTGTCCTACCATGTTTACATATTGTCTAACCCCACTGTCCTACCATGTTTACAAATTGTCTAACCCCACTGTCCTACCATGTTTACATATTGTCTAACCCCACTGTCCTACCATGTTTACATAGTCTCTAACCCCACTGTCCTACCATGTTTACAAATTGTCTAACCCCACTGTCCTACCATGTTTACATAGTCTCTAACCCCACTGTCCTACCATGTTTACATATTGTCTAACCTCACTACCCTACCATGTTTACATATTGTCTAACCTCACTACCCTACCATGTTTACATATTCTCTAACCCCACTGTCCTACCATGTTTACATAGTCTCTAACCCCACTGTCCTACCATGTTTACATATTGTCTAACCCCACTGTCCTACCATGTTTACAAATTGTCTAACCCCACTGTCCTACCATGTTTACATATTGTCTAACCCCACTGTCCTACCATGTTTACATAGTCTCTAACCCCACTGTCCTACCATGTTTACAAATTGTCTAACCCCACTGTCCTACCATGTTTACATAGTCTCTAACCCCACTGTCCTACCATGTTTACATATTGTCTAACCTCACTACCCTACCATGTTTACATATTGTCTAACCTCACTACCCTACCATGTTTACATATTCTCTAACCCCACTGTCCTACCATGTTTACATAGTCTCTAACCCCACTGTCTTACCATGTTTACATATTGTCTAACCCCACTGTCCTACCATGTTTACATATTCTCTAACCTCACTACCCTACCATGTTTACATAGTCTCTAACCCCACTGTCCTACCATGTTTACATAGTCTCTAACCCCACTGTCCTACCATGTTTACATATTGTCTAACCCCACTGTCCTACCATGTTTACAAATTGTCTAACCCCACTGTCCTACCATGTTTACATATTGTCTAACCCCACTGTCCTACCATGTTTACATAGTCTCTAACCCCACTGTCCTACCATGTTTACATAGTCTCTAACCCCACTGTCCTACCATGTTTACATATTGTCTAACCTCACTACCCTACCATGTTTACATATTGTCTAACCTCACTACCCTACCATGTTTACATATTCTCTAACCCCACTGTCCTACCATGTTTACATAGTCTCTAACCCCACTGTCCTACCATGTTTACATATTGTCTAACCCCACTGTCCTACCATGTTTACAAATTGTCTAACCCCTCTGTCCTACCATGTTTACATATTGTCTAACCCCACTGTCCTACCATGTTTACATAGTCTCTAACCCCACTGTCCTACCATGTTTACATATTGTCTAACCCCACTGTCCTACCATGTTTACAAATTGTCTAACCCCACTGTCCTACCATGTTTACATATTGTCTAACCCCACTGTCCTACCATGTTTACATAGTCTCTAACCCCACTGTCCTACCATGTTTACAAATTGTCTAACCCCACTGTCCTACCATGTTTACATAGTCTCTAACCCCACTGTCCTACCATGTTTACATATTGTCTAACCCCACTGTCCTACCATGTTTACAAATTGTCTAACCCCACTGTCCTACCATGTTTACATATTGTCTAACCCCACTGTCCTACCATGTTTACATAGTCTCTAACCCCACTGTCCTACCATGTTTACATAGTCTCTAACCCCACTGTCTTACCATGTTTACATATTGTCTAACCCCACTGTCCTACCATGTTTACATATTCTCTAACCTCACTACCCTACCATGTTTACATAGTCTCTAACCCCACTGTCCTACCATGTTTACATAGTCTCTAACCCCACTGTCCTACCATGTTTACATATTGTCTAACCCCACTGTCCTACCATGTTTACAAATTGTCTAACCCCACTGTCCTACCATGTTTACATATTGTCTAACCCCACTGTCCTACCATGTTTACATAGTCTCTAACCCCACTGTCCTACCATGTTTACATAGTCTCTAACCCCACTGTCCTACCATGTTTACATATTGTCTAACCTCACTACCCTACCATGTTTACATATTGTCTAACCTCACTACCCTACCATGTTTACATATTCTCTAACCCCACTGTCCTACCATGTTTACATAGTCTCTAACCCCACTGTCCTACCATGTTTACATATTGTCTAACCCCACTGTCCTACCATGTTTACAAATTGTCTAACCCCTCTGTCCTACCATGTTTACATATTGTCTAACCCCACTGTCCTACCATGTTTACATAGTCTCTAACCCCACTGTCCTACCATGTTTACAAATTGTCTAACCCCACTGTCCTACCATGTTTACATAGTCTCTAACCCCACTGTCCTACCATGTTTACATATTGTCTAACCTCACTACCCTACCATGTTTACATATTGTCTAACCTCACTACCCTACCATGTTTACATATTCTCTAACCCCACTGTCCTACCATGTTTACATAGTCTCTAACCCCACTGTCCTACCATGTTTACATATTGTCTAACCCCACTGTCCTACCATGTTTACATATTCTCTAACCCCACTGTCCTACCATGTTTACAAATTGTCTAACCCCACTGTCCTACCATGTTTACATAGTCTCTAACCCCACTGTCCTACCATGTTTACATATTGTCTAACCTCACTACCCTACCATGTTTACATATTGTCTAACCTCACTACCCTACCATGTTTACATATTCTCTAACCCCACTGTCCTACCATGTTTACATAGTCTCTAACCCCACTGTCCTACCATGTTTACATATTGTCTAACCCCACTGTCCTACCATGTTTACATATTCTCTAACCCCACTGTCCTACCATGTTTACAAATTGTCTAACCCCACTGTCCTACCATGTTTACATAGTCTCTAACCCCACTGTCCTACCATGTTTACATATTGTCTAACCTCACTACCCTACCATGTTTACATATTGTCTAACCTCACTACCCTACCATGTTTACATATTCTCTAACCCCACTGTCCTACCATGTTTACATAGTCTCTAACCCCACTGTCCTACCATGTTTACATATTGTCTAACCCTACTGTCCTACCGTGTTTACATATTGTCTAACCTCACTACCCTACCATGTTTACATATTGTCTAACCTCACTACCCTACCATGTTTACATATTGTCTAACCCCACTACCCTACCATGTTTACATATTGTCTAACCCCACTGTCCTACCATGTTTACATATTGTCTAACCCCACTACCCTACCATGTTTACATATTGTCTAACCCCACTGTCCTACCATGTTTACATATTGTCTAACCCTACTGTACTACCATGTTTACATATTGTCTAACCTCACTACCCTACCATGTTTACATATTGTTCAACCTCCCTGTCCTACCATGTTTACATATTGTCTAACCCTACTGTCCTACCATGTTTATATATTCTCTAACCCCACTGTCCTACCATGTTTACATATTGTCTAACCTCACTACCCTACCATGTTTACATATTGTCTAACCCCACTGTCCTACCATGTTTACATATTGTCTAACCCCACTACCCTACCATGTTTACATATTGTCTAACCCCACTGTCCTACCATGTTTACATATTGTCTAACCCCACTGTCCTACCATGTTTACAAATTGTCTAACCCCACTGTCCTACCATGTTTACATATTCTCTAACCCCACTGTCCTACCATGTTTACATATTCTCTAACCCCACTCTCCTACCATGTTTACATATTCTCTAACCCCACTGTCCTACCATGTTTACAAATTCTCTAACCCCACTGTCCTACCATGTTTACATAGTCTCTAACCCCACTGTCCTACCATGTTTACATATTGTCTAACCCCACTGTCCTACCATGTTTACATATTCTCTAACCTCACTACCCTACCATGTTTACATAGTCTCTAACCCCACTGTCCTACCATGTTTACATAGTCTCTAACCCCACTGTCCTACCATGTTTACATATTGTCTAACCCCACTGTCCTACCATGTTTACAAATTGTCTAACCCCACTGTCCTACCATGTTTACATATTGTCTAACCCCACTGTCCTACCATGTTTACATAGTCTCTAACCCCACTGTCCTACCATGTTTACAAATTGTCTA
>OY992896.1:13241562-13281562 GCA_963921405.1 Cepaea hortensis
ATCTATCTGTCTGTCTGTCTGTCTGTCTGTCTGCCTGACCCGGCCCGGGTTCGCCCAGTCCCTGGTGTGGAGCATCTCATTTAATTCTGAGTAGGTAAGAATCCGCTCTGCCTTCAAAATGTTGACGTGAAGATTTTCTTCCTGCAGCTGCTTCTGTATTTGTTGATCAGTAAGCTCCATTTTTAGCCGCTTGACCACCCATCTGACTGTGTTTGAATCAGTGTTTCTGATTCTGGTGTCTTGGTCCTCCTTCCTCTCACAAGTTTTTGTGTTCGTCTGTGGGTAGTCGTCGCTCTTCTTATTGGTAGTTTCATTGACTGTAGGTTCAGATACTTTATTACAGCTTGCATGCAGACTCTCCAAAGGCAGGTTCGTCTTCTTGATAGTCTGGTCGGTTTTCTCACTATGCATCTTGGAAGCTGCTTGTTTCTTTGTGCTATTACGACGTGCCATTTTCCCCCCGTATCAGACTGCTTGAAATGTGTAAGGCGTCTTGGCTTGATAGCGCTGAGAAGTGCTGTCAAGCGAATCGTGTCGATATGATGGCGGAAAACACTAAAGATGCGATGATATTGTTCAACATCTTTTAGATAACTTCTTAAGTATAGAAAGATGAGTTACAATGTTATGCATTATGCATTATTTTTATGTAAACTTTGAAAATGTCTAAAAGATTGTATCATTATTTATTATAACTCATATGCCGGTACATAACTATAGACAAAGAGTTTATAAATCATTGAAAACGATACAACAATATGACTATAAGTTATACAACAATGTTATTAAAAGTTATGCCCCTTGAAATAACTTTTTCTAGAGTTAAGTCCCTTAGCTAATGTGTAGTCACGTCATTTTCTTCCCTTTCCCTAGCGTTTTGGTTCGGGGATTCTTTCATCATCATCATCATATATTTACGTACGTATTTTGGGAGGGGGAGGAGGGAGGAGGAGGAAGAAGGAAAAAAAACTATGACAGTTGACAGCTCTGGAATGAAAGTAAGGCGTGTAGAAAATTTCATCTCAATCGGATGGGCCGTTAGCGAAAAAATAAAGGACATACATATTTACATACATACATATTTACATACATACACTTTGATTTATATATATAGATGATAAATTGTACACTGTGTACGGTGGTCCACTCATCAAGAGTTAAGTCCCACTGGGGAGCCGTCCTTTATTTTGTCGACTTTTGTAAACTGTCGGGGATGTTTTGTTGTTGGTTCCGCTCGCACGCTTTGAACTCAAGATAATCCATCCTCTAGTGCAGGGTTGGTCTCTCTGGCCGAGGGGTTACACAACTTTCTCCGTTTTCCCGTTTATCCACACAGGGTAACGCAGCGCGCGAGAATTGATAGCGGTACTCCCCGCGTTGGTGACATGCGGGATAAGTGAGCCGGCCGCTCAGAAAGCAACGGCAAACTGCTGGACGTAATCTTGCCAAGAAATCAACAATCAGCTGGAAGATGCTGAAGTTGACAGCGATGTCCTATAAAGGATATGCGAATTTAAAAAAAAAAAAAAGGTGCAGGTTCACAAGACTACGGCCCGCGGGCAGGACCCGGCCCGCGACATCAGTTTATCCGGCCCGCCGACGAAACTCGAACTTGCTTGTTATAACGTATGGAACACGAGACGTTGTGGTACAATTTAATTGTAAATATTTTGTTTAGAATAATAGATCTTCACACGTGCGGAGTCCTCCTGGCTGCTATGTGTCTTAAATTTACTATTTTCAATTATAAATTATTGTATCTAGATTTTCTTGTTTATTGTAATGTTTGTTTATTTCGCGCCATCCCAAATCCTTCCCCGGCTCGTGGTAGCGCCGCCTACGTTCTGACGTTCCCATGGTTTCCATGGCAACACACAAACACTCGCTTTTCTCTCCCCCAGATGCCTACGGCTATCAACACAGACCCGATGCTCCAGAAATATTTACTTCTTTTTGCCAGTCATCCAATTCATAGGTATGTAACAAGGATTTCTTTGTTTGACAGTGATAGGTAAGTGAACTACAAGTGTGAATAGAGGCAATAAAGTAGCAAGCATAGCATAAAAATGCCATAGAAGCCTCGTGTTATTACGAAAATAATATCGACAGCTCAGAAGAATTCCCAGGTCAAGGTGTTAATCGAGCTGGTCCCTAGGACAGTGGTTTGCAACCTTCCTGCTGGAGCACATCTTTACGCAAATGTTTACTTTGCTCAAGGACCTCTGTGCAATGATCCAACTGTCTGTCCTACTTTATGTAATAAACCAGATGGGCAGAAAAGTTGCATTTAGGTGATTTCGGTCTGAATTCTGTGACTTGCCTTATCACACATCAGTGAGGTGGCTCTGGTGCGGTAAAGTCCTGTTTCGTTTTTACAAGCTCCGAAGCGAAATAGATGTTTTCCTAACTGAAAAGATAGAGATGATTCACAGCTGTCATATCCCGCCTGTCTGTCAAAGTTGTCATTTTTGGTAATCCCACATGAATGAACTGCATTTCAACCATCAGGGAAAGGATAACCTCGTCTGTGATCTCTACAGAATCATCAAAGGATTTCGGAGAAAGCTGTCATTGTTGAAGCACAAATGGAAGGAGAAAGTCTTTCTCATTTTCACTGTTTCAAAGAGTTTTGTACTGCAATCGCCGAAGATGTCAACCTCGATTGTCTGGGGAAAAAATTATTCGTGACTTGAAGAAGCATTTTCTGGAGAGATTTTCAGATCTTAGCCGAATTGAGGGTGACATTTTTTTGTTCCAGAATCCGTCTGATTTTAACCTTGATGATGTGCCAATTGAACTACAATTGAAGCTAATTGATTTGCAAGCAAATGACTTGTTGAAAGTAAAGCACAGAGAAGGAAAACTTGTTGAATTTTACGGCTGCTTACATTATGTTGAGTTTCCGAAATTGAAGAAATTTGCCGCTGGTATAGCATCAGTGTTTGGAACAACTTATGTCTGTGAGCAAACATTTTCAAAAATGAAGTATGTAAAGTCAACACATCGAACGAGATTGACTGATGAACATTTTAAAGCAATTCTCTTGATTGGATGCAGCAATTTCAAACCAAACATTGATATCTTGAAAGCCAAATATCAGTTTCACAAATCTCACTAACCTTTTATGTAAGATTCGGATATGTGCACACTAAATCTGATGTAACTATCTTTTTGCTAACGTCGCCTGCTTTGATAACTTTTTTTAGTAAATAAATATGTTGGTTGTCTTTGTTTTTGTGCATTGCATGCTACTTACCCATGATTAACTTAGTTTCTCGTCTTCTTTCCCAGAGCTTTCGTTCTGGCTTGCAAGTATTGTTAAACTTAGTTGCATATCCTTTACAGGACGTTTGCAGTCAACACCGGCATTTTTTGCTGTTGTTGAAGTCTTGGCAAGTTTACGTTCAGTAGTTTGCATTCTTTCTGAACGACCGGCACCCATACCATAGCGTAAAAACCAGCGCAACACTGTCTGTTGCCAAATCGCGCGCAACTGTGTTTCGAGCGCAGGTATACGGGATTACGAATCGCGTCCGTAGGACCTTCGCCATGGAGCGCGGTGCAAGTATTGTACAGAATCGAGTATGCGGTCCGCGATCGTCATTTTGTCAGTTAATCCGGCCTGCTGTGAAAAATGTTTGATGACCCCTGCTCTAGTACACTGGACTAATTTTTGCATGTGGATTAGCTTTCCCTATTACCAGTGTCCCTCGCCATCAGGCGAACCCATACCGATTTTAGAGGTACTTATAATTTACGCCCAGAAGTCAACATTTTAGTTCAGCTGACCGGTGTAGGGGGTTGAAGCCGCTACCTCGGCATCAGCACACCGGATGTTTAAGAACGAGCGATCTTATCCACTCTGCCAAATGACCGCTAAACTGTCGAGTTGTTGTTGTTGTTGTTGTTGTTGTTGTTGTTGTTGTTAGTTGTTGTTGTTGTTGTTGTTCAGTTCAGAGCTAGATGTGTTTTTCCGCTCTTCCAGTTCATATTTGTGCTATCTTCTTAATTCATTTGTACTGGAGCACTAATTTGATTTTCAGATTGTGTTTTAAGTGATCGTGTAGATATATTGAATGACAACTGATCTTTCATTGCCAATTTTAGGCTTTGCGTTTTGCTGCTTAGTTATCTCAAGGATATATATATTTTTTTTTGGTTTCTGCAAATACAACGGCTGTTATTGTTGAATCGATTTTTGTTTACGTGTGTTATTGTGCGCTTTTGTTCACAGATTGTTCTTCTTCTTTTTCATCTTCTTTTTCCTTCTTTCGCTGCCTTCTTACGCTTCTTCTTCCCCTGCTTCCACTCCCGCTTTTGCTTCTCTTTTCTCCTCTTCCCCCTCCTCCCTCCCTACATCCTTCCCCATCATCTCTCCCCTCCCTCAACCTCTCTCCCGTTCCCTAATCCTCCTCTCTCCTCCTCCCACACCCCTCCCCTCCTCCCTCCCCCATTCTCTCCCCCTCCCCCATCCTCTCTACCCTTCCCCATACTCTCTCCCTTCCTATACTCCTCCCCTCCCAATCCTCCTCCTCCATCTCCAATCCTCTCACCTCCATTCTCTCTCTCCTCCCCCATCCTCTATCCCCTTACTCATCCCCTCTCCTCCTCCCACTCCCCTCCTCTCTGCCTCCGCTACTCCCTCCCTCTTCTTGCCCATCCTCTCTCCCTCATCCTCTCTCCCTACCCCATCCTCTCTCTCCTACCCAATCCTCTCTCCCCTCCCCCATCATTTCTCCCCACACCCACCCTCTCTCCATCCCCCTACTCCTCCCTCTCCTCCCACTACCTTCGTCTCTCCTCCTCCCTCCTCCCCAGCACTTCTCCTCCTCCCGCTCGTCCACCGCCCCTCTCCTCCCCAACCCTCTCCTGCCCGTCCTCTCCCGCCCCTCTCCTCCTCTCGCTCTCCTCTCCTCCACCTCTCCACCTCGCTTCGCACCTCACACCTCATTCCCACCCCTCCCCATCCCCGCCCCTCTCCTCTCGCGCCCCTCTCCTCTTCCCCGCCCCACTCATCCTCCCTCCTCTCCTCCCCCACCCCTCTCCTATCCTCTCCGCGTCTCCCCTCCCCCTCATCCCCGTCCCTCTGCCCTCCCCTCGTTCACCGCCTTACTCTGCCTCCCACTCCTACCCCGCCCCACCTCGCTCGAACCTCTCCTCCTCTCCGCCCCTCTCATCCTCCCTTCCTCCCCCACCCTAACCCTCTTCCCCCGCCTCTCTCTCCCTTCCCCTCTCCACCCGGCTCTCTCCTCCTCCCCGCCCCACTCATCTTTCCCCTCCTCCCCCACCTCTCTCCTCCTCCCCCTCCCCGCCAATCTCTCTTCCACCCAGCTCTCTCTCTCCCCCTCATCCTCCACCCCTCCCTTCCTCGCCCTCTCTCTTCCTCTCCCATCCCTCCTCCCCGCCCCACTCATCCTCCCATCCCTCTCCCTCACCCTCTCCTCTCCTCTCCTCCACCTCTCCTCCCCGAGTCTCTCCACCTCCTCATCCTCTCCGCCCCTTTCCTCCTCCTCACCACTCTCCTCCTCCCCCGCCTATATTTCCCCTCCCCTCTCCTCCCCGCTCCTCTCCCCCTCCCCCGCCCCTCTCCTCCTCCCCGCCCTCTTCTCCTACCCGCCTCTCCGCCACCACCGCCCCGCTCCTTCTCCCCCTCCTTCCCCGCCCTCTTCTACTCTCCCCTCTGGCACCTTTCTCATCTCCTCCATCTTTCCTCCCCACCCCTCTCCCGCCCCTCCCCGCCCCTCTTCGCCTCCTCCCCGCCCCTCTTCGCCTCCTCCCCGCCCCTCTTCGCCTCCTCCCCGCCCCTCCCCCCTCCTCCACGCCCCTCTCCCCCTCCTCCATGCCCCTCTCCCCCTCCTCCCCATCCCTCTCTTACTCTCCTCTCCTCCTCCCCTGCCCTTCTCCTGCTTCGCCCCTCCTTCTCTTCCACCCATCTCCTCCTCCCCTCCTCCTCCGCCGTCTCATCCTCCCTTCCTGACCCTCCCTCTCATCCTCCCCCTCCTCTCCCTCACTCCTCCTCCCCATCCTCTCCGGCCCCTCTCCTTCTCCCCTCCCCTCCTCCCCTCTTCCCCTCCCCTCCCCTCCTCCCCTCTTCCCCTCCCCTCTCCGCCTCCCTTCCTCCCTCTCCTTCTCCCCTCCCCTCATTGCCTCCCTTCCCCTCCTCCCCTCTCCTCCTCCCCTCCCCTCACCTCCTCCCCTCCCCTCCCCTCTCCTCCTCCCCCCTCTTGTAAGAACAAAATGGCAATGCGTAGGAGACAGAACTATGACATTATCAAGAATGTTTAGTTATGCAATAATAACAAAAATAGCACATAAAAACTCCTGACAATTCTTTGGCATAAAGGTAAAATTATTCCATGGAATATTTTTCATTGAGACGTATATTCCAAAACGGGCATTAGGCACGGATTTCTGGCGCTGAGTCTATCTCTTCTTGTGCTCTGGACAGAAAGAAAATAATTCATTTGGAAAGTAAATGAAGAAGCTGTTTACGAAATAATACAGATGACACTGCATTCAATCTTCAGTTGTCATCAGGAGGAGACAACTAGAGAATGTATTTAAAATTAATAGCATGCAGGGGTTATTTGTCCGTGCATCAGAATAACGCGTTTATAATGGCCAGTATGTTATTTTCTCATCAGTCAGTATGTGTCTGAGGCGTGGGGTACTGAAGGCAGTTTCGGAATTCCAACATAATAGGCTCGAAGTCAGGCCGAACGCGATTTGGAAATAGATCGCTTTGCGTTACCGTTCGCATCGTTTTGAGTGTCGGCTGTTAACAAAGCAGTGACAAGATTTTTTTTTTTTTTTGCATATCCTTTACAGGACATCGCTGTCAACATCAGCATCTTTCAGCTGTATGTTGATTTCTTGGCAAGATGACGCTCAGTAGTTTGCCATTGCCGTCTGAGCGGCCGGCTCAGTTATCCCGCAAGTCACCAGCGGGGGTCGAACCGCTCCCAGCTCTCGCCCTGCTACGAGACTCTGCGTGATAAACGGGATTACGGAGAAAGTGTTGTAACCCCTCGGCCAGAGAGACCGGCAGTGACAAGATACTGAAAGTAAAATTTCCTAGAATATAAAACAAAAACATCTAATACATGCTGGGTTTGAATGCGAAATACTGTAAAGGATATACAGCTGTTGGTATGTGCGGTATGGAGACAATGATTTGGTTATGAGCGAGAGATTGACGCCTCGGGTATATCTGTTTAGAAAAGTTCTGTTTATGTCACGTGTTCCTATATACTTGATTCTTCTTCTCTCCTTTATCATCCTTTGGAGTAAAAGGCCTCATCCAAATCTGTGTAATCTCCTACAACCCCCTCATTGCACTCACAATATTATTTATCTATGTCTGTAATTTTCTTCTTCAAGTGTTTTTATGTATTCCGCTATTTCATTTGCCTAGTGGGTTCCAGACAAGAGGGTGTCTCAGGTTTTCTGAGTGTGTGCCTTATCCAGCGCCTGGAAGAAATCATTGATGATTCAACAGGCACGACGGCGTCTACATGCAAGCAAAGCGCTGTGGAACGTAATGAGCACGCCAAGGCACGTAGAGCGCCCTGGTCATCGACTGCACCTGTATTCGTCTCCAGTCGTCTCGTCTTGTCGTGCCACTGGACTCAGATGGACTCAGGCGAGAGAGTGTGGGAGACGAATTTCGCAACTCTTCCCGACTTTAATCAAAATCATCGTTCAAGTCATTCTTCATCTTGATCATCCTATCCAGGGTCAGCGTATTTTCTTCACCTCTGGGTTCACTGGGATGTGTTTAGTTCTCTCCATGAGCTCTTCATTGTTGATTCTGTCATACCATTTTATTCCCACAGTTCTGCGCTGACAACAGTTTGTGAATGTCTGTAGTTGGTTCTGTTTATTTATTTATTATTATTATTTCCTGTCAGAGCATGGGATATTGAGTGTATTATTTGTTTACGGGTAAGAGCCTTAAGGCTGGGAGCTACTTGGTTCCATAAGTCTAGGGTCTGTCTGAAGGCTGTTTATCCCACATGTTCCCACGGATATTACTTCATAATGTTTACTTTATGTTTACTTTATAATGTTTACTTTATAATGTTTACTTTATAATGTTTCGTTCGCTGGCTTTGAATTAGAGTGTAGTCCACTTACCTGCTACTAATACTAATAATTGCTTCTACTGAGTTGAGTTGAGTTGAGTTGAGTCAAGAACCGACATCACTGCACTCAGGACATTCCCATACGTGCTCCGTCCCCTCGTTCAACAGCCAGCGAAGAGTCATACTACTAATCGTACCCACTGCTATCTGATTAAACGTTCTCCTGGTCTTCCCTCTCAGTTTTGAGATTCTTCCAGAACCCCTGCCGACCCCCGCAATCTCATTCTTTCCACACATGGGTTCTCAATCTGTTCCTCCGCCTTCTCCACCTGGTTCCATAAGCGCACGACCACCTTCCCCTTGTCCATAGGCAAAATTCCACCAAGAGGTGCATTCCCTGCTAACCTATTAGCCTGTTCATTCCCCCGTACACTCGCATGGCCAGGACAAAATATCCATACAATTCTCACGATCTGTAACCCCTGAAGCGACGAGAGCCATTCCACACGAAACATTCCTTTCTCCACCTTGCTAAGCATACTCTTTGAATCCGTAATGAATATAATGTATGTTGCAGTAGTCTCCTCTAGCCACCGGAATGCCGCTGTTACTGCCTCCACCTCCATTCTCATGCTGGAGGTCGTAGTCTCATATGCCAGACTCTCCTTCTTCAAGACTCGCCCATTAGCCTTTGCAATAAAGCCCCAGCCACTACGTCTGTTTCTCACCACTGACCCATCAGTGTAGATGACTAGTAGAAGTGACTATTCGTGAAATATTGGGAAGATCATGTGATGGTTTCTCCTTACCTTACACATCCACATGGGAGTCTTTTACCGATGCCTTTGACAGTTTTTGGTTGACGGCTTTCGTTGGTCATGTGATGAGACGAGAGGCACTGGAGAATCATGTGACGACCAAGAGAAATGATGCTGGTTAGATTGAGACGGTGGCAAGGAGGAGTATCAGCAGCAGAGTTGATCCAGAACACCAAAGATCGAGGTATATAGCGAGAAATCAACGCCTACGCCAGCTGGCATGGAACTTGGTGATAATGATGACTGGTAGAAGTATAGTCCTACAAACTAGTACGTTGGAAACTATAGCTTTCAATTGCTATGTTGTCTAGTGCGTCCTATTGTCTCTACTTTCTTCTAAATTTTATCGGCATCAAACAATAGTTTTCGTGTTTATTTATAAACTTCTACTAGTAAGTGCACTGGGCTGAATTTGCGTGAGGGTTAGCTTTCCCTCTTGCCAGTGTCCTTCGCCATCATGCTATCCCACTCCTATTTCAGAGGTACTTGTAATTTAAGTGGATGCTAGTAACACACGGGCGATTATTATTATTATTATTATTATTATTATTATTATTATTATTATTATTATTATTATGGCAAGAGAAGATCAACCAGAGAGACGAATGGAGACGGATTGTATGTGCAGCAAAGAACCTCAATGGCTCGGAACGCTGAAGAAGAAGAAGAAGAAGAAGAAGAAGAAGAAGAAGAAGAAGAAGAAGAAGAAGAAGAAGAAGAAGAAGAAGAAGAAGAAGAAGAAGAAGAAGAAGAAGAAGAAGAAGATTATTATTATTATTATTATTATTATTATTATTATTATTATTATTCTTGGTATTAAGTGGCAAGACAAAATCACAAATACTGAAGTATTGGAAAGATCAGGTTGTGTGACAGTTTATTCCATGCTCAGTCTTCGTAGACTTAGATGGATAGGACATCTTAGGAGGATGGATGATGGTAGAATACCAAAGGATATCTTTTTTGGTGAATTACAGATGGGTATTTCAAAGTTAGTGAAGGACGTTAATGGCTGTCTTAGGGCATCCTCGTCCGGTAGGGACAGTCATGAGCCACAGGTGACACCAGACCGTCATCCAGCTACTGATGGCAAAAACTTAACTAAAATAAATAAATTTAGAGTAGGAACATTGAATGTTAGGACATTAAATGAGCTAGGAAAGTTGACCAATGTTCTAAGAGAGATGGATAGCATGAAAATGAATATACTAGGCGTTAGTGAGATGAGATGGAAGGGATCGGGCAAAATTATAGCTGACAATCACACAATAATTTATTCTGGAGGGGATACACATGAAAAAGGTGTAGGAATAATATTAGACGAAAAAACAGCCAAGTCAATTAATGGATACTGGTGTATTTCAGATAGAGTTATTATGGTAAAAATCAAAGGCAAACCAATAGACATAAATATTATACAAGTATATGCACCAACAGCAAGCAGTAGTGATGAAGAAATACAACACTTTTATGACGAAATAGAAATTGCGATGGCTCAAATTGGATCACAAGAAATAAAGATAATACTTGGTGATTTTAATGCAAAAGTAGGAAAGGGAAAAATGGAGGATGTAGTGGGGAATTATGGTTTAGGTACAAGAAATGAAAGAGGGGAAAAGCTAATAGAATGGGCAAATATCAATGATATGATAATTGGAAACACATGGTTTAAACACCATAAAAGACGACTGTACACATGGATAAGCCCTGATAAGAAAATACGCAACCAAATTGACTACATACTAATTAATAAAAGATTTAGAAATGCTTTAATTAATGTAAAGACAATGCCTGGTGCTGACTGTAATAGTGATCATGTACCACTATGTGGACATATAAAAGTAAGATTAAAGAGAGGGAAAAAAATGGTTAAAAACATGAGACTTAATAAAGAGGTTCTGAAAATAGATAAAGAAATGCAAGAACAATACAGAGTGACTGTGAAAAATAGGTACAATGCAATAACCAAAATACAGAGTATAGATGAACAATGGGAAATGTTAAGGGACTCCATTCATCAAACTAGCAAAGAAGTATTACCGGAGAGAGGCAAAATAGCTAAGAAAAAATGGATGAATGAAGATATCTTAAAACTGATGGACAAAAGAAAACAGAGTAAAAATGACAAACAAGAATACGCTAAGATAAATAAAGAAATAAAAGATAAATGTGGGAAGGCTAAAGAAAGTTGGTTAAACGAGCAATGCAAAAACATTGAATTAAATTCCATTAAAGATACAAAAAATATGCACAGACAAATCAGTGAGCTTACAGGAAGAAAAATAAGAATAAATACAGGGTGTTTGAAATCAAAAACAGGAAAGATAATATTAGAGGAAGATGCTATAATGAAGAGGTGGAATGAGTATATAAGAGAATTATATGAAGGAGAAAGGGAAGAATTAACAGAAGATAGTAACTTAGAAGGTCCACCTATTCTGAAAGAAGAAGTCGCTGACGCTATGAAACGTATGAAGAAAGGAAAAACAGCTGGGCCAGATGAAATCACAATAGAAGAATTAGAAGTATTGGGAGAATTTGGAGTAGATATATTAACCAAAATGTTGAATGATATTTACAGCAGTGGATATTTACCCAGAGATATGCTGAAATCTGTATTTATAGCTATACCAAAAAGACCAGGAGCAATTGATTGTGAAGATTTTCGTACAATTAACCTTATAAACCATTTCACTAAGCTTCTACTCAGAATCATAATGAGAAGAACCAAAAAGAAAATAAAAATGGAAATTAGTGAAGAACAGTATGGATTTGTGGAAGGAAAGGGCACAAACAATGCAATTTATACATTACGGACAGTAATAGAAAGGTCAATAGAGAAACAGAGAGACATATATTTGTGCTTCATAGATTATACTAAGGCATTTGATAAAGTAAAACATGATGAACTGATTAAAATGTTGGAAGATATCAACACTGATGGAAAAGATTTAAGAATAATAAAGAATATTTACTGGAACCAAGTAGCAGCAATTAAAATGGGAAATAAAGAGGGTAGTTACGAACAGATAAAGCTAGGAGTACGACAAGGGTGTGTCTTGTCACCAGATCTTTTCTCCCTGTATAGCGAAGTAATAATGAGAGAGATCAAAGAGATGCCAGGAATACTAGTTGGAGATTATAATATAAATAATATACGCTATGCAGATGACACAGTATTGGTGGCGGATAATTCAACAGACCTACAACAATTATTAGACGTAGTAGTAACAGAGAGTGCAAGGAAAGGACTCTCCTTGAATATCAAGAAAACAGTAACAATGGTAATATCAAAGAAAATGGTGACACCAAAATGTGACATAGAAATAGAAGGGAAAATCCTTAACCAAGTTGATAATTTTAGATACCTAGGGGCATTTATAACATCAGATGGAAGATGAACAACAGAGATTAGAAGCAGAATAGGGCAGGCAAAAGCCGCATTTCAGAAAATGAAGAGTATCTTATGCAATAAGTCACTATCACTGAATGTAAGAAAAAGAGTGCTGAAATGCTATGTAGAACCAGTTTTGCTGTATGGCAGTGAATCTTGGAATGTAAATGAACAAATTAAGAAGAAATTAGAAGCAACAGAGATGTGGTTCCTGAGACGAATGTTGCGAATTCCTTGGACTGCCAGAGTAACTAACGACGACTGCCTGAAACAGGCTAACGAAACTAGAACATTATATACAACAATAAGACAGAGACAAACAGCTTTCCTCGGTCATGTGATGAGAAGAGAGGCATTGGAGAACATCGTAACAACTGGAAAGATCGAGGGGAAGAGAGGCAGAGGTAGACCAAGAGAAGTGATGCTGGATGGATTGAGACGGTGGCATGGAGGAATATCAGCAGCAGAGTTGATCCAGAAAACCAAAGACCGAGATCTATGGAGAGCCATGAACGTCTACGCCAGCCGGCACGGCACTTGATGATGATGATGACAGATGGGTAAGAGATCTCAGGGTCGGCCTCTACTACGATACAAAGATGTGTGTAAGCGGGACATGATTGATACAGGCATTGATAATGCACATTGGGAGCAAGTCGCCGCTGAACGTGTTGCATGGAGGGCAAATATCAGAAATGGAATAAAGTCAAAGGAGAAAATTATTGCAGAAAAGTCACACACCAAGCGTTTGAGACGTAAGATGGTGCATGATGGTGGAAATGACCACGTGTTCACATGCACCCACTGTGAACGGACATTTACAGCGCAAATTGGCCTTATCAGTCACACTCGCTACCGCCATAGTTAAAAGTTATTATGCCTTTTTAGAGCACAAACTATCATCTGTCAAGACGGCAAGGTGCCAATGATTATTATTATTATTATTATTATTATTATTATTAACACCGATATCATTAAGGTCATTATCTTACATCATCTTCTTCTTCTTCTTCTTTCGTTCGCCTGAAATATGTTTATAACTGCAATGTTGTCTCTTGTATGAATCTAACAGTCTTTTTTAGTTCATTCAGCGATCCATAGAGTTTATCTTCCACTGTTGTCTCTCATCATCTCATCATGTTCCTCTTGTACCTTGCGGTACCGAAGTGAAGTATAAACAGCGGGAGAGTGCCCGCTTATAGGCTTCATGTATTACCATTATTATAATTATTTTCATCGTCACCATCATCGTTATTATTATTACTATTATAACTGTGTTATTATTACTGTCATTATTACACCACTATCATTAACGTCATTATTAGTGTTATCATTACTACTATCATCAACGCCGGCTCGGTGGCGATTGAGTTACGGACGCTGTTCGTAATCCTGCATACTCGCACTCGAAACACAGCTGCGCGCGATTTGGCAGCAGATCACGTTGCGGTTTTTTTTTTTTTACGAAATGGTATGGGTGCCGGTCGTTCAAAAAGACATTGCCAACTACTGAACGTACACTTACCAAGAGAACATAACAGCAAAAAAATGCTGGTGTTGACTGCGACGTCCTGTAAAGGATATGTTACAAAACTTTTTTTAACTATCACCATCATCATTATTATCACCATTATTATTATTATCAACACCATATTCATTAACGTATTATCACCATTATTATTATTATTACTGTTACTATAAATATTAACGCCACTGTTATTAACGCCATTATCATCATCATCTTCTTTATTCTTCTTCTTCTTCTTCTTCTTCTTCTTCTTCTTCTTCTTTTCTTCTTCTTCTTCTTCTTCTTCTTCTTCTTCTTCTTCTTCTTCTTCTTCTTCTTCTTCTTCTTCTTCTTCTTCTTCTTCTTCTTCTATTATTATTATTATTATTGTTACTATTATTATGAACACTATTATTATTTATTTCATAGCTGGTGTACCACTCGTGTCCAACAAGGATAAATAAAACAAGCTTGACTCGCCACCACCTAGTACCTGTGTTGGTGGAGAGAATACATACTTCACCTCTGGGCAGGTCAGTCCGTCATTCTGCTGTCTTTGTTCAGTGTTTTATTTAATCTGTTTTAAGTGTTATGTTTGGTCTGTTTTCATTGTTCCATTTAGTCTGTTTTCAGTGTTATGTTTAGTCTGTCTTCAGTGTTTCTGTTCAGTCCGTGTCCAGTGATCTATTCAGTCTGTTTTCATTGTTCTGTTCAGTCTGTTTTTATTGTTCTATTTAGTCTGTTGTCAGTTTTATGTTTAGTGTGTTTTAAATTTTCTCCACAGTCTGTTGTCAGTGTTTTGATCAGTCTGTTGTCAGTGTTTTGTTCAGTCTGTTGTCAGTTTTCTGTTTAGTTTGTCATTGCTAATGATTGTCGGTAGAGTATTAATCCGCTCTGAGATATATCATTCGCTTGCCAGGGCGGTTGCCACGTTGTGTACATCCTCATCCAGAGGCGTGCCCTGTGCATATCGGGTAACTTATTAACAGCCTTTCGAAATGTCTCTCTGCCATCAGCCACTTGTCCGGCTTCTGTGGCTATCACGCATCGGTTATCTAACCTTCTCGTCTATCACAGGACGTGAGAGCTGTGGCTTGAGTGCGGTGGAACGCGTTCCCAATTCCCTGACACACCGTGTTAAGGTTTTGAAATCTACTGTGGGGGATTTGAGAGCAGACCTCTTTGCGTTGATTCATATTGTTTGAGGTGTTGAGTGCGACGTCATGTAAAGGACATGCAACTTATTACCACGCGTTTCCTACAGACTAGAATGATTTAAATACTCCAAGATATTTCGGGGCTCGAACTCCAGCGTCAAGATGTAGGAGATTGCCCCTCTGATTCCTCCACTACCCGTTGCTCTAGTCTGTGTTGCAAACTGATACACGCAGTATCATTACATGCTATCGCTGCCCGGCGAAAAGACTCTCGAGTTACTGTTATCTCCCTTGCCTCATGCACCATAAAGTACAAGGCTTCTGCAACATCCTGTATACATTTTCGTGATGGTTGACTCCTGCCTCTTCTTTCGGGTGCAATGGCTTCAATCACTATCCTTTCTAAGTCACATTAACTAGTGAAATGTGGTTTCCGAGTAAAGTACAAAGAATACAAAGGACAGACAGAAAAACCAACGCTCTAAATCCTACAAGAAGCAAATGAAATCTGTACAATGATTGGAGAAATTAGATGCAGACAGTCAAATTTTATGGACACGTAAGAAGTAAACTAGGTGTTTTTGGTGACAAATGGCAAAATTGAGGGGTAAAGAACAAGAGGAAGGCAGAGAGGTAAATATCTGGATGGCTTGAACACATGGCATGGTGGCGACAAGAACACATAGCTGATCCACGACTCTGGTGATCGTGTGAGATGGCGAAACATGACCACCTACGCTTATCGACATGGCACATGATGATGAACTATTTCGTGTGGAGAATGAAAGATTAAGATATATGACAGAAGCATGAATGCCGAGCTCATGAAGACAACTAGACAGATTCCGGGGACTCTATTAGTGAGCAAAAGTCACTGGAGTGGGTAGGAGAGACATTGAGAAGACCTGATAATATTAACATAACAACATAAATCATAACAATAGAGATGAGATGCCCTGAAGGGTGGCCGGAGTTACTGTGAGAGGTAGAATTAGGAATTAGAAAATTAGAGGAAGACACCAATCATACAATTTATTATAGAACAACGAATTAAATGGTTTGACAACCTTACAAGAATGCTCAGGTACCGCCTGCCACAAAGAGTTGCATTCAAGGACTTAATGGATACAGAACAAGGGGAAGATCAAGTAAAAGATGGATTGAGGGTACCAAGAACAAATTTAGAGAAATGATTACCAAATTACAAGGAGCATTAGAAAGAGCACATAAACTATCTTTACATCTCGCCCAATACTTCACTGGGGTAAACGGAGAAAGAGGAGAAGAAGAAGAAGAAGAAGAAGAAGAAGAAGAAGAAGAAGAAGAAGAAGAAGAAGAAGAAGAAGAAGAAGAAGAAGAAGAAGAAGAAGAAGAAGAAGAAGAAGAAGAAGAAGAAGAGGAAGAAGGAAGAAGGAAGAAAGAAGAAAGAAAAAAGAAGGAAGGAGAAAGAAGGAAGAAATAAGAACAAAGATGGAAAAAGAAGAAGCGGTGGAGGAGTTGGAGGAGGAGGGGAAAGAGCAGCAGCAGCAGCAGCGAGACGACGAACACAGGTGTCCAACCCTCGACCGACCGCGCCCATGTCATTATCTGATTAATGCTTTATGAATTATACAAAGGCGCCAGCTGATTTAACATAATCATTGACATAATTACGTTATTTTATCCCGATAGTTTCAATAAATATGCTTTTTCGTTCAATATGGGGTTATGCAGTCCGAGGATTTGATATAATTGTATGTCACTTGCATGTCATTCCGTGATAACTCGATCTTTCCGACCGCCCACAATCATATTTTGTCGTGGTGCTCAATGACATTACGTCGTTTACATGGACTGGAGTCACGAGATTATGTACCTCTTGACGCGCACATTAATGCCAACTCAGAGTTCGCTGGCAGGCAGTAACTTTCACAACGTTTGGAAATTTATGGAAGTCCGCGGAAATTGAAACTAACACCAGGTTTAGAATATTTAACTATCATCAAATTCAAGTGTCATGCCAGCTGGTTTATTCGTTCATGTCTCTCCTCGGGTCTCGGCTTTTGGTGTTCTGGATCAACTCTGCTGGTGATATTCCTCCATGTCACAGTTTCAGTCCATCCAGCATCATTTCTCTTGGTCTGCGTCTCCCTCTCTTCCCCTTGATCTTTACAGTCGTCACGATCTTCTCAATGTCTCTCTTCTTATCATACTACCAAAGAACGCCTTTTGTCTCTTTCTTATTGTTGATTATAATGTTCTAGTTTCATTAGCCTCTTTAAGGTGGTCGTTGTTAGTTATTCTGGCAGTCCAAGAATTCGCAACATTCATCTCGGGAACTGTAACAATATCCTAGGAGAGAACTTGTTACATATTCCCTGAGAATAGAGTAATTAACGCATACTATACTTCTCTCTCTCAGAGGATAACACAATGTCAATACCTAGGGGAATGTTGATTACTGAATCGAGAAGAGTGCGAAAAACAGAATTTCAAACAACCACACACATCAAGAAATGAATCAAACCTAGAACAAACCGATAGAGACATCTTCTAATTATCACACTTAATCACCCAAGACAGTAACTATATAATTTTACGTTACGAAGAATTAAAGAATAGCGAGAAGATAGAGAAAATCCCACCTGGAACTGTTCCTGAACAAAGTCTGTCAGAATTCGATGTGAATGTGTCTGGTTGTATATGTCATCAGCAGAGGATCTGCATAGAGTCGAGGAATTTATGTGAACGTCTGCGGGTAATCGAATGTCACAAAACTGACAATGGATTCCCCCTGATGCTTTTCACTTCTATGACGATAACTGGAAACGGTTGATAGAAATGACGTTCGTCTTCACAGCACAGGTTCACTCCGGTTGTTGTTTTCAATCTCTGTCAGGCATATGACATATTTGAATTTCACATGAGCTTCACATAGACTTGATATTACCACGCATTCAAAAACATTGACATTACAGTCAACAAACAAGGGAATCTGCAACAAACAGCAAGGAGAACTCTATGAGTAATACTAGCCATAGCCAACCATTCATCCTCACTCATTCACCATTCCTCAGCTCAAGACCTCCTTCAGATCTAACAGAAACAATTCACAAAAGATCTGCTACACTCAGAATCCATCGCTTCTGACACTAGATAGTTTTCCCAGATGGATTCAAAATGAACGAAAGAACAAACACAATTTATTTTCAAAGGGTTAAGAAGTTCTGCCCTTCTATCACCCTCATTTATACATTATTTTATCCACACATCATTCATTCGAGGCTAACTGAGATCAACAACAATATAAAACATATGCATTATAAAGGCATGAAATAATGCAAAAATCACTGCTACATGACTCACTAAAATTAATGAATGAGGACTCAGTTGTTATTAGCTATGAGGAATATACTGGTCTACTGAAAGGTAACTGGCTGTTATACTAGTGTTTTATTGTTATTTTTAAATAATAAAATCCGAGTATAACAGCGTCTCCTTTTTGTAGACCAGTATGAAGAATCATAAGCCTTTGATAAGAATCCTACACAGAATCATAACAGTGATAATACTTCATAGCCTCTCCGAATCAGTCCTCATGGTAAGTAAGGACACTAACGACCAAAGTACCTCAAGGACCAAAAGTAGATAGTGAGCTCCTGGTTTGGGCTTGCCGCGGGATGATGGAAAGTGGAGTTCACTAAACTCCCCGAGAAAGGAGTCAAATGAGTTGTATTCGCCCGTAGAGTCAGATTTCAAGTGTTTTAATGTGATCGTCTACCTCTAATAAGCTTCAGGACAGTGAAAAGCTATAGAAACCTACTAGCATACAGTGTTGAAGAAACGATATCCTTTTCTCTACCCGGCAGAGCAGAAATGAAATGACATACCTTCATTTACATAAAAACGATTTTTCGATCGAAACAACGAACCAGGATCGTAGGTTATAGTCTTAAATCACAAATATAACAGTTATTTATTAGGGATCGGGTCCGTCCTTCCGATTTAATTGGAACTTTTCAAGAATGTTCTTCAGACCTTTGGACCATCGTTCCCCCTCTGGAACCTGAAAGCAACTGCCAAAGTCTAGCACTCGACTACCCTTTTACGTCACAGCGAGCGGGTTCATTCTGAGTGCTGTAAAGGCCGACAAGAAAAGAGAGACACGCTGTAGATTCCCTACTATATTGAACTGTAGTGCAGCCTCAAGACATATTTACACGTGTTCTGTAAATATAATATTTTTATATTTTATATAATTATAGAATAAATATGTACGCAGTCAAATTCAAAGGAAATCATGAGAAAAATGGGCTTTCCATCACATGTAGTACAACTCATAAAAGTGCTCGAGTACAACTCCAAAAAAAGATAAAATAAAAATGCTATATCTAGATCAAGAATCAGCGGTTAAAATAGATGGCGAGACATCATTTTGGTTTGACATCAAGCAAGGATTCCGTCAGGACTGTGTGCTGTCCCCTTATTTATTTAACATGTATGCCGAAAATATAATGTGAAATGTCAGAGATGATATAACCAGGGAGTAATATGATGCCCTAAATTTCGGTGGTCATGAAATACCAGAGATTCCATATGCTGATGATACAGTATTACTATCCGCATCACAGAATAGTATAGAAAAGCTAGTAACCTCAACTCAAAAGAATAGTGAAAATCACAACTTATATCTTAACATAGCAAAAACAAAGATAATGCATAAAGATAAATCTAATATGGAGAATGAAATATATGTTAATGAGGAAAAATTGGAGGTGATGGAAAATTTCGAATATCTTGGGCCATTAATTACCAACAATGGCGACACAGTGAAGGAAATTAAAAGACGAATATCTATTGCTCTTCAGAAATTCAAACAACTGAATAAATTGTGGAGGGGGACAGATAGAACTACAAACACTAGATTTTTATAAGCACGCATCTTTCCCATTGCAACATACGCCTGTGAAACCTGGACACTTACTATATATGCTGAACAGCTCATAAATACCTTTAAATATAAATGTTATTGACGGGTTCTAAGAATATCTTGGGTTCAGACAAGAACAAATGAATCCATATGACAACATGGTTGGCTACTAAAAACGATAAAACAAAGAAAATTGAAATAATTTGGTCACTTAAAACGTCATATAAGTTTGGAGAGAACAATCATGGAGGGGTATATGCCTGGGAATAGAAGAAGAGGATGGCCAAAGAGAAGATGGGTGCAGGCTGTGGCGGGTGATGTCCAGATGGGTGTATCGAACGCGGGACCTCTTGCTTATGACTAAGAAGTTTTGCGAACGGTTGTTATGGGAGCCAAGTTCTGAAAGGACATGCTACTGAATGAATGAATGAATGAATGAATGAAATGAATGAATGAATGAATGAATGAAGGAAGGAAGGAAGGAAGGAAGGAAGGAAGGAAGGAAGGAAGGAAGGAAGGGAGGGAGGAAGGGAGGGAGGCAGGCAGGCAGGCAGACAGGCTGGCAGGCCGGCCGGCCGGCCGGCCGACCGGACGGACGGACGGACGGACGGACGGACGGACGGACAGAAGGACGGAAGGAAGGAAGGAAGGAAGGAATGAATGAAAATAAGGTTTTGGATTTATAATGATGCTAAGAGGAAGAATGTCATGAAGTATTTCAGCTGACTGGAGATTGACTGATTCTGTTACGGGGATCACATCTCTGTTGCTTTCAAGTTCTTCCTAATTTGTTCATGTACATCCCAAGATTCACTGCCATACATCAAAGCAGGTTCTATAAAGCATGTCGGCACTCTCTTTATTACGTTCAATGATAGTGACTTATTGACACTTTTTATTTTCTGAAATGCAGCTTTTGCTTGCCCAATTCTGTTCTTAATCTCTGTTGTGTGTCTTCCATCTGATGTTTAACTATAGCGTTAAATAATTCTACTGTATGGATGAGCAGCAAGGAAAACAATTTACTCATCATCATTCTCAGTGTAGCGGGTTCGTTGTAGACCATCGCTTATCGCGGCCGGCGAAAAGACTTTCCAGCTTTTGTTAACTCTCCTCCCTCATGCACCACCAAGTACAAGGTATCTGCAATGTCCTGTATACATCTTTATAACTAATTAATCAAACAACCGATCATTAAATCAGCCAACTAACCAACCAAACAATCAACTATCCATCCATGTATCTTTGTATCCAAGCAGCGAACAACGAACCAACTAATCAACCAACCCTTCAACCAAACATCCATCCATCTAACAAATCGATAAACCAACTAGTCAATCAACAAACAATACAACCAGCCAATCAAGCAACCAATCAAACAACCATCTGTCCATCTAATAAACAAATCAACCAACCAACCAATCAACCAACTAATCGACCAATCAATCATCAGTCAAACGTACCAACCAGCAATTAATCCCACCAATCAAATTAGAAGCGTGTAGCACTCAAGTCTGCACAAATTCCCACCTTTCTTATCACGGCTCACATACCAACTTTCGGAAACATTCCATCAAGTACTAACACCGAACCTTTCTCCGTAATGCGCCAGTTTTTCCATATAATTTTTATTTCTGTGTCCTCCTTGTTGCTGCCCTTGTCGGTGGTCTTCACCTTGTAACTAGTAGCTAAATGCTGCAGCTAAACAGGATACAGAAACAGAATGGAGAGCCCTAAAGGACATAATTTACAACACTGCTATGGAAATCCTGGGTCCAGCCTCCCGAAAGCATAAAGACTGGTTTGATGAAAATTCCGAAGACATCAACCAATTGCTGGCCGAGAAACATCTTCTCCTCAAGGCACATTTGAATGACCCAAAGTCAACATCAAAAAAAGATGCCTTCAAGAACATTCAGAGAGTAGTGCAGCAGAAACTTCGGCACATGCGGGACTGGCTGAGCAGCAAAGCTGATGAAATTCAGGGCTTTGCTGACAGACATGATATGAAAAACTTCTACGACTCACTGAAAGCGGTCTATGGTCCTACATCACCAGGCATAGTTCCCCTCCTCAGTGCAGATGGGGGAACATTGATCACCGATAAGAAAGAAATCCTTCAACTGGGCAGAGCATTTCAGCAACATCTTAAATGCAACTTCCTTCTTCGATGATGAAACCATCAACTGCCTTCCTCAAGTTCCTACCAATGAGACACTTGATGACCTGCCAACCATAGTGGAAGTAAACAAAGCCATCCAGCAACTCTCCAGCGGCAAAGCACCTGGTCCTGACTCCATCCCAGCAGAGATATACAAGACAGGTGGGCCGGTCCTAACAGAGCAGCTTCACCAAGTCTTTACAAACATATCTGTGAACGAGACCATGCCACAAGATTTCAAGAACGCGTCAATAGTCCACCTTTACAAACGTAAAGGAAACCGCCAATCCTGTGACAACCACCGAGGCATCTCCTTGCTTTCAATTGCAGGGAAGATACTCGCCAGAATTCTTCTCAATCGCCTCACAGCCCATCTCGATCAAGGTCTTCTTCCTGAGAGTCAGTGTGGCTTCAGAAAAGAACGTGGAACTGTTGACATGATTTTCGCTGCAAGGCAGCTGCAAGAGAAATGTCAGGAACAGAACTGCGAAATGTTCTCTACTTTCATTGACCTTACCAAGGCTTTTGATACAGTCAGCAGAGAAGGACTGTGGAAGATTATGGCAAAATATGGCTGTCCACGAAAGTTTGTCCAAATAGTGCGGCTATTTCATGATGGCATGCAGGCAAGAGTACAGGAAAATGGCGAACTGTCTGAACCCTTTCCTGTCACCAATGGAGTGAAGCAAGGATGTGTCCTGGCACCAACACTGTTCAGCCTCATGTTTTCAGCCATGCTGATGAATGCCTTCGAGAACGACGACATTGGAATAGACATCAACTACCGTATGGATGGAAAGTTATTCAATCTCAGAAGGCTGAAAGCTAAATCCAAAATTAACAGCGACACCGTCAGAGACCTCTTGTTTGCTGATGATTGCGCTCTGTACGCCAACTCAGAGACAGACATGCAACATAATGTTTCAGCTTTCTCACATGCCTGTGCCAACTTTGGGCTCAATATCAACTTGGAGAAGACTGTAGTGATGTACCAGCCAGCTCCAGGGAATAATCACACTGTGCCGAATATCAAAGTGAATGATCATAGTCTAAGTGTTGTGGACAAATTCACCTATCTTGGCAGCACTGTTAGTTAGTTAGTTAGTCGCAGTTCCAACTTCACAGCAACGGGTCGTCCCCATTATGCTCCATTCCTGTGCCAGTGAATATCACACAAAACGCTCCCCACTGCCCAATGTGAAAAGTGGAAAAGACAGTAGCACTGTGTCACAAGCTGCCACAATTGATGACGAAGTGAATGCAAGAATCTCCAAGGCTAGTGCGGCCTTTGGCAGACTGTACAAGAATGTATGGGACAGAACTGGAATAAGCCTGCAAACAAAGCTAAAAGTCTACAAAGCAGTTGTATTATCCACACTGCTATATGCTTGTGAAACCTGGACTGTTTATCAGCGACACGCTAGGAAATTAAACCACTTCCACACAGTCTGCCTAAGGAAGCTACTGAAGATTAAATGGCAAGACAAGATTCCAGACACTGAAGTCCTAGAAAGAGCATCCATGCCCAGTATCCACACTCTACTGATGAAGAATCAGATTCGCTGGGCTGGTCACTTGACTCGCATGCCAGATCACAGGCTCCCTAAACGAATTTTTTACAGCGAACTGCGTTGTGGTAAACGCTCCCAAGGTGGCCAGAGGAAACGCTTTTAAGACACTCTGAAAATTTCACTGAAGGCTTTTGGAATTCATCTTGACACCTGGGAGGCTGCAGCCAGAGACCGAAATTCGTGGCGTGCATCATTACACAAGGGTGCAGTCATATGTGAGGCAACCAGGACTGCAAGAGCTGTGAAGAAAAGGCAGGACAGAAAAACCACTGCAAGAAATCCTCCTCCAGAAACGTCAAGCATTCCTTGCCCACATTGTCAAAGAACACTTCGAGCCAAAATAGGCCTTATCAGCCATCTTAGAACCCACGGCTCCACACCTTCAACCCCACTGGATGAAATGAATGGTCATCATCGTTCTTGATGGACAAACAACAGTAGGCATGTCTTATACTTCCACATAATTGTCTTATTCCAAGGTTCATGTTTTTATAATATTTGTATCATTATTTTGCCGTTCATAATTTTTTATTCAATACAGCTTTTAATATTTCGTTCTCACCGCTTTAACATTTCTTTACTTTTTCTTTTAGTCGCGTCGAGTTCGTATTTATTTTCTTTTTCTCTTTTTTTTTAATTTTGTTTTCCTTCGCAAGCAGAATTATATTTGCACATGTGTGTGTTGTTATGTTTTCACTTCCTGATCGTGTTTTTACTCCACTTCATCGTCCGTGCATTTTTTCTGTAATCTTGTAGTTTTCCTGCTGTTGTTTTCGTGTTTAATACTTTATCTTAACCTGTTGCATGTTTGATATTTTTGGTTATTTTCTGACATTATACGGTATGTTATATGGAAAATAACTATTGAAGTACATAACATAAACAGTATCAAGTGAAAATTATGGGACGGTTTATTCTCTAACTGGTGTTAGCGCAGAAAAATGGGAGTAAAATGGTATGACAATATCACCAATGTGGAGCTCATGGAGATAATTAAACAACTCTCAGTGAACCAGAAGGTGAGGGAAAGACGCGTGCTCGGGATAGGACACACACTGAGAACACCTGAGGACACACACTGAGAATACCTGAGGAAAGACAGAGAGAACACCTGAAGACACACAGAAAGAACACATGAGGACACACAGAGAGAAAACCTGTGGACACACAGAGAGAAAACCTGAGGGCACACAGAGAGAAAACCTGAGGGCACACAGAGAGAAAACCTGAGGGCACACAGAAAGAACACCTGAGGGCACACAGAGAGAAAACCTGAGGGCACACAGAGAGAAAATCTGAGGGCACACAGAGAGAAAATCTGAGGGCACACAGAGAGAAAACCTGAGGGCACACAGAGAGAAAACCTGAGGGCACACAGAGAGAAAACCTGAGGGCACACAGAGAGAAAACCTGAGGGCACACAGAGAGAAAACCTGAGGGCACACAGAGAGAAAACCTGAGGGCACACAGAGAGAAAACCTGAGGGCACACAGAGAGAAAACCTGAGGGCACACAGAGAGAAAACCTGAGGAAACACAGAGAGAAAACCTGAGGAAACACAGAGAGAAAACCTGAGGAAACACAGAGAGAAAACCTGAGGAAACACAGAGAGAAAACCTGAGGAAACACAGAGAGAAAACCTGAGGACACACAGAGAGAAAACCTGAGGAAACACAGAGAGAAAACCTGAGGAAACACAGAGAGAAAACCTGAGGACACACAGAGAGAAAATCTGAGGGCACACAGAGAGAAAACCTGAGGGCACACAGAGAGAAAACCTGAGGGCACACAGAGAGAAAACCTGAGGGCACACAGAGAGAAAATCTGAGGGCACACAGAGAGAAAATCTGAGGGCACACAGAGAGAAAATCTGAGGGCACACAGAGAGAAAACCTGAGGGCATACAGAGAGAAAACCTGAGGGCACACAGAGAGAAAACCTGAGGGCACACAGAGAGAAAACCTGAGGGCACACAGAGAGAAAACCTGAGGGCACACACTAAGAAAACCCGAGGACACACAGAGAGAAAACCTGAGGTCACACACACAGAAAAAACATGAGGGCAATATAACTAGACAGTCTCTTGTCTGGAACCCACAAGGCAAACGGCATAGCAGGAGACATAGAAACACAGCGAGAATAGAGTATAAACAAGAGATAAACAATACTTGCAGGACATAGAGGCAGCTACAGGAGATAACAACAATTAGGAAGGCTTGATGTGGTTTGGTTGAGTTAAAAACCACAGATTCGATATATATCATCACTTGTCTACAAATTATCCACGATAAGCTTCCATACATCAGGATTGCCTCAATATAGCTCTTTAGGACTCCTTTCTTCATCTGGATTGTCAATGATGAATTGCAGATTATATGCTTCATTGTGAAACCCATGTCATGAATGCTTTAGTTTCTCCATAACATTATTGATTTTCATCATCATCACAAGTAGCTCTAAAGTCGGAGTGGGTTCGCCTGATGGCGGGGGACTCTGTTAATAGGAAAGCTAATCCACACGCAAAATTCAGTCCATAAATACTATAAATAGTGTGTGGACTACGCTTGAGTTCAAAGTCAGCCAGCGAAATAAAACGGAAAAAAATCATTATTCAGTGCCTTGTCGGCTGGCGTTGGCGGTCACGCCTCTTCGCAAATGTCGATCTCCGACGTCATGGATCAACTCGCATGTTTACTCCCTTCCATGCCACGACACAAGACTGTCAAGAATCTTCTCTTATCTCTCTTTCCACAAATCTTTCCGGTTGTCACATGTTCTAGTTTTTTATATTCTCATAACGTGGCCAAAAAAACGATCACTGCCTCTTTCTGATGTTTGTGATGAGTTGTCTTTGCGACTCAGCTTCCCTTAAAACGTCCTGATTGCTGATTTTTGCTGTCAAATTCACTTTCAGCATTCTTCTATAAAACCACATCTCCAACGCTTCTGTGGATACTTTTCGCCTGTTTACAAATTGTCCAGGATTCGCAGCCGTATGTTAAAACTGGTTCTAAGTAACGTGCAAGAACTCTTTGTCTAACTTTCATGGACAGTGACGTATAGCACACAAAGTTCCTAATTTGATAGAATGCAGTTTTTGCTTGTCATATTCTGTTCTTGATCTCAGTGATGCATCATCTATTTTACACTTTCATAAACACACACACACACACATGTATAGAAGAAAGAAGTAGAGGCTGGAGGATTGTACAATGCTCATCACGGAATGGAGGAACACCGGTATCAGAAATGAATGACGGTAGACTCGTCAGAAGGCTGTGGACAGACATCGTCACCAATGCCTCATGCCATGAAGAAGCATCATCATCATTATGTGCCATGCCGATAAGCATAAGCGGTCATGTTTCGCCACCTCACGCGATCACCAGAGTCGTGGATCAGCTCAGTGTTCTTGTTTCGACCATACCACGTGGTCAAGTCATCCAGGTATTTATTTATCTGGCTTCCCTTTGTTCTTTTCCCCTCAATTTTGTCAGTTGTCGCACAGTTCCCTAATTTATCTCTTCTCATAACGTGACCAAAACATTTTGACTGTCTACTTCTAATTTCTCCAATCAGTTTTCATTTGTTTCTTGCGGGATAAGGTCATTGGTCTTTTTTTATTTTTGTTGTTGTTGTTGGTCTGTCCATGGTATTCTTTGCATTTTCCTCAGAAACCACATTTCCACAGCCATCAGATGTTTTTCACCTTGTCTGCTCATTGTCCACGCTTCACATCCACACAAAAGTGCAGGCTCTATGTAGCACCTCAACATCTTTTCCTCGTTGCAAATAACAACAGACACGTTGCAGAAGCTATTTGGCAATATTAAGAAACGTATACAGTTCTGTCTTGAAGCCAGTGGTGGACATTTCCAACACCTGTTATAATGAATACTTCATTGGTACTTTCCAGCTTTCCCAATACAGCGTTAGACCATAGCAGTGACTATTATAATTAATTTAATGAATTGTTAGAACATTTTTATGACGTCATGTACTTCATTTTTAAGATGTGATCTACATACAAAGTGTAGTCAGACTTTACAAACACTTTGTATGTCAGTTGTATAACACTATTACATTATTTCTGTATGTTGTTTAGCCCTATTACTTTAACTATGTTTGTTGTAATGCATCTTTTCAAGAATTTATTCAGTTGTAATTGAATTATTTTAACTGGTTTATTGTTTAACACTATTATTTTAATGTTTTCTGTAGTATGCCACAATTATTTTAAATTCTTCTTTTGTATAGCACTATTTTTTTCGCTGTCAACACCAGCATTTTACCGCTGTTGTTGATGTCTTGGCAAGATTACGCTCAGTAGTTTGCCATTGTTTCTGAGCGATCGGCTCACATACCCCCGTAAGTAATCAACATGATGGAATACGCTACCGAATCTCGCGCAGCTGAGTTACCCTACGTGGATGTACGGGATTACGGAGAAAGTTAATAACACCTTCGCCACGGAGACCGGCATAGCACTATTACTTTAACTATATCTAGTTAGTTAGTTAGTTAGTTAGTTAGTTAGTTAGTTAGTTAGTTAGTTAGTCGCGGCTCCAACTTCACGGCAACGGGTCGTCCCCATTATGCTCCGTTCCTGTACCAGTGAATATCACACAAAATGCTCCTCACTGTCCTACGTGAACAATGGAATAGACAGGAGTATCGGCAAGCCAACATCCCGCCCAGGTACACTGTGCATAATGCCGCCGCGAGAATGCCAACACAAATGTCCTCCAAGAGAAATACAGTTCATTGTCGATGGAAACGATAGTCACCAGAAAGACTTCATTGACCCGGGCTTTATCCCATATGGCTTGGTCTCTTTCCTCAGGGCGACCCACCGAAAGCGCAGCAAAAAGTACGAACTCCGTAGTTCCAGCGACGACTCTCAGGAGTCTCCTGAAAAATGCACTCGTCAACCGAAAAGGCAAACCAGTCAATCCAGCAACAGCCGGCCGTCATCATTCCGAACATGCAGTTCACGCTACAAGCTGCGAACAGATGTAAAAGCATTCCACGAGAAATTCACAGCTCACAGTGTCGCGCCACGCACTCACTCAGTAGCAGGGCGACAGAACCATAGCCGCCTTAGTCGCCTTTTACGACGTGCATGGTAGGCAACAGTGTTACTATTCTTTGCTCCCTGTGTGTGCCCCGGCAACACACGGGCGACTTTAACTATAACTGTCCAAAGGAACCATTACTTTTGCTTCTTCACTTATATAGCACAATTACTGTTACTATATATGTTCAGTAGCACTATTACTTTAACATCTACCGTTCAAAATAACTATCACTTTACCCTCTTCTTGTTTACAACACAATTACTACACTTGCTTCATCAGAGCATTATTTCTTTAACTTCCGCGAAACATCATCGCTTTAATATCACATCCAAAGGTTGATCACAAAAATATCACCATCTTAAGAAAGAAAATTTCAAAGTATTAACTATCTTGTGCAGAAGAAATTACGATATAATCTACTAGAAATTCAAAACCTCCCCACACATCTAAAACTCCTTAACGCACTCGCCACATTTAAAACCACCGTTCTGAATCATTTGTAATATCCAATTTCACAAGTCAGCTGCAACATTTGTTGATTCATGACTCGTGTCATCGGAAACTTATAAAACTTGCACATCAAATACTGCGCCGGTTTGCAGAATCTTCGTGTTTAGAATTGCCTGTTTAAAACGGTCTCTAGAATGTCATGTTCTTTTAGACAAGGAGCGGGAGTTATTGCATGTTGGTTTGGACATTACTCGTATCTTTATTTGTATTTGCAATACAATGTGTAAGTGTGAGTTAAATCAGTTGTCGTGTACTATTACTGTAACTGTGTCTGTTGTATAGCACTATTACTGTAACTGTGTCTGTTGTATAGCACTATTACTGTAACTGTGTCTGTTGTATAGCACTATTACTGTAACTGTGTCTGTTGTATAGCTCTATTACTGTAACTGTGTCTGTTGTATAGCTCTATTACTGTAACTGTGTCTGTTGTATAGCTCTATTACTGTAACTGTGTCTGTTGTATAGCTCTATTACTGTAACTGTGTCTGTTGTATAGCTCTATTACTGTAACTGTGTCTGTTGTATAGCACTATTACTTTATTAGTGTCTGTTGTATAGTTCTATTACTTCAATAGTGTCTGTTGTATAGCACTATTACTTTAACTATGTCTATTGTATAGCTCTATTACTTTATTAGTGTCTGTTGTATAGCTCTATTACTTTAATAGTGTCTGTTGTATAGTACTAATACTTTAACTATGTCTGTTGTATAGCTCTATTACTGTAATATCTTCAGGTGTATAGCATGGGAGGAGAGGGTTACTACATGCTGGTTTGCAGGGTCACTCCTGTCTGTATCAGCATTTGATATACAATCTGCAATTGTGAGATACATGAAGACATGGCGTGTGTGATGTTCCGCGTATAGGTGAAAGAACCTTCACCACGCCATAAGGTGCGTTTGTGTGTGTGTGTGTGTGTGTGGATGTGGTGTATTAGTAGTATTAGCAGCAGCAGCAGTATTAGTAGTAGTAGTGGTAGTAATAGTAGTCGCAGTTGTAGTGGTAGTAGTAGTTGTAGTAGTACTAGTAGTGGTAGTAGTAGTGGCAGTAGTAGTAGTATCAGGAGGAGGAGGAGGAGGAGCAGCAGCAGCAGCAGTAGCAGTAGTAGTAGTAGTAGTAGTAGTAGTAGTAGTAGTAGTAGTAGTAGTAGTAGTAGTAGTAGTAGTAGTAGTAGTAGTAGTAGTAGTAGTAGTAGTAGTGGTGGTGGTGGTTGATTGATTGATTGATTTAGGAACCGACATCACAGCATTCGAGGCATTCCCATAATCGCTCCGTCCCCATCCTCAGCAGCCAGCGAAGAGTTCCAACACGAATAGTACCAGTAGCAATCTAATTATATGTCCGCCTCGTCTTTCCTCTGAGCGTTGAGCGTCGGCCAGATCCCCTCGTCACTCCTCGCTGTCGCATTCTTGCCAGACCATGGTGATCCATTTGCTCCTCCGAAGTGTACATGTGCTCTCACAAGGCCGCAATCACGTCTGCCTTATCATGCATCAATACTCCACAAAGTTTTGCCGAGCCAGTCAATCTGTTCGCCTGTTCATTCCCCAGCACATCGGCATGCCCCGGAGAAAAGATCCAGGCGATGCTTGCCGCCCGTGACCTCCGAAGCGAAGCAAGCCACTCTGCCAGAAGCTTGCCTGTCCTCACCTTCCTCGGCATGATTTCTGAGTCAGTTACAATCACGATGTGTGTGTGTTTCGTATTCTTCATCCAGCGGAAAGCTGCACCGACCGTCTCCACCTCCATTCTTAAGCTAGATGTTGTGGTATCATATGCCAGGCTCTCCTGCACCAAGCATCGACCATTAGTTTTTGCTAAGAACCCCCAGGCACTTCTCCTACCTCTCAACACCGAACCATCTGTGTAGATAATCACATCACCCGAGAGAGCATTATCCTGAATTAGTTGCTGGATTTCCACTTCCGTGGCCACTGCTGGCCATTCCCTGCACTCCCGGCTCAATGTAATTATGACAGAAAATAAAATAGTAGTAGTAATAGTAGTAGCAGTAGCAGTAGCAGTAGTAGAAGTAATAGCAATAGTAGTAGCAGTAGTAGTCGCGGCAGTATCAACAGCAGTAACAACAGTAGTAGCTGTAGTAACGACAGCAGTAGTAGAAGTAATAGTAGTAGCAGTAGCAGTTGCGTCATCGTCAACAGTAGTAGCTATAGTAGCAGCAGCAATAGTAGGAGTAGTAGTTGTTGTTATTATTGTTGTTGCTGTTGCTGTTGTTGTAGCAGCAGGAGCTGTATTATTATTATTATTATTATTATTATTATTATTATTATTATTATTATTAGTAGTAGTAGTAATAGTAGTAGTAGTAGTAGTAGTAGTAGTAGTAGTAGTAGTAGTAGTAGTAGTAGTAGTAGTAGTAGTAGTAGTAGTAGTAGTAGTAGTAGTAGTAGTAGTAATAGTAGTAGTAGAAGTAGAAGATGAGGATGAGGACAACAAAAAAGATATGGAAGAATATGATGACGATGATTATGATTAGTGAAAATGAAGCTGATGGTGATATTGAAAAGATGACTATAATGATGAAAGCAGAAGAGGAAGAAATGAATACAGGTAGAATATCAAAGAGCTACTTGTGTTGTTGTATTAAAGAAATAAAACGAAAATAGGTTGCTCCCGAATTCATCTGTAGTTTGAAATTCCTTTGAACTCAACGTGTCTGCCTCATTTCTGACACTCAGAAACTCCGTTCCTCTGACGGTGAAGTGGAGAATTAGTTACCGACACATTATTTCCGCGATTGTTGTTTTCCTGTGCGGGGAATTTGAAAGGTCTGGCGGTGAATTTTAGTTTTCTCTAGAGCTGTTCGTGTGAAAGACAGGACAATTTGTACTACTTTATGTGAAGTTTTAGTCGAAGCGTAAGAGGTTTAGTGTTTCTTTGTTGTTGTTGTTGTTGTTGTTGTTGTTGTTGTTGTTGTTGTTTTAGTTGTTGTTGTTTGTTTGTTGATTAGCTGTGGGTTTTGTCCTTCGACCTAGTGCTGTTAGACCCAGCAAGTCTCATGGCACGAAAAGGGGTTTCTTAATATATTCTTCTTCTTCTTCAGCATTCCGAGCCATTGAGGTTCTTTGCTGCAGATACAATCCACCCCCACTCGTCTCTCTGGTTGACCTTCTCTTGCCAATCGTTGATTCCAAGTGCTTGTAGGTCTGTATATATATATTATCTCTCCACTGTCTTCTTGGTCTACCTCGGGGTCTACGGTCATTTATTTCCTGAGTGTAAGCGAGTTTTGTTTCCCTATTATCTTCCATTCCTTCTATATGCCCCAGCCATTGCAGCCTATTAGCCTTCATGATACCAGTGATTAGCGGGGACTTAAACAGATCATAAATGTCTTTGTTGCTTCTTCTTTTCCACTTTCCACTTTGTGTATACCTAATGGGTCCAAAGATGCGTCTTAAGTCTTTGTTCTCAAAGGTTTGTAACAACGCTTCGTCTCCTTTAGTTGTACTCCATGTTTCAGAGCCATACAGCACAACTGGTCTGATCAGTGTTTTGTTTATTGTGATCTTAGTGTTACGAGATAGCACATTTGATTTTAGCATGTGTTGTAGTGCATAGTTTATATTATTTCCAGAGTTGATTCTAGCTTGTATTTCTTCCCTTATTATGTTGGAGCAGTTGAAGACTGCACCCAGGTATTTGTATGTTTCCGTTCTTTTAATGGTCATATTATCTATTTGTATGTGGCCAGAGTTTTTTGCCGCTCCTTCTCTTGAAATTACCATATATTCTGTCTTATCTGGTTGATAACAAGCCCCATTTGTTGAGCTTTTTCTTTTAAGTAAGTCTTAACATATGCACGGGAAATTATACACGGGACATTATATGTGGGACATTATACACGGAAACATGATACATTATACTCGGGAAATTATACACGGGACAATATACCCAGGAAGTTATACACAGGACATTATAAGTGGAAAATTATATGCCGGACATTATACATGACACATTATACTCGGGAAATTATACACGGGACATTATGCATGGGAAGTTATTGTCACTTGTTTTCCCGAGAGGAAGTTGGAATCAACAAGCACATCTTCAAACTTATTATCTGTTGGGATTATTGACTGACTTTGGTCTACACTCCTCTCTTCGGTCTTCCCTTCCATATATCTATTTCTTTCACTCTCTCTGTTATTCCCTCAACACATACTCCGACAACAGTTCCTTTCAACGATAAACAAAAAGATTTATTAATAATAAAAAAAAAACTATGTCTGGTGTATGTATGGACTTTGTAAGCGTAGTTGGTAGTGTATTCTATTGTTGGTGCCAGAATGAACTCTGAATGTCTATCAGCGGTGTTGCTTCTCGCCCTTTCATTCGTCAAGATCACAGGACAACACATCAAACAGGACAGAGCTCACCCTGGATGATCCGGATGCTTGAGTCTGATGATAAATCCGTTATTGAATGAAACAAAACTGTTCACCACTGATTCACTGTACCGTAATAAAAGTCCCGTAAGTTTATGACTGCGCCCAAGTCAGTTTCATGACGGTAAGTATCCACATCGGAAAACACCACATCGTCACAGTTCTTCCTATTGTCTTTTATTACTAGCACTGTTTTTACTTGTCTATTCTTTCTTCCCTATGCATACAAGACGTATGTAGTTGTAAGTATCCCTGCTTGCCACAGGTTAACATCTTTTCCTTTTAAGTGTTTTAGTGGTATATTCGTTTGAGCATACAGTGTTCTGTATTTGACTTTATTTTATCCCGTCTTCATTTTAAAACATGTCTATGTTCTTTTTGGCTCTAAGTAAGCACTTTATTTACTCCAGTGTAGTACTCTTCATCTCTTCTCTGATTTCACTAGGAGATTGGAACCTGTGGAGAAGTATAACAGATCGAGTGATAAGCGTCCGCCCCTTACTACTACCTATGCAAGTGTCCTTCTCCAGCCATAATGACAAGGCTTCCGAAGTAAACACCCGCATAAGACATATGAATTCACCAAAGTCTAAACTATCCACTAATAGAAAGCAATGGTAAATGCTATTCACACACATCTATATTCCTATGCTAAAACTATACTCTAATATATTAATACCTTATATATGCATCTATGTTCCTGGAATCGAAATACACTAAGCGAATAACACACTAATATCCCCTCTTTCCATCATTAGGGACGTGTATTTCTATTCCCACTCAGGAGGCATAGATCATTCAGCCCAGTTTGGAACACACACTCAACCGAAACTCCATGTTCAGCTATTTATATTGCGTGTCCCATCCTCCGTTGATTGTTTGATCTACAATCAAATTTGTCGCACCCGTAACATCAAGAGTTCAGTGAAATCACGTATACGTCCGTATACGTCCGGCCGCTCCGCGCTCCGGTCTCCTTCGTCTCTACGATGTTTCCCTGTATTCTCCGACGTTGGTACCTCAAAGTGTCCAACCCCTTTGATCACCGTCTCCGCTGGTGCGCTGGTCCTCTGTCCATCGCTCGTTTGCACTTCAAAGCATTCTCCGTTCATTTTCCCGTCGGCCGATACTAGCGGGAGTCACTGCCCTCGGCGCGTACCTGTATCCTATTTTCATATGTCTCGGTCAATGATCTTTTATTCGTCCTCATCTCAGAATGAAGTACACAATGGTTAACTCTCCTTCTTCCTTGTATTTGTGTTACATCCAATTCTATCTGGGAATCACTAAACTATCATCATTCTGTGACAGTTATGTACAGGAAATTATAAATGGGACATCCATCCATCATGTGCCATGCTGGTAAGCGTGGGCAGTAATGATTTGTCATTTCACTCGATCCCCAGAATCATGGATCAGCTAAGTGTTTTGTCTCGACCATACCACGTGGTCAAGCCATCCAGGTATTTACTTCTCTGTCTTCCTAATTTATTTCTTCTTATAACAAGGGACACTATACTCGAGACATTATGCATGATTCATTATACTCGGGGAAATTGTACACGAACATTATATGCGGACATTATACGCGGGCCATTATACGCGGTACAATATACACGGGACATCATATCCGGAGCATTATCCACGGGACATTATACGCGGGACATATCCGGGGCATTATATCCTGGGTCTTAAACGCGGGACGTTATACGCGGGACATTATGCCCGCGAAATCCCCAAGTCTGTCCCGCCTACACACTGTATTTCAAATGCATATAAAGACTAAAGCGGAGGTCAGCGTGGCCGAAAGGATAAGAGCGCTTCATCTTAAACTTCCGTTGCTCTGATGACGGGATAGAATAGTAGTAGAAGTAGCAGTAGCATTCGGTTCAACCCATACACTGTTCTTTGTAGTAAATGTTAATTTCTCGCACTTCACTTGCGGTTGCAAATTACAAATAACTTAGAGGCCGGAGTGGGTTCGTCTGATGGCGAGGGAGACTGGTAATAGGTAAAACTAATCTCAATGAAAGCTTTTGGAATTCACCATGACACCTGGGAGACTGCTGCCAAAGACTGAAATTCGTGGCGTACATCATTACATAAGCGTGCAGTCACTTGTGAAGCAACCAGGACTGCAAGAGCTGTGAAGAAAATGCTGGACAGAAAAACTATTGCAAGAGATCCTCCTCCTGGAACGTCAAGCATTCTTTGCCCTTATTGTCAAAGAGCATTTCGAGGCAACATAGGCCTTGCTCCCCCGATGGTGTTTCCACCTTGGTGTGGTGGGGCAGCTTGAGGTTCTCAATGATCCTGAGAGCTATGCCGGCGGTAGCGTAGTTACTAGCAGGGCCTCCCAAGCCGGACAGGTCAAAGGGTAGAGAACAGACAAAGAGAAACACTCTGGTCCTCCAGGTTGGGGGTTGAAGTGTGTGGTTAACATCCCCACCTTTGTAAAAACTATTTTGTTACAAAACAGATAAATAAGCCTCGAATTCGGACTGCCTTTATTTGGACAACGACCTTGGAACGTTAAAGGACTCTTGAGATTTGGAACACGGAATTTACGGACACTATATCGAGCTGGAGCGGCTGAAGAACTAACCCGGGAGCTGGTTGAATATCACATGGATATAACAGCAATTCAAGAAATAAGGTGGCCAGGAGAGAGTACTTTAAAGCAAAATAGAATGATTGTAATATATGGAGGAAACACCCAAAATAAACATGAATTAGGAACAGGATTCGTCATCATAAAAGAATTATGATGGAACGTTTTAAACTTTAAAGCTGTTAATGACAGGATTAGTAAATTACGAATAAAAGGTAAATGGAAAAATATAACGATGATTAATGTACATGCACCTACTGAAGAGAAAGAAGATGATATTAAAGAAGACTTTTATAACGATCTGGAAGATGTCATAGAAGAAACCCCCCAAACAGGATATCCTGATTGTGCTGGAAGACTTCAATGCAAAAATAGGTAGAGAGCAAACTTATTAAAAAGTTGCCGGTATGGAAAGCCTACATACAACTTCACATGACAATGGATGGAGAGTCATCAACCTGGCAGAAGCCAAAGGACTGCAGATTAGCAGTACCAGACTACAAAGAAAGGATATACACAAACAAACTTGGAAATCATGTGACAAGAGAACCTATAGTCAAATAGATCACATTTTAATTAACAACAAAAATTCATCAAACATACAACAAGTTAGAAGTTATAGAAGAGCTGAGTGCCACAGCGACCACTTCCTCGTTGGAGAAAAATTTTTAATAAAACTTAAGAGAGCATTCTATGCTAAATTATAAAGGTTTTTTTTTTTTTTTTTGGCATATCCTTTACAGGACATCGCTGTCAACACCAGCATCTTTCAGCTGTAGTTACGCTCAGTAGTTTGCCATTGCTTTCTGAGCGGCCGGCTCACATACCCCGTAAGTTACCGATGCGATTCGAACCACTGCTGATTCTCACCGTCATCACGTTACCGACGAGAGTATACGAGATTACGAAGAAAAATCATAACCTCTAAGCCACGAAGCCGGCCTACAAAGGTTACACCCAACATATAACAGATAAAAACTACAAGACATTACAGTCAAAGAGAAATTTACAGATGAAATAAAATGTAAACTTGAAATTCTACAAAACCCTTTGGAGGAAAGCGTTGACCAAACTTGGTTGAACATCAAGAATACAATTCAATCTACCGCAGAAGAATGTCTCGGTGTGTTAACCACGCATAGAAAGAACAGATGGTTCAATCAAAAATGTGAAGAAGCAGTCATTAGGAAAAAGAATACCAGACAGTTGTGGTTTAATGACATCAACAACATCCAAAATGAAGAGCAATATAGAACTGAATGTAAAGAGGCTACAAAAATAGTTCGGCAGCAGAAGCGAGAATATATGAGCAATATAATCAAAGATATGGAAACTAATCACCAAAAAAACTAATCCAGAAGGTTTTTTTTTTTAAGAACTGAAGTCAATTAAACGAGGGCACCATCACAACACATATGGTTTAAAAGACAAAAATGGGAATATGATAAATACCAATGAGGAAATGTGTAACACATGGAAAGAATATTTTGTTGAATTACTAAATTGTGAAGCTCCAAATAACACTTTCCCACAGGAAGCGGTTCTAACGTGTGAACACAAATCGAAAAACCTGCTTTAGAAAAACTCCTATATGTAATAGCACGTCTAAATAACAATAAGACAACTGGGGCTGATGGAATTGCTGCTGAATTTATAAAGGCAGGCGGCCATGCATTACATCTAAAGCTATACGAACTAATAATAAAAATCTGGAGGACAGGAGAATTACTCCATGACTGGAAAGAGTCATTATTGATACCTATCTTTAAGAAAGGAGACAAGTTCCAATGTGGAAATTATAGAGGAATATCACTCCTGTCCATAAGCTATTAAGATACTATCCGCTGTATTACTAAATAGACTAAAACCATATTCAGAAGACATATTAGGTGACTACCAGGTGGGTTTCAAAACAGATCAACAATAGATCAGATATTTATCTTACGACAAACAGCCGAGAAAAGTTGGGAATATAAAAGAGATCTCCATAAAATTTTTGTGGATTTTAAAAAGGCTTATGATAGTGTCCATAGGAATAGTCTATGCAGTGCTATGCAGGAATTTGGAATACCAAGGAAGTTAATCAACATGACCAGACTATGCATGGAAGATACTTATAATATAGTAACATATAAAGGCAGGAAATTAGACCCTTTCCAAATAACATCTGGCTTGAAACAGGGTGATGCACTATCGCCGCTCCTTTTCAATCTGGCTCTAGAGAAAGTTGTAGGGAAAGTAAAGGAGGAATGTGATATTGGAGGAACTTCCAAACTTCTTGGTTATGCAGATGATATAGATATTATAGGGGAACATTAACAAAAGACATTGGAAATATTGACTCACTGAAAGGAAAAGCTCAACAGATGGGGCTGGTTATCAACCAAGATAAGACAGAATAAATGGTAATTTCAAGAGAAGGAATGGGTAAAAACTCTGGCTACATACAAATAGATAATATGACCATTAAAAGAACGGAAACATACAAATAACTGGGTACAATCTTCAACTGCTCCAACATCATAAGGGAAGAAATACAAACTAGAATCAATTCTGGAAATAAGATATACTATGCACTACAACATCTACTAAAATCAAAGGCGTTATCTCGTAACACCAAGATTACAATATACAAAACACTGATCAGACCAGTTGTGCTGTATGGCTCTGAAACCTGAAGTACAACTAAAGGAGACGAAGCCTTGTTACAAACCTTTGAGAACAAAGTCTTAAGACGCATCTTTGGGCCCATTAGGGATACACAAAGTGGAGAGTGGAAAAGAAGAAGCAACAAAGACATTAATGATCTGTTTAAGTCCCCGCTAATCATTGGTATCACGAAGGCTAATAGACTGCAATGGCTGGGGCATTTAGAAAGAATGGAAGATAATAAGGAAACAAAACTCGCTAACATTCAGGAAATAAATGACCGTAGACACCCGAGGTAGACCAAGAAAACGGTGGAGAGATAATATACATACAGACCTACAAGCAATTGGAATCAGCGACTGGCAAGAGAAGGTCAACCAGAGAGACAAATGGAGACGACTTGTATCTGCAGCAAAGAACCTCAATGGCTCGGAATGCCGAAGAAGAAGAAGAAGAAGAAGAAGAAGAAGAAGAAGAAGAAGAAGAAGAAGAAGAAGAAGAAGAAGAAGAAGAAGAAGAAGAAGAAGAAGAAGAAGAAGAAGAAGAAGGAGGAGAAGAAGAAGAAGCAGCAGCAGCAGCAGCAGGACGAGGAGAAGCAGCAGCAGCAGCAGGAGGAGAAGAAGAAGAAGAAGAAGAAGAAGAAGAAGAAGAAGAAGAAGAAGAAGAAGAAGAAGAAGAAGAAGAAGAAGAAGAAGAAGAAGAAGAACTGCCAATTACAGCAAAACCTTGTAATTGATTTGAAATGCAATTCTGCACTGAGATGTAAATTTCTGGAGCTGCCTGCTTTATCTTCAGCTGATCATAGGATTTCATTCTGGTGATTTCATTCTGGTAACTATTGCCTGTGGAACAATTTTAACACTTGCGTTTATTCGCCCAGAGATATATTTATCGTTTTGGTTCGACTTACAGATGCGAGCAGTCATTTGCCGCAATGACCGTTATAAAAAACAAGTAATGTTCCAGACTCACCGACAGTAACCTAGCTGCGCTGATGACTTTGGGTACGACAGATTTGGGCCCAGACATTGATAAACTGGCATCTGAACTTAAGTAACTGGTTATGAATAACAGTTACAATTGTAAATTAATTACATTAATAGCGATTTTCGAAACTGATTAAAAATTTATTGTTAA